>CM047428.1:1906886-2465131 GCA_026168455.1 Theocolax elegans | reverse complement strand
ATAAACTAACTTTTTGCAAAAATAATCTTACATATTCCTTCGAGATAACGTTGAACTGCATACTTTATACGAGGAAAGATACCAAGTATTTAAATTTGATCTAATCTCTGCCGCAACAAAGGACGTCGCAACAGTAAAGTATAACAAAATAAAATCTCTTGAATTTAAGTGTTTAATAATCATAAAAAAAATATGTCTGTATCTTCAAAATTATTATCTGAACAAATAATATTAAATAGATAGATATGTATATATTTACGTTGCGCACTTTCACTCTCTAGTCGAATAAGTAGAAAATAAAGTAAAAGATAGCATCACACTCGACCATGCCTTGCATAGATATTTGCGTAGGAATGCGTTCGGAAGGATTACCGATGATTTAAATTTGTTACCATCCTATCGCATATAAGAGAATGTAATTGTGTGTGCGAGATATCTATACCTGTATATATGTATATCTATAGGCTGAGAAAAATATCGAATCTACCAATCTCTAAAAGCTCGCTAGGGAATTCGGTATAATTTCACCGTAAAGTAAATCAAGATTGTTTCACCTTGTTCACTTTTTTTCTTCTGCATTTTATTTTTACTGCCGGATATCCCATTACCCAAGTGACATTTTATCAGCTGAGGTCATTTTCATTTGTCACGAATGCGAAAAGGATTTCTACAGGCGGTCTATACAACTTTTAGTTTAGACAATATTTTGGTTCCAAGGTTTCAACGATTTTTCGATTACTATATAAATTCCTCGAACATCTTAAATCTGGAGAGATTAATAACTAATTATGTGCTAAACAATCGAGCAGATTGCAATTTACTAATTATTTAACGGCAAAAATTTGGCGCTACTATATAGTTTACGAAAGCTATAAATGAAAAATAGTTTCGAAACAAGTCTCGGAAACTAATTTTGGCAAATTGCCACAACATATTTCGTGAAATATCGATTTTTAATTTTATTTTATTACTTCTTGCAAATTTATAAATTTAATAAAGTATAAATATTATATTTATTATTAATTAATATTTAATTTTCGTAAAATACCCAATATGTTTCTATTAAATTCTTCATTTTTTGTTTCAAATAAATGTTCAAGCCGCATTTAATGCGATCTGTACAATGAAAAACGTTTCAACACTACCTCAGTTAGAGAAAAAATAGTTAGATTAATCGCTCTTTGAACTTTTCTTGAAATTTCTTTGAGAAATTCGGTGATCTACTAATCATTAAAAGTTTGGTATTTGTAAATGAAAGAAGACAACCCGAAACATAAAAGCCACAATTACTTACATAGTAAGGACAAAAATATGTTGATCGTTAAAGTAGACTTATTAAACCGAAATGGGATAACATAAAATAATCATACCACGAACAGATACCTATGTATATGTTATTGTATTTTTTTTTCACGCGTTAGCATGTTGATTTATAGTATAATACAATATTGACGGTTGAGAGGAAGAGGTCATGTCTCACAACTTGGTTGAAGGAGGTTCCATCTCACAGTTCGATTGAAGAAGGTTCTATTTCAAACACTTCTTATTCTTTCAAATTTCATAGTGATAGCTTTGCTATGGTATTCAAGATGTTTTTTTTTTCAAAGATACCGTGCCTTTCAAATTAGGAAAAAAATCGTTAACATCGGTGCAGATATTTTCAATTCCTTATTCAATATAAGCGTTTGAAAAAATCTATGTTAAATTCATATATATATTAACAAACTATATCAAATCATATGTTTTTTTCTAAAACAAGCCAAGTAAAGATTGAATCCTTTCATAGAACATAACAGTATTTAACGATTACTTCTTCCAATATTCTTCAGTATTATTAATTTTTAATTAAAATGTTGTACTTCCAATGCTTTTTTAATTAATTACATTTTTAGTATAATTAATTTAAATAAAAATTTTTAATCAATTTGTAAATTAGCCCAAATTTAATTTGAAAAATTGAGAAATATTTGAAAAAGTATTCGACAAATAATATTTTTGAATACTGAGTATTTGAAAGAGGAAATTCGATACGAGTATGCTACAAAGAATTTTAATAATGCTTTTATCTTACTCGAATATAGATCGTTTACTTGTATATTGCTTTTCTTTTTATTTTTAATCGTTTCACCTAAAATTAAAAAAAAACATTAATACTACAAATAATTAAATCAAATACTTGAAAAGATTTCTGGTTTAAACACGACACTAAATAAAAATGTTTTAATTTTTGATAATAATAAACTACAATTATACGCAACGTTGTAAAATTGCAAAGCCCATACCTTTCGAAAACGATTTTCGCTTAGTGTATAAAAAAAAGAAGGGAAAGAAAAAAAGAAGGACGTATTTGGGTCAATATTCGAAGAGGAAGGACGCATTTCTCAACGACACGAGGTACTCTGTATCCTAGTTCCGTCAAACGTCTCGAGCGAGTGAACTCCACTGTGCCGAACTGATAAAAAAAGCATCCTTTAAGACGTTCATCTAACCAGGCAACGACGCGTGGATGACTGCGAATAACGACGACCGAGCATGCAAAAATAAACAAGCCTTTGTTATACTTCCCTTTTGTCACGCTGCATGCGAATAACTATTCAAATTCTCCTCGGTGGTCTGGTGTGTATATATATATATGTATATCTATTTTCCACGTTCCGTATAAAAAATTGCCGACCCCCTGTAGATTCAAGCGTGAGCCGATTACGGTCTTTTCTCACTCCCTTTTTTTTCCTAACTGACCTCGGTTCTATCTCTCTTCTTCTACATGTATATGTATATATTCGGATTCAATTTCAAATACATCCCGCGAAAACCGCACGCACGCACGGATATAACAAAACAACGCTGCCGTTGCTCTTAATACCCGTGGGTATTCGATGCGAAATATATAGCCGGGTTCGATTCGACACCGAATGAAGAATCTTTTCATTCAAGATTGAAGCCGAACCTCCGATATTCAAAGCGTTGTTCCTCGGATTTCGGTTTGCCGTAATTCTTTTTCTGAATGGAGAAAGACCACGAGTTTTTTTTTTCTTTTTTACCAGTCCGCCCGTTTTATAGCCGATAAATATTGCAATGCCGATATAGCCTAGATTGATTTATAATCGTTTGGTATATCGAAAGACGATTTTTTTTTTTTTGATAATATCAATTTATTCAATTTTATATAATCGTACTCGTAAAAGACAATTACAGCTCTTTTATTTTATAATTCTCGATAAAATAATAATCCGATTCGTCGTGAATCTTCCGTTCTCGCAATGTATTTTTACTTCGTTTTGTAAGTATTCGCTACTTGTAAGAGTAACCTTATTTATTATTGCGTACAATTATTGTATGCAAATGCTCATTTACATTATTTTATTACAACGTAAAAAAATAAGTAGATATATTTCGTAAAAATTTTTTTAAGGGGGTGGCATACCTGATTTATTTAACGATACATTTACTAAACGATATATAATACATAATAGAACTTGCACCAAAATTTAACAAGTTACTTGTAATACTGTATAGAATGACGTTCTCAAGCCGAAATTCTTCATAAACTTTGTTAGTTTTCGATAAAAATTAAAAACGGTCATTCCTATATGCCGATAAAATAGCTAGCTTCGTCGTCCTTTTAAAGAATGCCCATATACCCTTTAGAACTTCTTAATCTACGCCCTACAAAATATAAAATATTGATTAATGCATTTTATTCACATTGACACGATTTTTAATATTATCCACATCTCATTACTCTCGCGTCTAGAAAAAAAGGAACTTGATTTCCAAGTAACAAACCATTACTATGGAAGTCTTACTGTAACATTATACTATCGCTCGATATTAAAAAAAATCCATCGAACATAATCGTTCGATAAGGAGCGCGCAAGTTTTCAATTTGATCTGGAAAATAAAAAAAGATTTTTTTCGAAATTAAACAAGATCGTATATGCGCGCTTGAGACAGACTCTCGAAAAGACGTCGAAGGAATTCCATTTCTCTCGATCGTTTTATCCGCTGGCAAACAAAAGCGTAGAATCCTCTTTGAGTACGGACGATCCGATCTTACCTTCCTACTCTCCCACTACACATATATATATGTATATACTCCCATTTTCCAACCCTACCTCTGCGACCTCACGAGAATATAAATTTCATAATCTTATAAACTTCAGAAACATAAAACTCCGGGTAATAGGAGAATGTGGGTGGAAGAGCGAAAACCGTAGTATAATGCGGTTATACGTTGAACCGAAAGTCGCTCGTGTGAGCAACCGACACGAACGCATATATGTATATATATATTTATACACACACGTGCACGAGGTATATACACGGGTATTAAGAATGCTTAAGAATTCGGTTTATAAGATACGCGACAAGGCATGAGAAAAATTTCATCCTATCCTGTACTTAATAACGATACGCTGAATTTCATTTGCGATGTATGTATATTCTTTTGTGTTTGGAATTCAATTTCCTTTTTTTCTTCTTCTTCTCCCACGAGTGAATTATAAAGCAAATTGACAATTTCTTTTGATACACTTGTGGGCAAAAAAAAGAGTGCTGAAAAAATGTACTTACACGTTTAACTTCGTAACGGTAAACTTTTTACGTATACCGCGAGTGCAAACTACGATTCGCGATAACGATATCGGTCTAAAGTAGCTTCGATAAATTACTTAAATTGATTAATTAATAATAAATCGAGTCGTACTCGTTTTTTTTTTCCTTTTCTAAACGACCAAGAACACGTAAAAAACGATAGTCGTCGAAGGGACTTGCAAAGCTTCAAGAATCGAAGTATAAAATTCAGGAAGCGAGAGCCTCGGTAACTTCGACAACTCGATTAAGTTGTTGGAGTTAATTTCGATTAGCTACATCACGAAGGAAAAACGTGTAAGTACGAGTCGTTGGAACTCGCGTCTCCACGGTGAGAATACACTGGCTGACATAGCAAGCCTCGTCTCGAAAGCCGCTCAACGTTTAACGGCTCATTAACATTATCGACAGGTTCTTAGGGCGTTCCCTTGGGGAACTAGAACCTTCAAACTTCTTGTCTTAATTTCTCATTTTTTACTTTACGTAATTATTTTTCTTAGGAAAATTTCCCTTCACCTTTACCTCGCTTCATCAATATCCTTATAATTTTTGTTAATATCCGCATAATGATTCGCGTTCAATTAAAAGTTTTAATAATATTTATCGTTTTGTTACGTAAAATCACCTTCCGAGTATTAAAAGTGAAAGAGACTATTACGAATTGTTACTGGCCAATGATATTGAAAAAGAAAATACCTATTAAAAAGAAAAAGTGATTAAAATATTTTGAAAACCCGGTTCGCGCAGATTTATATATATATATACCTATACATATAAATCACTTTTTATTTTATTCCATCAGTTAGCCATTTGATTTTTCAGTCAATTTTTCCACGGACGATGTATATACAGATTGAACGGTTGATTATATCGTGTCCTTGGGATGCAATTCAATAGATCGATTTTATTCGTGGGAAAATTGAAACGCGAATGCCGACACAACCGGTTTGACGCGCCGATTAATAATAATAATCCTCGTGCGCTCATGGGTTTACGGGTTGTCGTCATTTTCCTTGTAAATGCCCAACGCAGTTCAGAGACGAATCAATTTTAGGGTTTTCGAAGCTGAAAATCGACGTTAATCACCGAATAACGGTTATATGCCTGTTTCGTGCTTTCATCGGTCTTCCAAGGATAAACCATCAGTGAGTTTTAACGATAATAACACAAATGGTGTATAATGATACCCTCTTCAATTGTACACGGGTTATTAAATTAATATACATTTTTTTTAATAATTACAATTCACGTAATACCAAGGATTTATTTTGTACCCGTCGTGCTCGTTTCAAAGTATAAATATAATACTTCTACATATATATATATATTGAATATTTAAAGCTTTTAGTAAATTGATTTATCACGGTCAATAAAAATAAATATATTTGTAACATTTATTATAAAAGGAATACCCGCGTAATATACGTAAAAGGGTATAATAATTTTTGTTCGATCGTTTAATACATCGTATTTGAACGAAATAACGTAACAGTGACTCTATATATATAGGCACTGTAAACATTAATATATATATATCATGACATTACATGCGGTGTAATTATCAGATGAAATATAGGAAACAATACTTTAAATAAAGGTTGACATTTATTATTTATCGAATTTCACGTGCAACCAAGCGAATGATGGACAGAATTAAGAGAAAATATCGTGGGTTCGCGGTTATTTACGAGATTCTTGTTTAAGCGACTTCACCGAAGCGACTTCATCGGTAAAACGGAAAGAATGGGAAGAAGAACCAAGGAGGATTTTGTCAGTAGGGGGAAACCCGGGTGGTGGTACATGAGAAAAGCTTTTAGATCGAAGGAAAAACAAAGCACGCTTCGTCGCTGACAAAAGAGAAGTCGAGGCGCGGCAGCTTAGAAAAGGGGTCACTGCGCTCACGTTCCAATATAAATAAGAAATTCATTCAACGACATATTATTAATTACTCTATAACAGGTTTTTCTCTTAAATTTACTTTACAACCCCACTCTCACTCTACTTTCAGATATTCTTCCTGGTAAATATACATCTGTTCGTTCGTTTTGTGAAACGATTATTCTTCTTACGTGGTGTACATATTACGTTCAAAAATTACGTTGTTCACGGTTATTATTTTGTTGTTTATCGATTCAATCTTAACGGGATGCCGTATACTCAACTTTTATCATTCTCCCTGTGCCTTTTATCGATGTTCAATATCACATTTATTTGGAAATAATTATAAAATAAGGCACTGCTTCATTTGCTCTTTGTATATAAATAACCTATCCGTGTGACAAAATTTAAAAGGGATATACGTTGGACCTAAAAATAGCTATTTTCTTTATTGTTTAATGGAAGGAGGGTCAATTTTTAAAAATTGGATAACGTCAAACTCTTTCGCTTCTTATATACAATATGAATATTAATTTCTTCAAATTTTTTAATTAAGAATTTCAGAATTGTTATTATCGACAACTAACACTGCTTACTTAATTATTATTTAAAAAATTACTGTTTCTTATAAAATCGAATTATTTTTTGTTATACTTAATAAAGGATTAAGGCTAAATCAGAAAACCCTTTATTTCATAGATTTTGACAGTATCTTTTTTTAGTATCCGTTGGGTTATCCTCCAAAAAATATTGCTTAAATGACCTTTTCGTCACAAGCTTCTCGAAAATTATAATGTAACTTATTTGATATGTTTTGTTGCTTTAGGGTGAATCTAAAACTATAGCGCTGATTTGAATTTCGAATCAGCAGAAATTATTAGTATTTTAACATTGATTTTTAATAAATTGAATTTTAAAAATATACTGCTAAAGATGGTAGACTAATTTCTACATTTTTTTCGGATAGCATAAATAATAGAAAAATTGCTATCCAGCAAACGAACGCTATTAACAAACGAATAACGCTGAATAAAATTGATTTTATTTACATTTTTTGCAAAAATAATCATCTAGAATCGAGTTTGTTGAAAACAATTTACTGTAAACTATATTTATTTTTTTCCTATTTAACGATTTTTTAGTTTAAGGGGTGGAAAACATAAGGTAAATTTTTGTTTTAAACTGTATATTATTTTGTGCACTGCACAATGGTCTAGGTTTAATTCGTGTTGCTTTCGGGGCACTATTACATATATACTCGCCGACGGACTTCAAAAAAGTACACAAACATATGTTCAATAAAAAAACGTGTGACAATCTTTTATAATTGCATTAATTAATATTGTTATTAAATCGTGTCAATTTATATGTAATATTTCATGCGATTCATTTAATAAATTTTCACGTTATCAAATTAAAGTAATAATTAACTGAAAAATTGTTTAACATTTGAATTTTAAGTACAATTTACTGGAAAGTTTTAATTTTCAATGAAAATATAGAAATGGTAATACAAGTAATAAACAACTTACCGTTCTCGCTTGAAGATTTTGCACCCTACAATGCAAGTAAACCTGAGCTCCGAGTTGTACGGTAATATTACTGTCGGGATCTTCAAAGAAAGGCCTCGGCTCGGGAGTCGCTCCAGTTTCCGTGGCGAAGCTTTCCTCCTCGTACACCTGAAAGCATTGACAAGAGGGCCACTTGTCAGTGAGCCTCTGCTACCTAGCCATACGTACGTACACGTGCAATTTGAAATTTCTCTCGTACGTTTAAGCTACAGCGAATACCTTTCCAACTATACTCGACGTGCGCGAAATTAATCAATTTTTAACTCATTTTAACCGATCTTAAGAATTCACATTCGGTCAACTGTACTTTTTCTAAATTATCAACGTCATAAACGTTCAAAATATTTATTTATTTATTAGCACGATATTATTATCAATGGAAATATTTTAATTCGATATATTAATCCAGTGTCAAAATATTGCAAAATCTATGTAATTGATTGGAAAAATATTTAATAGTTTAAAAGGCTGTACGAAAGTAATTATCTAACATTATTTTAACGTATAAAAAGTTACATCAAAAGCTACATCAAAAGCATTTCTGATATTGCAATTGTATTACAAAGTACAACCATAATCATATTGAATGAAACTGGATCGACAATTCTACATATGTATTTTCACCGGGATTATTTGAAGCATTTCGAAATTGATTCATAAATTCAATTTTGAATTTGCGATGTAGAGATAAAATATTATTTACGCGAAGTTGTAAACCTTTATTGTACACCAAAGTATATTCAAAATGGATACGAGTTATTTTTTATTTTAATTATGACATTTAACGTCTACTAAATGTATTAACGCGCATATTGAAACGACACGCGTAATTCTCATAAATACGTACTATTGTATTATAACCTCCATATCCCGTCAAATGTATACCGCAAAATTCGAGATATATCAACTAAATTCATTAATTTTTCAAAATACGTTGTAAATTAAACAAATATTACAATTTTATATTTTTAATTGATTATATTTAAGGAGTAGTCGCGAATAATTAATAAGACGTTAGTTTGTTGAACACGTTCGGTGAAAGAGTTGCTACCGAAAATTCTTCGATTATCGCGACGCGGCGCATCGAGTTTCATGGTTATATTTTGGAAAATCCCGCGGCGTGGTCGACTTCATTACAACATCACGCGCACGCGCGCGCGAGAGAGAGCTCGATGTGCATTTAGAAAATAAATTGCCACCTTAAATCACTCACCTCGGTGAAAGGGGAGCTCAGCTCGTGCCAGAAGGACCTGGGCAGATTTTCAAGCCCAGGAAATGGCTTGCCACCTGCAATGCAAGCAAAATTTTCCTTGAGAACAAATTTTTCGTCGAGTCAAGATTGAAATGGTGTTGCTTTTCATTTTTTTTTTTCGTTTTATTTTCCCCCCATCCTTCGCGCTATACCCGTTCCGTCAACAGGATTAACTTCAACGTAGTCACGTTGATATTTATGTACGTCACAAGGTAATATTGTACACATATTTACCGCTATCTTGGCTAGTCGAATGTACATATATATATATTATAAATAATTTTATTATTTTTTTTAACCGGATGAATTGAATGCAAATTGGACGTATTTTATGTGCAAGAGTGTACCGTTAAGTTAATACACATGCGAATATATTTGGTTGAGTGTACCCCTCGTAAACGTATATGTGTATATCCTTAGTTTTTGAGCAGCCGTGAAAAAGAAATCTAGTTTGGTTTTTATACGTTACGAAATAATATTTCACGAATGCACATTTTTCTTCTACTTTATACTTGTACATTTGGTCATGGAAGTGAATCGATTTTTTTTATTATTATCTCTTTGTAAATATTTGTTGATACTCTTAAAGCGATGGTTCGTAACTTGGGGGTTTCGGGTTTCGGTTATTGGTCACTGACGATTCAGACAAGCACTACTCTAGAATTTATTTGCTAACAAATGTTTTGTTTACAACACACATCGTTGATTACCTTTGAAATGTAAACAAGAAAACAGTAACTTTAAATGGTATTAAAAAGAAATTATAAAGATTTTTTTAATTAAAATTTTTTGCAAGGGGTACATTTGAGGTAGTGATATTAACAATAATACAGGGAAATGAAGCAAAGAATAAGGTAATGTTGAATATTAACAAAATATATCTAATAATATCTAATATACTATTATCTCGGTAATACAAATATTTCCTGTTAGATATATGTATACTTTATTAATTTTCGTTTATATAGTATAATAAAAAAATATAAAAAAGGTGATGTTTATTATATTTTATCGTGTTTGAATAATGACCCGTTTGTCGAAAAATACTGGCTGACTATTTTCGTTGTCGGACTACTAATTCACTGACTATGTACATACCGACAAATGAATTACTTTTCCCAAAGTAATAAAAATTCAAAAATATTCTTGTTATATACCTACAACTTTTTTAACAAAGTGCACTAACTGTCCAAAACGAAATTTAAATATCGTGAATATTGAAGCGAACGTTTATAATGTTACACGGAGTAATAGACTGTTGCGATCTCCCGATAAATATGTAAAAGAAAAATGGTAATTTCAACAAAATAGCACATGTATATAAATGTTGTTTTGGACTTGTATTACGAATATGTATAATCGAAATCACGCTCAGAGAATCTCATCGAACGATTCGCAAAATCTCTCTCTGTAGCTCTGACTGCATATATAAGCCCGAGTCGGTCCTTCGAATTCACCGGGACCCACGAGGAGCACGGGACACTTCCGCGAAAGCATAACAGCGAAAGACGCTTTCAATCCGGAAAAGCAAACTCTGCGAGAATCTTCCGTCCTTCTCTCTCCTCTTTTGCTGTCTCTCAGTTAAACTTCGTCCCTTTCCTCAGCCCGGATTCACTCCCTTCCTCTCTCTCTCTCTCTCTCTCTCTCTCTCTCTCTCTCCCTCTCTCTCTCGCTTACTCTTACATAACTGTCCTTATCAGCGAGCGGCACACTTGGCCAAACTGATGCGCCGTTTCTGCAGGTTCGAGAGCTACGTAACGTAGCATGTGCTCCGGTATTACTTCGATAAGGCGACTGCTTTAGGCGAGAGTACCTCGTACGCTTCGGCTCTGTGAATTTCAGTTTTAGAAATTTTTTTTTTTATACTACTCCCTCGGCATGAGGATTTGTGTTGTGCACTTTTGAATTTATCTACTCGCGAAATATTGTATATACCTTGTATTGCACACAATTTACACGATTGAATATTTTACATATAGATAATTTAAACACACCACGTACAGTCTGGTAATTTAATTTTCATTAATAACGCAGTTATGCGTGTGCAGCTGTTTGCTAGATTATTCAGCTTATTTTTATTTCTGTTTCGTATTTATTAGGCTTTTTCTTTTTTTCCCCGGCACATAAAAAAAATGTGTTTAATTTTTTACGTGAACAATCCACGCTATATGGCAGCAAAATATCTTTAAAATATTTAATTGGAATATTTACTCGTTAGTTGTACCATTTTTAGTATAAATTCAACTAATCGCCGTTATATATGCGAAGTAAAAAAAAGAACAATTATTATTCGATGCATATAGCATTTATAATCGGCTTTAAATAAATGTAAAAAATTCAACGGATTGTACGGAAATTCTGTAGTTTTATTATAAACGAAAAATAATTGTAGTTTAATAGTAAAATTGATACACCCGTACGCTCTCGATAAAATGTTTAATCCAATGTAACCTAAAAACGTACTTAATCTATATAAAATGTTCGAACTGAAAACGCGATGATAATATCTGTGAAAACTATGTACGAAGAGCACTTAGAAATGGGAATCGTTGGTTCGCGGAATCCAAGCATTAAAATGAGAAATCGGAGCCTAAAAAGCTTGTTTGGAAATGAACGAGTTAAACCATCCCGTCAGCCGCGTTTCGCCCAGGGTATAGATGTAGCACGCAGTTAAAATCGCGGAAGAGGCACTCGAGCGCTTTACGGCCGCTCGCGCTAAATTTCAATGGCATTCTATCAACAAAAACGGGCGCTCGCACCGATTGTATTTACACTGACAACCTGGCAATTTAGATTCATGTCTCGCTGCGCTTTCCAGATGGACGCCCCTGAATTAGCCGAAAATTACAGTGTGTCTCTGCCGTCCGTGCTGAGGCAACAACAGGTCGACACCTTAACGAGCTTGCACGAGAAAACGTCGAGACTATATACATAGAAAGAGAGAGAGGGAGAGAAAGGTAGATTAGGGAAATAAGACTGACAGTATACAAATTAAAATAAATTGCGTGTCGACATCTTGGTGATTGGATCTAGGTCACGGTTTAGATTGTGAAAGTCGAAATTTGAATTATTGTAATTTTCACCCGGTGGAAAGGTGAATTTTCTTACAACTTGCGAAAATTGGAATATGTACTTGCCAAATTTTAATCGAATTCTCTAATTTAGTTTGTAATCAGGTGTAATAATAATTTTAGAATGCGTATATATGGGTGGTTCTCTGTGACATCGAAGATGAAAAAAATAAATATTGCTATAACTGTGGGAATATGTTTTAGAGGTATCCAGTAGTTCTCCTGAATTTTTTCAGATTTTTTCTGGGCCATTATTTTAAGTTACAGAGAGTCAAAGTTGATATTTTAGCACTTTTTTGCATTATATGCCCATTTTCATGAATTTTTAGCTCCCAGGGGATGCATTTTTCACTAAAAACATAACTATGACTTTTTTTGTAAAATTTTCCGAACTTTTCATTAAAAATACTTTTAAAGACATAATTGTATGCTGTCACACTCTTGTAAGCCATTTAAATCTTAAATAGTGAAAATCAGCAATTCTGCTCCGGACTCTGGTAACCTAATACTGTCTAAAAGATGTCTTTTTATAGTCAGAAACTGCCTAAAAATTTCCAGAGTGGGTCTAAATCATTAAGATCACTTATGGTCAAAATATCCGGGAAAAGTGCCCGAAATATTAATAGAAATGTATATTTGTTGCCTTATAACGATGAATCTAGTAGCATGATCATTGCAAAAAAATTTGTGCACTTACCTTGGAGTGGTAGAAAAGTATCTTAACTTGTTTCATTATCCATCTAATCCCCTGTAAGCTGCTAAAAATACAAATATTATTATAAAATTATAAAAAATTATTTTTTAAATATTTATAATGCTGGATTTTTAGTTTTACATCCCTTACAAGAATTATAATACTAATCTGAAGGATTACTATAAAAGTATCAACATTATTATTATTATTATTCAGCAATACATTGTTTAGATTTCACATATATAAGCCCGAGTCGGTCCTTCGAATTCACCGGGACCCACGAGGAGCACGGGACACTTCCGCGAAAGCATAACAGCGAAAGACGCTTTCAATCCGGAAAAGCAAACTCTGCGAGAATCTTCCGTCCTTCTCTCTCCTCTTTTGCTGTCTCTCAGTTAAACTTCGTCCCTTTCCTCAGCCCGGATTCACTCCCTTCCTCTCTCTCTCTCTCTCTCTCTCTCTCTCTCTCTCCCTCTCTCTCTCGCTTACTCTTACATAACTGTCCTTATCAGCGAGCGGCACACTTGGCCAAACTGATGCGCCGTTTCTGCAGGTTCGAGAGCTACGTAACGTAGCATGTGCTCCGGTATTACTTCGATAAGGCGACTGCTTTAGGCGAGAGTACCTCGTACGCTTCGGCTCTGTGAATTTCAGTTTTAGAAATTTTTTTTTTTATACTACTCCCTCGGCATGAGGATTTGTGTTGTGCACTTTTGAATTTATCTACTCGCGAAATATTGTATATACCTTGTATTGCACACAATTTACACGATTGAATATTTTACATATAGATAATTTAAACACACCACGTACAGTCTGGTAATTTAATTTTCATTAATAACGCAGTTATGCGTGTGCAGCTGTTTGCTAGATTATTCAGCTTATTTTTATTTCTGTTTCGTATTTATTAGGCTTTTTCTTTTTTTCCCCGGCACATAAAAAAAATGTGTTTAATTTTTTACGTGAACAATCCACGCTATATGGCAGCAAAATATCTTTAAAATATTTAATTGGAATATTTACTCGTTAGTTGTACCATTTTTAGTATAAATTCAACTAATCGCCGTTATATATGCGAAGTAAAAAAAAGAACAATTATTATTCGATGCATATAGCATTTATAATCGGCTTTAAATAAATGTAAAAAATTCAACGGATTGTACGGAAATTCTGTAGTTTTATTATAAACGAAAAATAATTGTAGTTTAATAGTAAAATTGATACACCCGTACGCTCTCGATAAAATGTTTAATCCAATGTAACCTAAAAACGTACTTAATCTATATAAAATGTTCGAACTGAAAACGCGATGATAATATCTGTGAAAACTATGTACGAAGAGCACTTAGAAATGGGAATCGTTGGTTCGCGGAATCCAAGCATTAAAATGAGAAATCGGAGCCTAAAAAGCTTGTTTGGAAATGAACGAGTTAAACCATCCCGTCAGCCGCGTTTCGCCCAGGGTATAGATGTAGCACGCAGTTAAAATCGCGGAAGAGGCACTCGAGCGCTTTACGGCCGCTCGCGCTAAATTTCAATGGCATTCTATCAACAAAAACGGGCGCTCGCACCGATTGTATTTACACTGACAACCTGGCAATTTAGATTCATGTCTCGCTGCGCTTTCCAGATGGACGCCCCTGAATTAGCCGAAAATTACAGTGTGTCTCTGCCGTCCGTGCTGAGGCAACAACAGGTCGACACCTTAACGAGCTTGCACGAGAAAACGTCGAGACTATATACATAGAAAGAGAGAGAGGGAGAGAAAGGTAGATTAGGGAAATAAGACTGACAGTATACAAATTAAAATAAATTGCGTGTCGACATCTTGGTGATTGGATCTAGGTCACGGTTTAGATTGTGAAAGTCGAAATTTGAATTATTGTAATTTTCACCCGGTGGAAAGGTGAATTTTCTTACAACTTGCGAAAATTGGAATATGTACTTGCCAAATTTTAATCGAATTCTCTAATTTAGTTTGTAATCAGGTGTAATAATAATTTTAGAATGCGTATATATGGGTGGTTCTCTGTGACATCGAAGATGAAAAAAATAAATATTGCTATAACTGTGGGAATATGTTTTAGAGGTATCCAGTAGTTCTCCTGAATTTTTTCAGATTTTTTCTGGGCCATTATTTTAAGTTACAGAGAGTCAAAGTTGATATTTTAGCACTTTTTTGCATTATATGCCCATTTTCATGAATTTTTAGCTCCCAGGGGATGCATTTTTCACTAAAAACATAACTATGACTTTTTTTGTAAAATTTTCCGAACTTTTCATTAAAAATACTTTTAAAGACATAATTGTATGCTGTCACACTCTTGTAAGCCATTTAAATCTTAAATAGTGAAAATCAGCAATTCTGCTCCGGACTCTGGTAACCTAATACTGTCTAAAAGATGTCTTTTTATAGTCAGAAACTGCCTAAAAATTTCCAGAGTGGGTCTAAATCATTAAGATCACTTATGGTCAAAATATCCGGGAAAAGTGCCCGAAATATTAATAGAAATGTATATTTGTTGCCTTATAACGATGAATCTAGTAGCATGATCATTGCAAAAAAATTTGTGCACTTACCTTGGAGTGGTAGAAAAGTATCTTAACTTGTTTCATTATCCATCTAATCCCCTGTAAGCTGCTAAAAATACAAATATTATTATAAAATTATAAAAAATTATTTTTTAAATATTTATAATGCTGGATTTTTAGTTTTACATCCCTTACAAGAATTATAATACTAATCTGAAGGATTACTATAAAAGTATCAACATTATTATTATTATTATTCAGCAATACATTGTTTAGATTTCACAAACTTGTCACTGTCACGTTTTCATATTATTCATTATAATTATATATCCGATTTATTTATATATCTGTTGTATTAAATACGTATATTCAGTTATTGTAATAATGATGTTTATATATTTATAGTAATCCTTCAGATTAGTATTATAATTCTTGTAAGGAATGTAAAACTAAAAATCCAGCATTATAAATGTTTAAAAAATAATTTTTTACATTTGTATAATAATATTTGTATTTTTAGCAGCTTACAGGGGATTAGATGGATACTGCAACAAGTGGAGATAATTTTCTACCATTCCAAGGTAAGTGCATAAATTTTTTTGCAATGATCATGCTACTAGATTCATCGTTATGAGGCAACAAATATACATTTCTATTAATATTTCGGGCACTTTTCCCGGATATTTTGACCATAAGTGATCTTAATGATTTAGACCCACTCTGGAAATTTTTAGGCAGTTTCTGACTATAAAAAGACATCTTTTAGACAGTATTAGGTTACCAGAGTCCGCAGCAGAATTGCTGATTTTCACTATTAAAGGTTTAAATGGCTTACAAGAGTGTGACAGCATACATTTATGTCTTTAAAAGTATTTTTAATGAAAATTTCGGAAAATTTTACAAAAAAAGTCATACTTATGTTTTTAGTGAAAAATGCATCCCCTGGGAGCTAAAAATTCATGAAAATGGGCATATAATGCAAAAAAGTGCTAAAATATCAACTTTGACTCTCTGTAACTTAAAATAATGGCCCAGAAAAAATCTGAAAAAATTCAGGAGAACTACTGGATACCTCTAAAACATATTCCCACAGTTATAGCAATATTTATTTTTTTCATCTTCGATGTCACAGAGAACCACCCATATATATATATATATATATATATATATATATGAATATTCATTTGTTTAGCCATTTAATCAAATGAGACAATCGAGCTATACGTATAGAAGTGTACATTTTTAAAATTACCTCCGAAATCTTCGAGTTTTATAAATGGAGATTCAAAACCATAAAAAAACTATCCTTAGATTTTGATATTACAATCCTGGATAAAGTCTTTCAAAGTTTCTAAAAGGGGGGAAAACTCTCCGAAAATCAATAGTAACAATATTTGAGTTTCTACCAAATTGCTTAACCACATTTACGTTCCAAAGTAAACAGAACCATATTTAATATGTAATAAGAACGTATAGGGGGCGATCATTAACTTTAAATTAACTCAAAACCACAAAATTCGACTTATGTAATAAAAAATATTCGAATGTATACGGTCAATTGATTTACATATGTAAACTGTTAAAATAAAATTTTACTCACGTAAGATTTATCAGTTTTCGTAAACATATTTATAGCTACTCGAATACTCGTAACGTATCTCATTCAAATATACAAAAATGCCTTTTTATACATTCGAATAAAGAAGCAGACCCAATATCCAAAATACTTTTTTTTTTTACGTTCAAGCGCAACCTTTTTCAAATGGTTTCGACATTTCATTATCATCGAAAGCTTCACTTACTTCAACATTTTATTATTTTGAAAAATACTTTTTACGTACAAGATGTTTTATTCATCTAAAGGCATTCTAAACTTCAAAAAATACTTTTTAATAAGAATTTATAGCTGAAATTTGGAAGATTCTCTCTTCGGAACGCTTCGCATATTTGAAAGTATATTGCTTGCACATTTTTAAAAAGATATTTTCTGGCATAACGACTCGGAAAGAACTAAGAATACACAATAAATTGTTTATAATCATCAAAAGATTAGAGAGCATCTATATAAACTGAAAAATAAGACATACTCTTCTACACGTGCACAAAATAATCTCAAAAAAATGAATAGCTGGGTTTATATACGTTCTCTCCTGGTATTAAAATATAATCCCTTATTACGACGTGCTTTATAATATTAATTATTTTATAATGTAAGACACTTTTTAAAGGAAACGTCTAGTAAAATAAGAATGTATTCTTTACTGTATACAGATGTAGTTATAAAATAATGTTGGTACAACCAGCACTCGAGAGATGACTTATACTTCGATATAGAAAACAATCAATAAAAACATGGATTAATTTATTACCTAGCAATTAAACGGTCGATGCATCATTTATTATCTTTATCTCCTTCACTTTATTAATTAACGCGTTTCTAACTAATTAATAATTGTACAGTCATAATAAGATAATTGTTATCAATACTTAAAATGTCGTTAAACATTTAAAAATCATTAAAAAGTCGTTTAAAGAAACTACTTGATAAATATTTCCACGAGTTATTGATGAATACTTCGCAAATTAAATTACATATTTTTGTTTCGCAATAAATAATTATATATTTTTGCGCATATCTATATATACATATATTTAAGTTTATCAAAGTCAACTAATTATTAAAGCATTTTCTGACATCACTCTGCGCGTTGGTTCTTGCGATAAAAGTTATTGCTAAAAATCCGAACGCTTGATAAAATCGATAATATTTCACTTTGGTATAGCGATAAATATAATGGCTAAGCGGATTCGAAGTTTAATTTATCAAAGTTATTTTCGAAATTGCGTAAAAGCCTTTACTAACCTGAAGAGATGATGGCTTTTGATAATCCGATAAAGTGCATCAAAAGAACGGCCAGCGTGGCCGTAAGTCTCTTCAACATCATATCCAGTGTTCAACTCATTTCCGTTTGTATAACCGTCCACTTCCCTCTGTAATGTTATGTCCTGAAAAGATAATAATTGAACAATTAGCGACACTGTCTTTATTCCAATGAACATACAAATTGATTATTAATCAAAAAAAAACGTCTAAATACACCTATGAAATTCCGATTCTTCGCTAATTTATCAATTGTGGATATAAAATATTAATTTATTACGTGTGTATGAGGAGAATTGTTAAGTAATTTTAGTACCAACACATAATGTAGGTATAATTGCACAATCAATTAATAGATTGTAATCGTATTCCACAATATCTACGGATGATAATTAGTATATGACAGTTTAACTGTTTTACGTTCTATTTCATAATGTTTTGTATCAGCTATAGGTTGAACAATTTATGTGCTTAATATGATACAATAATATAAATGTATATTTTAATTCTTTAGTACGTATAATTTAATGAAAAAATTTGACGATATACAATGTTTTTATTATAGAAATTAACCAAATAATTGTTAAATTGGGGTTAATCGGTCTATATATATATATTAAAGTTTTTTCTGGCGTAAAATCAAATATATCTTTGGTTAGAACTAAAGTAAATATTTTTTATAAAACCTAATTACATATCTGCAAAAGAAAAATTTATAAAATCATTGAATCCTCAAAAGCACGATATATATCCACTTATTCATCGATACCCACATAGCGTTGGAGACGCGTAAAAAAAAAAAAATATGTCAATCTTTGGGTAATCTATGGTATGTATATATATATATATATGGGGTATTCCACGTGAAGTGGTCCGATCAAAATTTTAAAATACACCAAATTTTGGGTACACATTGCAAATGTTTTTCAGAATACAGAAAAAAATTTGTAGGTACTGGAATCTATTTGCTCAAAAGTTATTCTAACCTCAAAAAGTGAATTTTTTCTAGTTTTTTTCAACACCAGCTGGGTTTACCGCTATTTAACTCAAAATCTATCAACTTTTACTATAAAACATTATATATAACATTCGTTGCTAACTATGTCTAGAATTTATCCTTGTGGGTTAGAGTTTCTAATCTCAAGGTTAAGGGGGTTCCATACTCAATTTTTGATGATTAATTAATAAAAAAGTAGAACAGTATGTGAAAAAATAAGAGAAGGGGCGCCTTCGTTTATTGACAATCTAACTGTGTGCTGAATTTTAGATTAAAATATTACTGCGTTTTCGAGAAAAGTCTTACCAAAAATATCAAATCTTTTCACCTCGTTGAGGTTAGGTTCACATTTTTGGTAAGACTTTTCTCAAAAACGCAATATAATTTTAATCTGAATTTCGGCACACAGTTAGATTATTCATAAACGAAGGCGCCTCTTCTCTTATTTTTTCACATACTGTTTTATTTACAAATTTATTACTAATAATCGCGATTGCCGGTAAGGTAGGGAGGATAAATATTGACTATGGCACCCCGTTAATGTTACATAAACTACATGTCAATATTCAACTTAAAAATAGTGTAAGTGCGCCACAATTGATTTTTTTATCCAAAAGTCTAAAAAAAAGCTTGAATCAATACCTTTCGAATGGTCTGTAGCATTTTTGGGGCCTTTAATTCTGTAAAAAGTTATAATAATTTAAAGAAAGACATAAAATTCACAAAAATTAACATGGTAATTCCCATTTAAATTTTTTAAAAAATTTCGAGTTTCTTTAAATTATCATAACTTTTTACAGAATTGAAGGCCCCAAAAATGCTACAGACCATTCGAAAGGTATTGCTTCAAGCTTTTTTTTAGACTTTTGGATAAAAAAATCAATTGTGGCGCACTTACACTATTTTTAAGTTGAATATTGACATATAGTTTATGTAACATTAACCTTGAGATTAGAAATTCTAACCCAGAAGGATAAATTCTAGACATAGTTAGCAACGAATGTTATATATAATTTTTTATAGTAAAAGTTGATAGATTTTGAGTTAAATAGCGGTAAACCCAGCTAGTGTTGAAAAAAACTAGAAAAAATTCACTTTTTGAGGTTAGAATAACTTTTGAGCAAATAGATTCCAGTACCTACAAATTTTTTTCTGTATTCTGAAAAACATTTGCAATGTGTACCCAAAATTTGGTGCATTTTAAAATTTTGATCGGACCACTTCACGTGGAATACCCCATATATATATAGAATGCCGACGCAAACGGAAGACCAAAATCGCTTTGAAGTCCACTAGGAATCAGCTCAGGGTTTATTGAACTGTTTGACACAGTGCCACAGAATTCACCTAATGATTCAAAGCAAGTTAAAGCCCCCTCTATGTGGGACAAATCCATATCATTTACCTAATTACAAAATGTACGACGGTGCTGGCTGCTTGTCGAGCATTGCCAAAGTTTGCGTATATGTATATATACGCTTTGACGCTACTTGTGTCTCCGATTGTGCAAACAAACCTATAGTCTTTTTACCTTAAAACTCAATTATTTTACATTTTATTTTTTCGTATTAATTGATGAGAAATTACCTGCTTTTGATAAATTTAATGGCAAGTATTTACTTGTTACTATTTACCTGTCAAATTCAAACTTTTCCTTTTAATTAGACGTGCATTTCAGTGAAATTTAGTTGAATCAATTTAAGTTTTGAAGAGGTAACTTCCTTAATTTTAATATGAACGTATTATTAAATAAACTAAATCAATTTTAAATATAAATTTATACGTAAAATATTAAAAAAAAAAAGAAAAAAGTAAATTCGATAAAAATAAACTGAAATTCTTTAAAACCCTGCAAGCTCGAAATCTTCGGTAAAATCCCTTTATTCCTAGGAAAAAAGTAAATATTTCATTTAATCTTTGTCCCTTTACGAACGGCGTTCCTGTTCAATAGGTTGAAAGGTGCAGGAGTTAAAAGGAGAAGAAGCAAGTAGTCAAGGATAGAGTTAAATCAGTCAGAGCGGTCCAATTCAAACAGCCGATCGTTTAGCAGCCGTTTGTAAGGGTGACTCGAGTGTTATTAGATTTGGCTGCGAAATTTTCCAGAAAATGTTGTTTCGACAGGATCCATTGTAAACTCTTAAATTAATTTTATATGAGTTTTCCCTAAGGATCGTGTAGCTCGTTGCTTCGCGTATACATAAGTTAAAAAAAAGAAAGAAAAAGAAGATACCTTGCAAGTTTGGCAAACTGCAATTCCAAGATAATGCGGAAAGTTTTCAACAAATTTGATTAAGACAAATTTTACCAAAAACTCATACAATATTTTTGTCATAGATAAAAACTTCTTGTAAGTGCGGTTAAATAATCTTTTTAGAAGATTAAATGATACCTGTTACAATTTATAAAAAAAAACTTTTTGTATTACAATTTCTTAAATATATATATAATAAATCAATTTTTTTTAAGTACAAAGTTACATTACTTTATACGGGAAAAAAAATTGTTATTTTTTTTTATTAAAAAAACTGATATATGATTTTTGTTGCGAGGTACTAAACATCAATATCATCACCGAAGAATATGGCTCAGGTGGTAAAGGTAAACTAAGTGATGAAGGTTTGATCCCACTGAACGACGCTTGTTTTTTTATTAAACCGTCTCACATATATACACACGAAAGCGCGGTAATTATTAAAGTAATCTACTTTCTTTTTAATATAATATACATTATTTGAAACAGCTATCAAACAATATATTTAATAGAATAAAAGTATTACGTATTAATTGAAAAAAGGTAAAGAGAAAGAAACTAGTATTTACACCAGAAACAACGTTTTTTAATCAACGGTATAGGGAAAAATAAAAGTATACACGCATCTGTACAATATAGCGATTAATAACATGTTTTTTTTTGTCCTAACGAAATATCTCGTAAGAAACTTGTTATAAAGAATTTTCTTCCGAGTTTGCTTCCGCACGACTTTCAGGAACGATTTAAGTAGATAAAGGTCAGGATGTGTAAGCCAGTGCAGCCGCGCCAACGGATGGCTGTTATACGAGAAAATACGGACGGTTGGATATAGGTACGAAAAGACAGAGAAAACGTTATCCGGTGTGGCTCGAGCGCCACCGTCATTTATCTCGGCGGGCCGGTAAAAGTTTCGAATTATTTCGCTTGTCTTTCGCAGGTGCTACTTGGTAACAAGTTGCGTCAGTCCGCATACGTGTTTCTGCGTTTAGTTGCCGTCTCTCTCTCTCTCTCTCTCTCTCTCTCTCTCTCACTCTCTGGTTCTCTTCGATTTCTCTATCACTCTGTCACTTCTTCCCGACATTCTAACCTCTTTTTCTCGCGCGCAAACATTTTAAGCATGACTCGCTCAAGTTTGTCGTCCAGAGATTTTCGATAAATTTCCCATTTAGGTGGAATGATTATTTTCACCTTGTCTCACATTTTATTTTCGAAAAACATTAAACTTTAATACACTCGTATAGTTTATCTGGATTCACAAAGATTGAGATATAATACGTGTGCGCACATTTTAATTTTCTTGGAGAATTACTTATCATTTGAAACGATGTACTAATAATTTTTATTTACCGTTTTATTAAGATGATTAAGTGATAAAGGAGGAAGCCTCTAATACAAATTAACTCTTACTACGGGTACACTGTTCTAAAGATGCTTATCTAAACAAGAGAGAGAAAAAATGGTGCAGGTTAAAGTAGAACAAATTAGCCAAAGTAAGAAAAAGGGAGATTTAAAGAGAGCAGCGAACCGTAGTGTCAACCAGACTGGTTGGAGAGAGAGAGAGAAAAAAAAGAGAAAAGTACACAGAGTGAAAAGAGGCAGTTCCGAAAAGTACGAGAAAAAGGAAAAAAAACAACCCGTAAAAGTGAGATCCCGTGAGAGCTGGAAAGTCGAAAAAAAGGCGAAAGGAACGAGTCCGGGATACCAGTGAAACGCACGTGTTTGAAACGTCGATCCAATCGGTTCCAATTACGGTAGAAATCCGCTTTCACAGTTCTACCGTGGCTACCTGCTGACGTTAAGCTCGTGACAAGCTCAGATTGACAGGTTACCGGGAATGAAAGGAAAAGAAATAGGAAGATCTGGACTCTCCTGGTACATAGAGGTAAGATCGATGTTGCACCGATCGTTTTAGAAAAGAAACTGCCGAGTTCTCCGAGAGTTACCCTTAATTTTTCGGGTAACTCCGGAAAGTCAAGGAAAAAGGGAAACGAGAGAAGATAGTCGGAAATTATCACTAACGACGACGTTTGGTGGGCGTGAAATAATTTCGAGCACGCGAACTCGGAAAATTCCTCGGTGAATTTTCGCGTTGGTTAAGTTTCTACCCAGGGAAA
Source organism: Theocolax elegans (assembly GCA_026168455.1). Classification (NCBI taxonomy): domain Eukaryota; kingdom Metazoa; phylum Arthropoda; class Insecta; order Hymenoptera; family Cerocephalidae; genus Theocolax; species Theocolax elegans. Next base: position 2,441,300 of record CM047428.1, on the reverse strand, counting down.
ATCGAAATCAACCCTCGCAATAAATTGTTTTAATTGGAATTGTTTGCACTCATAGTATTTAATTTCTCGCTTCTGGTTGCCGAGTAAGAATAATTTCAAAACCGGCTACGTATAGTTTACTTTTTTTTTTTCGTTTTATATTCTAAATTATTCATCGTCGTTTTATTTAATTTCAACGAGGAAATGAAAGAATTTTATAAGAACAATTATATCTCTATATTTTAAAACTATGATAAAAACAGAAATTACTTAGAATTTCCGACGGAAATTCGCGTATTTTAAATAGTAATAATTTCAATGCAATCTTATCATTTTATCTCGACTAAAAATATGCTGTAGGCTACTGTATTATCATCTCTTAGATAAAACCTGCTTCGTATTATTCGTAGAAACTTAAGTAAATTTGTAAAAGATAATTCAAAATTATCTAACAGAAAGTATATACTAATACAGTAACTAGAGAGAGAGAGAGAGAATGATAAGAACATTAATATTATGTCACGTATCATTTTGAAATGTATAAAGAACATTTTTTACGTAAAGATGAAAACGCATAGATATTTTTACATTTTTTCATATCTGATGGTGTTTTCCTTATGAGCTTAGAATATATTTATTATTAAAAACCGTAATATATATGTATTATAATAATAATTATTATTTTAATAGTTGAAATGTTTGTTTTATCTATAGTGTTATAATTTATATCAGTGTAATATCATCTGAAATAATATAATAATAATTATATATAAAAAAATTTTAATTTTCAAACTACTTGTGTAATATTAATCATGAACACTTTTGCAGGAGATATAAGATTCGAAAAATGGGCATTACTTATATTTTTTAGAAAGAAAAAAAATTTTTTTTGAAAAATCCATAATTAGAACGTTGTGCATACTTTAAAGAATATATACCCAACTCTAATAGAAACTTAATCCAGGCCCGTGATACAACTGTAAAGTTCAATCATACATTAAATAGAACTGTAAAGATAAATTTACCAAATTTTAATGAGATGTAACGATTATCTCGGTCGCAAATTAATTTCCCTGTTTAATCAAGTATCGAGTTGATCAGAACCTCGATAGTCCTTTGACATTTTGTTGAAGAAAAAACATCGGGTGTATAATTATGGTCACGTTGCGCATGTAATAAAATCTATGACTTTATGGTCTAATTTACAATATTACAATGCTGGTACATCCTAGTAAATAAAATGAATCTTATAAGATTAAAAGAATTTTATAAAGCTACCCTCACATTTTTCATCACCGCTTACAGTTTAGTATTAGCCTTTTTTAACCTTCATTATACTTTCGTACAAGGCTAGTATGACTTTCATGATTATTATTTAATTAACTTAATTTTCCTTTTGATATGTAGTGAACAAATAATTGAAAAATAAATGTTTTCTTTCGATATCAAATGAAATCTAAGGTTATAGGTTACTCGAAATTGCACGTGTCCAAATACGTTAATATTTTCTGAATACTCATCTAATTTTTATATACATATATTCTTACGATATGAATAATCTCAATATAATAAATGCACTCTCATAATTCCTATTTATTATATTGCTATATTAATAGGAGGAGAGGATAATCCAGCGATTTGTATAGTTTTGCAGAGAGCTTTGTACATGTCTAGCATCATTCGGTTTCTTTATACAGATCTATTTAGCTTATGCGGTCGCCGTGGTAACATTTCTACCTTAAATATTTTTATATCGCGAATTATCGTATATTCTTTGGGTTCAAATTTTATATAGTTTTAACCGAAAATTACCGATCAAACATTTGTTAATACAATTGCTATTACTACAAATATGCCTTTTTTTTGAAACGTCAATACGTCACGACCCACCCATTTCAGATTTTAAATTCAAATATTTTCAATAAAAGTTTAGAAATAGAAGGTGTAGATCCTTTAAAAAATATGCAAAATTCGAGTAAATTCTACCGTACTTTTCGTATAACATTACAAACTATGCAATTAATTTATTTTTTTCGACTATTTTTAGTGAATATGAATACATCTAGGTATACACAACCCCTCTTTAATAAAATGATGTGAAGCCTCTTAAAGCGTGATATGATTGGTCGGTTGAAAGTGACGTGACTGGCAAATAGTAACGCACGAAATTCGCAAAAAGCATATGATCGCACGTATATTTATGGTAACGAGAAAAAAAAAAACAAAAAAAACCGTACTTTGAAAAGGAATGTAACCTACCTTTGTCCTTCTCGCTGTCCTGCTTTTATATTTTAAACATTTAAAACACGAATAAAGAAACTTAATAAAAGAGTAAAAAGCAAGGTCCACCGAGGACTCTTAGTATTATTAAATTTACAAACACGAACTTAAATATTACTCGGATAAGTTGTAATATTCGTATTGCAAATGTAAATAATTTTTTTTTTACAACTTAAATACGTACAATTACCTCTTTTATAAATTTCTACGCGCAATTTACGAAATTTCAAGAAGCAAGTATCAGAAGAACTCATTGAATACATTCTGACTAGGTAAAGGAGTTCAAATTTTCATCAGCGTCTAGTTCATAGCCATAATTAACGTTACAGACGAGCCACGAAAGCCAAAAAGGATTCAGGAGGGTTCAAATTGTCCTTTACCTAACATACTTTACTTTCCGCGAAAAGGTAAGTAAATATTCTCGTGCATTGTTTATCAAAGAATCCATTGAAAATGTTGAATATTAAATTTATTATATTTGTCTTGTATATAAAGTATTAAAACTATTTCACCTCGTCCGTAATTATATTAATATTTTTATATTTTCTACATAGACCGGAACTCCAGTTAGAGTTCAAGTAATTAAGTTAGATAAATAATGAAATATACGCAATAATTGTTTGATTCAATTAATAATAAAGTTATCTTGATAATTTGATTGAATAAATATTGATTTTGTCTAAACGAAATGATTGATATTAAATTGAAATAATATACTGAATTAATATTCCGGAATACGCTCTATATACTTTATACTTTAACTGTTGAAGATTATAATAATCTTAAATTAGTTTTTCACTTTTCTCGAGATAAAATATATTTGAATTCAGTTGTTTTTGTTACACAATTATGTATTCCCATAATTTGTATTACTTAGATTCAAGTATTACGATAAATTAAATAAACAACGCGATTGAATAATTAATATTATGTGGAATTAAAAAATCATTGCACGGGAATGCAAGAGTTTTTAAAATGAATAAAATACATTTATCGACGACAAACAAAAACAAACAATGTGAATCGAGCGTTAAAATTCCGTCACCTCGGAAATTCTAGTACAAAAAAGGTACAACAAGCACGTTAACAACATTCCTTTACATCGAAAAAAAAGGCAAAAAAAGAGAGAAGATAGTGAGAGGCTTCTAATGCACACCGGCGGCTTTTCAGATTCACAGGAAACAAGGTCGAAGTTTTTCACTTTCACAATTGAATCTCGCGCGAGCGCCATCAAAACTTTAAATAAAAATGCATCCATTTTCCTTCTCTCCTTTTGAAAAAAAAGAAAAGAAAAGAAAAGAAAAGAAAGGGAGAAGAAGAGGAAGAAGAAAGGGAGAAGAAAAATACTCGTTGGAAAGTCGCCCGAGACAGGAGAGGAAAACTAAAACGAAACGAGGACGAAATTCCCGGTAAACGTCGCGCGAGAATCCACTTATCGCGCCGGAAGGAGGCAACTGAAATTCGTGGTACATTTCTACGACAATAGAGGAAAATCAAGTCGATGCAGTCGATTACACCGGTACTTCTCAGTCTCGACTTACCATCCAGAATTGAATTTCAAAGAGCTAATTGTAACTGCAATCAAAAATATAAATGCATCGATTGCTCGGTATATATATTGTAGTTTCTTTTGAAGCGCCTCGTTAAACGATGACTTTGCAGTGACTGTATATACCTTCCTACGTTGAAAAACGAGAGGCTCGAAAGATTGATGATAAATGGTACGAAGCGATGTAGAGTTCCGACTAAACGGAAATATATTGTGACTCACCATAATATATTTGGCTTGATAGTCGCGTGTTAATTGAAATTTCCACGCAGAAAACATCTAAGGTCCTCATTGGCTAAATCGGTTCACCCAGCAGTCCTAGATAGGCCGGTGTTCCCCGTTCAAAATCCAAACCAAGGATTTTTTTTCGTGTAAATTTCGAAATGTTTTTGTATATTCTTGTTCTGTTATTGTAAAACGTATCACAAAGTTTCGCAAAAAGAAATACCGAATTGGCATACACAAATACGAAAATTACTATACTTTGGAGATTCAACTGAAATTCTTATTCGAAATATATTTTGTTCGTGTTATAATGTTAAAAGGCCTGTGATGGCTCGGTCGATAAGATGGTGAACTAGTACCATTAGGTATCCCAGTTTTTTTTTATTATTTCAACGTCGCTCTTTTTATGCTCTCAAATTGGTGCTAATCAGCGATGAAAGTCATACGATGTCTTTGTTAAGAAAGCACTTGTTAAAAATACATTCCCCAGTGGTGGTTGTATCAATCGGCCGGGACCTGCAGATTACGAGCCCAACGCCCTAATCGACCGAGCTATCGCAGGCCTCATGTGTCTCAGGTTTGATTCACGGTCTCTGCTGATTGATACAAGTACCACAGTAGGGGTAAGTATTTTCAACAAGTGCTTTCTTAAGGAGGTGGCATACCCGATAGGTTACCGACTGAGCCAAAAAAGATAATTATTCCATTTATTTAATAAAATACGCAATTTATGCAAAACCCGAATACAGAACTGCACTAGATAATTGAATAATGAGTCATTCTACAAAGTTTCAGGTCAATACAACAAAGACACTCTAAAAAATTTCTGCACCGAAAATTTACGATTATCCGAAATTCTTCGGTGCGGAAATTTTTTAAGGTGTCTTTGTTGTATTGACCTGTAACTTTGTAGAATTACTTATTATTGAATGATTTAGTGCTTCTGTACTTGAGTTTTGCATAAAATTGCGTATTCTTTTAAATAAATGTAATAATTACCTTTTTTGGCTCGGTCGGTAATCCATCGGGTGAGCCACCCCCTTAACAAAGACATCCTACGACTTCCGTCGCTGATTAGCACCGACTTGGGAGTATAAAAAGAGCAACGTTAAAATAATAATAAATTTTTTTTTAAGATGGCACACATTTGTTTGATTATGTAAATACAGGTTTTAGTGTAATTTGTTCCCTGTCGTATATAAAATAAATAGCTATAAGTAAAGAGCAAACGGTTATAATTAACATTCGAGTTTAATTACATTCAACCGTCACTCTCGATGACTAAAATAATACGCGTATGCGCATTATTAAAATAAATTGTTTGTTAAGTAAAATTCGTACATTAATTGGTAATTAATATTAACGGAAACATCTCTATCAAAAATGAACGATTCAATTAAGTAGCATGTTCGCGTTAAAAAAAATGAAAAAAAAACAACGAAATAGCTTACAGAAATAATACGTTCTAAATATGTTTTTAAAAAGATTTTATATACAGAGAAAGAAAAAGTTTTCGTTTCCCATGAATATCAACTATCTTCAAAAATCCGGAAAATACTGAATATTTGCTCTCAGGAATATGAAAATAAATGAGAATGTTCTCCCGTACAAGACTATTATCAACTTTGTAGATCATTCGGTTTGAGTACGTTCACCTACTAAGCGGTTTATACTCATTATTTCTTAGTGTTATTCACTTGGTACGAAAATAAAAAAAAATAACGAAACTGCACTTGTATACAACGTGGAAATAAAAATAAAAGGAAATTTCTAACGACTCGTGTAATAAAAAGACAATGTATTATCATTCGGTAATGTGTATTATTTTAAAGACATTTCGTTTTTTCGAATCAAACTGAAAAGGCACTATCCGATCTGAGCAACGCCCTTTTCAAAAAAAGTTATAAGCGTTTTGTCGTTGATCTCCAGTTTGGACTTCTCGGTAAGGAACTGGATATCTTACCTTAGACGTCTGTCGCATGATGTACTGCGACATAATTAATATATGGTCGATTACGTCGCACTCTGACTAGTGGTTTTTCTCTCCGCTGGACTGGAGATCGAGGACGAAATGCTTATAATTTTCCTAGAGAAGGGCCTTGCTCTGGAAAATTAACTATTATAAACATAGTGGATGAAGAGCAGATAGTGCCTTCTTTCAATTTATGTTTAAATTTGATTCGAAATAATCAACCGTAAATGCCTTTAAAAAAAGACGTGTAACATTTCGTAAAGAAAAGGAAAAATAGTGAACGTTATTCTAATTGTTCACAGTGCTGCTACACAAAATATAAACATGATCGAATAAATGCGTTTCGTTTATGATTTTTAATAAAACTATTTTACAAATATGCTACCAAACATTATTGTGTTGCAATTAAGAAATGAGTATACATCGAGAAAAAGTTTAGATTAAAAATGACAATAGTGTCTAGTAAATGAATCGCAGACTGACAAATTAGGGAAATGACTATAATTTCCAGTAAAAATTACTATAAATTATAATAAAATTGACTGTAATTCTTGTAATGCTTACTATAACTTTTTTAAATTTTAACGTGTAAACCATAATAATTTTTCTTAGTTTGTCAGTCTGTGATTTATTTACTAGAAACTATTGTCATTTTTACTAAATATTATGTAATTTTTAATACAAAATTTCTCTTCGTGTACTTTATATTAAGATTTACAAGCATTATAATAAAAATAAAAATACATTCGTACATTCAATTATTGTATTCAGTGTATACTATTATCTTTATTCTGACAAATTGGATTGTCATGAAAAAATATAGGATTTATGATAAAAACTCTTTTCTCCTTGTAGTAATTATACATTGTACATTCGAGTTTTGGGGTGAATTACTGAGCAGAGAGAAAGGGAGAGTAAGATGTCGTTAGATCGATATCTCGTCTCGTATATATAGTACGGAAACTGACTATCGGACCGCAATCTAATAATTTATACGTGACGTGTTATACCCACTAATATATATTAATAAGATTAATCATGTATATAATAGGTAAAATACACACACCCATGTTTATCGCATCGAGTATATTCATCTACGCTCACCTAGTGATATTATGTATTATTAAATATGCATACTAAACAGATTGCAGCGTAATCGTACATAGATTTAAAAAAATTATTTACTAGTACTTTTATTATATTTATTATTTTAATCATAACGGTATAATTCATTTAGATTATCCGCGTATATATATATGTATATACCGGACTATAAACTAATATATTATCTTGGGAAATCAAAAAGATAAACAAAGTAGTAAGTAGCGAAGAGCCAAGAGAAGAGATATTGCATGCAACTTCTTTTGTATAGAAGAACCAAGGGTCCTTCGACGCTCGTTAATCCAGATAAAATTCCCGATGCACCAGAAAGTCGACATTTTTTCGAAATAGTCGGATGGTTCGTTGTTCCTCGGGGAATGGAAAAAGACACATATATTGAGGAATCCAGTAAAGTAAATACTTTTACTAGATTTCATTCGCACTGGTTAATTCATACTATTTTAAACTGGAATATTTTTAGTTTTTTTTATTTTTATGCTTTTTAATTACATTAAATGAAAAGCATTTGAATCGTCTTTAAATAAATGCAATTCCGAATACAGTATACCATTAAGTAATAGAGAAATAACGGTTTTGAAAATATTAATCAGAGAATTCAAAGATATTTTTCGAACGATCCGGGTAAAATACAAAATTTTGAATACGAAATTAAAATAAATTAAGATAAACCTAATATACGTAAGACATACGCAATACCGTTAGCGCATAAACCGCATGTGTTTTCAGAAGTAGAAAGAATGTTAGATAAGGAAATAATAGAAAAATCATCTAGTCCGTATTGTAACCCAGTATAGGTATGAAGGAAGATGGTAAAAAACGACTATGTCTAGATGCGCGTTAATTGAATCAATATCGGATCAATACATCGAAGACGTTGTAGAGAGGACCCCTCGTATCGACGAAATAACGCAAAATAATGAAGACCGCCGATATTTTACGTGTACTGATTTAACCGAAAGTTATTTTTTTTTATAAATCCGTTAAGTAAAACGTCAAGGAACTATACTACATTCATAATCTACGGAAAAACGTAAGCCTTCTGTAGAGTACCGTTCGGTGTAAAGATATTGATTCTGTATTTACAAACGGGGATACCGTCCTAATATCTGTTCCTTTGACAACCGATGGAGCAATTGCTTGCCCACTGCACTGCATGAGAGAGAGAGAGACACTTGATTTTCAAAGCTATTTCATGGAAATTGTAGATCTTAAATATAATTACTAGATGTCTAGTTATTAAGGATTACTGTCAAGATATAAATACTGCATGAATATAGCGATTGACATCAAAAATGCGATTTACGTACTTCAAGAATGCGATTGACTGTACGTCGTCTCAACATCGCCGGAACATCACCGAGAACAACGTCAACGTTACCGAGGGGTGTGGTCTGTGTATAAGTCGGCATCGACACGCGTTATTAATTTTATATTGCTGCCGTCTGATTATTATTATTCTTATTTCCAATTGTTTTTACTGTAAATGTTTTATACTGTAAGATATACTGCTTTATAAGTAATTAATGATGTTGCAGTCTAGAAAATCTTGATGAAAAGGCGAAAGGCGAGCTCTTTTCCAACTTTTTTAACGAGACTGTACCTCGATGTCTAATACTTAAGGGGATGCAATACTCAATTAGTTACCTACCGAGCCATATGAGACAATTATATTTAATTAACTAATACATATTTTGAATAAAAGGAAATGATGACATCATTGCCCTGTGTACTTGTATAATCTATTTCTCTGCAAAAAGTCAAACAGATATTTTAATTCGTATTAAAATGGCATTGGAAGGAAATTTTCACATAGTGGATATTAGGTTATAAAATTTCCTTCCAATCATTCTCGTTAATTATTGCGCGTACATACTTTGCGCTTTGCTGAATTACAGAAGGTACCAATACGGAGGGCAATGATGTCTTGGTTTTACATTTATTCACGTATTTAATGATTAATTAACAAAATGCGTGTGCCATTACTCGGTCGGCAAAAATTGACTATTACATCCCGTTAAGGGGATGTCGGAGACAGAAAACGATCATTTTTAATATTTTTTTATATACAAAATAAATTTTTGAAAAAATCGTAAATGCCATGCCCTCAGACATGTTTTAAACAGTACACTGAAATTTTTTCACATTTTTAAATTTGCAATTTAATTATGATTTTTGCGTTGAAAATTCATGCCTTTTTAGACCAATAATTACCGACCGCAAATTGTTTAATCAATTATTATTAACAAATTTGTTTTTTCTTAAAAAATCAATTCGCCGTATTCTGGCTTTTGTTTTAAACTACGCCTATGAATTTTTTCAGATATTTTATTCAATATTTCCAATATAATTCTTATGTTGGAAGGTGCAGATACCTGCAACTTGGGTCTGACATCCCGTAAAAATCAAATATCACTTGTCTTTTAGAATTTTACCTACGTTATTTTACATACCATGTTGAAATAACATATTAGTTTTTTTAAAAATCCATAGAAAATTGTTAAAGATATTAATAAAAATGTCAGTTTTCAAAAGCAACTTCCCATAAGAAACCACGTATATGTACTTAACTTTAACAATTTTTTTCCAGAAAAATAAATACCGATTACCTATCTGAAATTTTATTAAGATATTAACTATACTAAAATATACCTATGATAAGTTTTTAACCGAATTTTGTAGAAAATCGACTATTGTAATAACCCCCTTAATATTTTAATTTTTGGAACATTAAAAAAATAAATACGTATATTATTAGTTATTTACAAATATTTGCGGATTTGACAGATATATGTGAAAAATAATAAAAAATAAATACGAAATAAAATCTAATTTTGTCAAAAACCATTATAGTTTACTTGAAATTTTAGAATTCTAGATGGTCTATGTATTTTCTAACATTAATGTAAATTTTTAGATAACTAAAATACTATATTTTACTAATTGACTCCATATTTACGTAATATTGGGAACAGTGAACAATTAAAATTTCAAATTCATTCCGTATTCGAATGTAATTAGAAAATAGTTTAAAATCAATAAAAAGTAACAAAAATAAATAATTTCTATTAGAAATTTAATATTTGAAGATTAAATAAAACTCTAATTTTGCCATTAATTGGGTATTTTTCGGTATTTTATGATACTTGGCCATTTTTTACCCAAAAAGGTTAAATTTATCGTCAGATTTCTACTAAACATATTTAGGGATGAAAACCCATATCTTAGTTCTTCATTAATTTTAAATCTAGTTTACAATATTTAAAGAATGCAGGAACATATATTTGAAATTTTGCAAAATTAGTATTTCATATTATCCATTTATTTAAATTTAAAAGAAAAACCTTGGAATATTATTACTCTTGTAAAAATAAACAAGTAAAATTAAAAACAGTAACATTTTTATCGTCAGGAAACTAAATACAAATGTCAATGAACAGGATTTTTCAATATGAAGTAACGAAGACTTTTATTGACATTGTAAAGGACATGATTTTAATTTTATAACCATAGTATATGGCATAAAACATAGTATTTATCACGTAATTATTATAAATATTATTATGATGATAAATAAATTGTAAATAAATAAATAAACACTTTTCCATTATAATTTCTTAATTAAAATAATTGTAATATTCGTTTGTAGAAATATTGTACATCCAACACGTTATGATAATTCGAATAATTTTGAAAATTGGTAACTTAACACCATTTGTGAAATAACCGTGCAATCGGATATTAATATAATGTACCCTTACAAATGATTAAATGTTTTGTATTTATCTAGTATGAAATATAATTAATTACACATTCATAAATTCGATATTCAGCTATTACACATGAATAAAGTAACGAATCGATTAATGTGTTACACGATTAACCGGGTATTTTAGATTAATTAAGAATAATTACAAATGTATCGTATAAACACTTTTAAATATTATTTAACTCTATGCACGATTAATACTAAACTAATAACTAACTATTAATAAACGCAATTAGCAAATAATCTGTATAGATTTGCAGGAGATAATTAGAATAATTATATCTAAATTTAACATAATAAGTATATTATATTACTGACATTACGTTAAAATACAAGTATGTGTAATTGAATACTTGTAGTATATCCAGTACCCTTATATCCATTAGTTTTAATGATTCCTTGATTAATTGATTGGGTAGAACGGTTAAATGACGATTTCATACATTTCCCTGTTGTATGTACTTGAACTATTATAGTCAACTAACTGGGAGAGGCCACGGTCTTCGGATCACGGCTCTTAACCAAACTCTAAGATAGGATTTGTACTGCAAAAATATGAGGACTGACAGATTTTAGATCCTAACGCGTTAATTTACCCAAGTTTTGATTAACTATAGCAAATTTTGTAGAAAAAATTACTTCCACTTTGATTGCTTATATAACTCAAAAACGACTAGAGCTAGATAATCAATCCTAAATCCAGAAGAAAACTGAGATCGAATATATGTGATTTGAAAAAAAGGAAGCTCAAATCTGTCATTTTGGAGCTAAGCTATAAAGAAAATAAGAAATTCATGAAATTTTGGCCAAAAACGTCAACACTTTTTTACTACTAAATTTAAGTTAAAATTTCGTAAATTTCTTATTTTCTTTATAACTTTCCTCCAATTTGACCGATTTGAGCTCTTTTTTGAAATCACATATATTTGATCTCAGCATTTTTTTGAATTTTGGATTGATCATCTTATCTCTATTTATTTCCGAGTTATAAGCAATCAAAGTGGAAGTAATCTTTTACAAAGTTTGCTTTAGTTAGCCATAACTTGAGTAAGTTAACGCGTTAGGGTCTAAAAATGTAAATTACCTCATATTTTTATTGTTAAAAAAATGTATAATATCGTAGTTATGTTATTATCTTACCATTGAATGTAGACAACGAAAGTTGTATTTCCTTTATCGTAAATTAATATTAATCGTAACATATGATATATTTTAATTCGAATCTAATAAAATATGGTAATACTTAAGAATGTTAATGAAGTGTATAACACGGTGATGGATTAACGTAATCCATCTTACAAAATCCATGATTTTAGTTCAAAATACAAACATTTGCTCTAAATTCGCATTTCCTAGATAACGTTCGTTTACGTTTGATAAATTATTATGTAATCAATTATAAATGTTTAATGTACATTATTCAAAAATTGTATATACGATATTAATATCGAATAAAGGGTATATATATATATTTAAAATTATTGGATAAATATCGAAACCGCTACTAGTTGGTGATATTATAATTTTAGTAAATTCAGATTTACATTGTGATGTAATCTTAAACACCGAGACTGCTGTCTACCGTTTATCGCTTAAACCTTAGCCTCGTCGACAAAGTTAACGACATGGAAATGGAGAGTGTCTCAGTCAGTTCATCTAGTTATCCTATCTCGTCGTCGAGTTTCAAACACCGTTCGTTACAGAAAGACTATATATTTGTTGGGTATTTCTCAAAAATCCGGCTAGAAAATCAACTTCCACCGAGTGAACTTTGAATTCATTTGCAACTTATCGATGCAATTGAGGGTACTTCGATGAACAATCTACGATGCTTAATCTGATTAAAAACTTGAAATGCGAAGTTCAATTTAATTTACTAGATTAGGTACTACACGGAGCATAATGTAATGTTGTTTTAACGTATATCGACAAATAAATACATAACGGTTATTTCACTAACTTTAAAATGATATTCTCTTTTTTTCGCACTTTCATATTATACATTTTATATTAATGTTATTTATATTATATAATACACATATTTATACACATATATTATGCACATATTCATATTACATTTTATATTAATGTTAATATTGTTCCAGGCATTAAGAATAATCCAAAACCGTTGTAGCACGTGCAGCGAAATAATTCTAATTTTAAAATGATAAATAATTTATCGGATTATCGACAACAACGAAATTATTATCATACCAAAAAATTATCATAAAAATTGTCGACATTGAAATTCTATCGAGATTCAAAATGTTGTTTAAATTCCAAAAGTAGTCTATTCTCGAAATACAATTATACTATTCGTGTTACGAGTTCACAATTGCAACAAAATCGCCGCATCAATTTTAAAACAACATTTTCGTATATACTTCCTGTAAAAGCAGGTTGTTCGAAATGAATTAAATTTCGAATTAAATTTTACTTTAATCACAGGTATTCGGTTTCGATGTCCCCATCATGCATAATGCGCTTCACAATAAAATATCCAATTATCCGGCGTCCGAATTGAACCACCCTCATGAAATTAGTTAAGGAAAACACTTGGCACATGGTGTACATATGTGTATATGTGTGTGTATCTGCGTGTGTAGAACGCGAGGGCAACGAGCTCGGAAACACGTTGACGAGCCTTTGAACAGAGTATAGGATAGCGACGTTTGCCGAGTGTCCATTTGGCCTCGGTGCGACTCCAATGAACTGTTAATCCGTCAGGCCGGAAGCCCAGTAACACGAACGAATATACGCGGGCGCACGCGTTGCTCCTGTAAATTCGCACGCGGAATGGGAAAATTATTTATTTACCGTGATACGTCCGGGATCTCACGTGCGGTGGAAAGTCCATCAATTTTTCAGATTCATAAATCGAGCTCTTATTGTAATATTTAGAGCCAATCGATGCGCAAGCGATTTAGAGTGTTGAAGCATTTCGAATTATACTTTTGTACGATCAAACTATACGCGCCAGGATTACGAATAAAAGCTTGCTTTTAACCACAAATGCTACCGGATAAACCTATGAATACGCTGTACTACAACTTTTTCTCTCGTTTTTTTTTTTCTCTTTTTTTTTTATTTACGGCGTATTATCAGTTTTATATTATTATTGGAATTTTTAAAAGAGTCGTACTCTTTTTTTCCAGCTGGACTAATGTGCGGGATATGCCATATTTTTTAAATTTTATTAACGATGAAACTAGGAATATAACGAGTGATAAAAACTAAACATCGGAAAATTATTTGATACCATTTTTTTTTAGAGACGAATAAACGAAATTTGGGTATATAAATACCGGTTGTAATACTTGTGTTTACGAAGCAAATGAACCGTTTCATACGAAAATTCAATTTATTTTTCTTTTATGAACGTAATCGCACACGCGTGGAATGGAATATAAAAAAAAATTCCCAAAGTTTGTTCAAATTTACTTGATAAAATATCATCAGTGGAATTTAAAAAATTTGCAGTTACCATCCTTATATCCGATATTACTAAATTTTTTGTTAAAAATCTAAGTTTCAACGAAATAATTTAACACGCGTACCATCTTAACATATTCTATAGCAATCAGCGTAATACCGTTTTGAGAATAATTGCAGCCCTTACCGTCAAAAGCCGTGGAATAAAATAGAATTCGTTCCGAATTGTAGACACCCGCGTATAGTTCACATATGAAAGCGAGAAAACACTCAGTTTGAAATATAACGTCAGAACGTCATTATCCATCAAACGTTCGCATGTGAAACATTTTGGTGAAAAAGAGTGTGTAACAGCGAGCAATCGGCCTCGAGCCAACCTCGAATTAATCTGAATTCACGCGCGCACTTTACGCTCGATGCGGAATTCGTCCACAGGTACAACCCGAGAACAGTATAGAGGGAGAGAGAGAGTGAGAGAGAGTGAGGGAGTCGCGTGGTTGCGGCGCGAGCTCGCGGATATTACCTAATCCGAACCGAAGGGATGGCCAATAAACCTCCAGGTTACCCCCTCCTCACGCCAACTCGGACGACTACACGACCGTGCAACGAGCTCCGACACATACTTTATGGTCTTGTACGACACGCGAGTCCCCTGGATAACTACATGCTGGCAGTTCCATAGTAGAAACATATACACGCTACATTTCTATTACTATGCAACTCCCCCTCTTTGTACCCCGTCGTTTTCATTCGAAATCAGATGAGTTTCTTTAGTCCGTAGATCTTTATGATGAATTACTTTTCTTTCTGTAATTAAACTTTTACTGCAGTAGTTACGTATTTTACTATAGTTATTCGAAAAACAACAACGGTTAAATTGTGATGCGCAACTTGAATTATTTTTAACAACGGTTAAATTGTGATGCGCAACTTGAATATTTTTCATAACCAATACTGTATATATATATGTATGTATGTATAAGCGAGGAAATTCGTATGCCTTTACCCGTGAAATTTCAAAAATAATTGTTTAAAAGGTATAGCTGATGATCGAATCAACGTTTGACAACCAAAGTTTCTTAATATAATATAGGTATAGTATTCGTATCTTTCAAAATTAAATCTTATAAAAATTGTTATACTCTTATTTATTTTTGGAAATCATATTCTTTCAAAACTTGATGCGGGTAAGTGACTTATATATCTAACGCGTGAAAAAGGCGAGGACCGGGAAAAGATGCGGAGTATGCACATCTTTTGACCCAAAAACGATCACCCTTGACTTTTACAATTATAAACGAAATATCGGACAGCTGATGAACTTGCGATAGGTGCAAAATTTATGATGCGTCACCCATGCGTAAAAAATGAATGATAATTAATATATAAAACCAACGCAGACACGTATTGTACATTTAAATAATATTAAAAAATAAATATAAATGATCGTCAGCTGTCGATATTCGTAGACTTTGTTAATTAGCAAATGCAAAATAAATATAAACGATTAATATGAAGCATATACGTTACTATTGTAATATATATCTTACAAAAAATATGGTGAGCTGACTGTTCAATGGTGAAATGGTGAAGTTAGCTGATGCGCAATTTACATATATGAGCGCGAGCGTTGCGCATTCTTTTTAAAACGTCGACTGAGAACTTTAATTAATCAGTTTAGGACCAAAATACCGAACTTGTAACATCTTTTTTTTTTAAAGCTTTTTCAACAAGTACGACGATTCAAAAAATTTAGCAAAGGTCATAATCGATGTACTTTAACTTGCTTTTTCGAATGAAGAAATCCAAATTTCCCTAAATACTCCTAAAAAATAATTCGGGGATTTTACTAATAATAATGAAAAAATTTAGAATTTTAACTTGCATTTTTCATTATGTAAATTCGACGGCCATTATTCGAAACCTTACAAAAAAATACAATAGATAATATTCAAACTATACGGTAAATTCCTTTATAACTTTAAAATATTTTTCATTGATCAAAAGTGGCCGTAGTTCGTAAAATCCCGAAAAGCAAAAATTTCAACGTGTGCTATTTGAAACAATTTCTTAGAGGCTTATTTTCGAACAGGACTGTATAAGTATTCGATCTCAAAGTTTTGTCTGATACTTTATTGATATTCTACGTACTTGTGATTTTATGTTTAATTTAGGTTCAGTAATTTTTCCCGAACACCCAAAAAAGCCATGTAAACGTTTTTCAATAGTATTCGATAAAAGTATAATCGGTAAATACTTTCATCGATTACAGATTATTCGACAGAAGAGATCGTGGACAAAAGTATATAATTTTATATAGACGAAATATTTTTAAATATTGGTATAAATTTAATACAAAAAAATTAGACACCACTTAGAGCAGAAACGCGTCTTATCGCTCACTCGATCCTTCTCATACTTGCATCATCTCACACTTGCTCATATATTCATTTAATCAATGTTAGTTTAATGAATAAATAACCTTCTTTGTATTTATCTAGCTTTTTTAATCTCTATGCTTATACCCTCTACCTTTTACTCTCTCTCGTTCAGTCGTCTACCTTTAGTATTTATTCCTGCGTATATCCTGTTCTTTTCGCTCTCACGTATGAGCGTTTGACTCGGATAAATGATCAGCTATTATTTCCCGTTTCGCTCTAACCGTGAGCTCACTCAAACTATAACTATACGCGTATAATGCTTCTAGCTCGTCTAACATTACCGTTTATAGGTATACGATTTCATCTCAGTTTCCTTTCAAATATTTAATTTTCCCATTGTTCGATTGACCTTGCGGAAATAAAAAGTGTGTTGTAATACACCAATTACAAATTTATGACATAAAAATTGGAAAAAAAATATACAAAAATTAGTAAACCTAAATTATGGTTTCGATATATACAATTTATCGCCCGTTAGACGCCCGTTACAGATGGAAAGCGACGTCAAGTGGATGCTAAAACGGTTATATAACTTATGCTTTGTACTCGACTGTTTGGGTGAAAGCACGTCACACGCCGATTGGTTGGAGTTCTTACCACCAGGGGGAATCCGACTGTTCTCTCTACCCGCTAGAGAAACCAACCAATAGTGGACGAAGAGTGTTATTGGCCTGTGTTGTTACAAGCCTCGCTTAAAAAAGCATATTGGTTCGCAAAGCTCGATAAATTTTATATATCGAAAAAATCTTTAGCGAACGATAAATTCACTTTTCCTATACTATTGTTCATATAACAGGGAAGAAATTGAAAAAAAGATTTCACTTATAAAAAATAGTAATGAAGATCGGCAATCTTTTAATGGAGAAATGTAATTTTTCGATTTCTTTACACTCTCTAGCATTTATTCACCGGGGTTCGAATGAAGATCAACGGCTTGACAGGTACGCTCCAAATTTTATCCAATGGGAGGAAACGCGCGAGTGTATGTGCGAGCGAGGTAGGTGTATGCATGTTATTCGGCAAGCATCGAAATTCTATCGGTCAAGCTCCCGATCACACTGACCGAGAATTCCATCACGCCCCTTTTCCTCTACCTCGCATACGCACACACATGCACGCGCACACACGCGCGCGTACGAACACACTGATGGCAAAAGGTCGTGAGAGAAATATCACCTATAGCTTGCGGTGCGGGTGTACTAGAATGTCGATGCATCGAAAAGGCACAGGTAAGCTTCTTTTAATCTCTGCGGATTGACAAGCTTGTTGTAACTCCAGAAACTAAAATACGATTTTTCACTTTTACGTAGCCACGCAATTTTAATATCTTTTTTTCTTCTTTTTTAAATGTTGAATTAAACGACTTAGCGGACGGAAAAGTAAGTATTACAACGTTACGAGTGCATTGATAACATAAATATACATACGTGTAAAATTATTGCATAAAAATGCAAAAGTTAATTTCGACATATATATATATATATATATATATATAACATATATTTCTGGCGTAATTTCCGCCCGTAATAAGACGCCTTGATTTAATACGTGAAAGAGAAAATGAAAAATATGAGAGATATTTTCGTTTTTGAAATAACGCAATATAGAAAAGAAGGAAAAGAGTTTGATATAAGCAAGCAAAGAAGCAAGCCCACCGATAGCAGTCGACGTCTGCTCATTTGCATTACGGTATCGAGGGTAAAAGCATCTAAAGGAAGAGCGCGTAGAAGTTTACTTTGTCCGAGGATGGATTATACACCAACGTCCCAAGGGAAATTTTCACCAGGTGGTTAAAATCACGAAGGCATACGACAATTTCTATCCCCTACTTCTTATACTCTATATCTATATATACATATCTCTCTCTCCCTCTCTCTCTCTCTCTGTCTTTCTCTTCATCTTTCATTTCTCTCGCCAGTTTACCAAATTATGTTATACACTTTTTATGAAGTAGTGAGACATTAAATAAATTGTTCATTTAATACCGTATTCCAAACGCACTTTATAAATCATTTTAAAATGTAATTTCGTAAGTGTATTAATTTTCACCATTTATTTAATGAATATTTTTTTCCGCGAATTTTCGTATACAGTACGTATTTGACTGAAGAATAATCGTGTAAAATAAAAACTTTTATACTTTTTTAACAGCATGCAATCATTTTAAATATAATGTTCCTAGTCAATTCGTTGTTTTTCTTTTTGAATTTGTACCAAATGTTTCTCAAATTAATTTACAAATATATCGTAAATCCACCAAATAACTAATTTAATGACAAAGTAGTCGGAAGAAAAATCTCTTTTCGTCTTAAAAGACAGAGAGAGAGAGAGAGAGAGAGAGAAATGAAGAGGAAAACGTTAATGCACCCTAGAAACGCCATCGAGAGTGTAAGGGTTAAGCGCCAGGAACAGAAGAGCAGCGGGTGGCGGCGGGTGCTTGGTTAAACTTGGCGATCGGGCTATAAATTACCAAAGCCCGCAGATATGACCGTCTGCTTTTCCTCTTGTTTCCCTCCCACTCCTTACCACATGGAAATGTAAGAAGAGAGAAGCGGGAGAGAAGGGGGAGGGGGGGGGAGGAGGAGGAGGAGTACGTAGGGGCAAGAGGGGAGAGGTGGTAGCCATGGCTGGCTAGACTCGAACCCTATCTACTGGCGACGCTAGAGGAGAAAGGACGGCGGTTACGTGTTCTCGGTTCGTTTCTCGCGCGATAAATCGCTGATCTGAATAAAGGCGTCCGTCCGGCACACTTAAATCTTGCACTCCCCACCCCTATCTCCCCTCTCCTCCCCCCTCTCTTCTCTTCTCTTCTCTTCTCTTCTTACGGCTCTTTTCTTGCGCGTGCATCCGTTTCCCTTCTTCTGGTTTTCTTTCGTGTCGAGGAGGAAAACGCGTTAATTTATTATTTGTCGCGTTTCCGGAACGAACGGCGTCTCCTATTATTTATTTCCAGGATCCTTGAGGACATTCAGGATATTGCGTACTGATTCGAGTGGGAAATTCTAAACTAGCTTCAATTGCTCACGGCAAATTTACTTAATTTTTTTACGATGAATATTGATATTTGATGATAAGAGCCAGGTAACAGTAAAAAATAATAATATGGTTTTTTTAACAAAATTTTGTTACGATTTATTTTTATTACTTTGAAACTAGGAAATTTCTCTATGCAACTTCGGATTGATATGTCCTGGATAAATAATGGTGATGTTGATAGTTCGATTAAAAATTAAAATTTTGTATGTATTTAATATGTATTGCGAAATGTGTCACACTCTTTGGTAGCTTTATTTTGTTGTTTACGCTTTAATTAGAATTGCGATTAACATATAAATCGGATTCCTGTCTTCTTAAGAAGTTGTTAATCAACATTGAACATCATGCACTATTAGAATACTATTATAAAACTTGTGTTATTCATATTTGCATTTATTCATTTATTTATTTATTTATTTATTTATTTATTTATTTATTTAACCAGAAAATATACACTATGCCGCTAACATTAGAATATACAATAATATTCAATATAACTGGCATCCTATAGAGGTAGTTAAATATGCCTGTACATAGGTTTAGTGTAACTTAACATTAATTAACTTAACTCTTAAAACTAAACATAAACCTATTATAACTATTAATTTTTAACATGTGTGTGTAAAAACAGAAAAATAAAAAAAAACATTAGTGTTGCACATACAACAAATAATACTTTTATTTGATGATAGAAATTATTAATTTATAATAATAATTCAAATAAATTCCAGTTATCTTTTAAATAATCACTTATAATACTTAAATTTTTTACTTAAATTTAAAATTTTTAGTTCATTAGGTAGAATATTATAACTTTATTGCATTATATTTACTGTTTTTGTAGCTTATTGATTTTTTAATAACAGGTAGTTTCAGGTTCTTGTTTCTCGTTCTACTATATAGTCGAATTTAAATATTGGTCCTTAAATTCCTGATAATATTGCAAAATTGAATTAACTATAAAAACTTGTTTAATCGTTAATGGAGAGTTGCCCTCCTTTTTTTCACAATTATTTTACTTTACATTTTTATCAACGCCAAATTTATTATATTTAATAAATCGGTGATTATATGTGCAGCGATACATATACGTATAACGAGTAATATGTAATTGACATCGCAGATAGAAAAAAATGCAATTCATGTAGGATATGAAAGATCTTGTATTCGTAATCTATCTCATGAATTTCATATAGTGTATGAACAATTCATAGTCAAACACAGATAGTACACGAATAATCATATACCGTGTAAAATTTTGTTATCTCGTCTAAAACCAATACAGTTTGGTACACCACGCACGCGCTTCGAAAACTGTTCTATCCGAAGGGAAAGAAACTTTATTTTGACATCCATGATACTTCCCACGAAGAAAATTAAGTAAAATCCAGATCGAACTTTCTACAGAAAAAAAATTCAAACTTTCGAAAAAAAAAACTTATCAAGCTTACTCTTCCTCTCTATTTTTCCGTAATAAACACGAAAACACCTCGTCGGAAGCGAGCTTTTCTCCCTCTCTCTCTCTCTCTCTTTTTCCGCGGAAAAGTTCAATAGCGCGTGTTGCAAATCCTATTTTCTCGGAATTACTTTGGTTCCTATTTTCTTCCGCAGCCACACATGCGTGTGCAGCCCCACATACAAGAAGAAGCTTAGAGAAGAGAGAGAGAGAGAGAGAGAGGGAGATGTAAATGGAAAAGCGGAATTTTGGGAAGGCTCCGTTATCGCGATCCGTGGACGGAACTTGAACTCGTTCGCGCTCGGGCAAATATTTCGCCGATAAATTCCGAGGTAGCCTCCCTCGCCATCCCGACGATTTAGGCGCAAGCTCGGCCACACTTGAAATATCTTCCGTTTTGCTCTACTCTGCGGTTACAAACACTTTTTCCTCGTTTTATTTTTACCGAATGAATACATTATTTCTCCGCGTTTTTTTTCCTTTCTCAACTGGACAGCGACGATATATCGTTGCACCTTTTTTTCACTCACTTACGGTGCTCCTACATTTTTAATTACAAAAGTTGGCTAATTTAATGTAAGTGTAGTACAGTGATCGTGAATCACTGATATTCCAAAAAGTGCATTTCACTTACTTATTAGTTATTGTAAAATGTGTTAAATTTATCATCGCGGAGGAGTAAACGAGCACTTTACGGAATATATACTTTTACTTCAATAGTCCGATAATTGTAACTCAGAATCTAAATTTCACAGTAGATTACATTCAATTCAAATGAATAAGAAATCCCTCACCGCAATATTTTAACATATCGAGTCTCGAAATAAACAAATGATTTTGAATATACGATCACCGTGAAACTCTCATCTCCATCACGCGAAAGCGTTAAAAATGTATTGGAAGAATCGAACGGCTGGTACGGGATAAACGAGAGAAGGACAAAAGGATTGAATGTTTGGGCACATCCTCCCCTATTGACTTTAATGGAGAGGAAGATAGCCTGCGGTTAATTCTGCAGGCGATCGTAGAGGCCCACCTAAATCAAAAATAATTTATGCTACCGAACCGGAAGTCCGTTATGCTCATATATAGATCATTTGAAATTTGCTATTAATTATGGACGCGTATGTTTGTGGACTCTGCTCGGTCTCTTCTCCAAACACAAACACGGGAAAGGGGGCGGTGATCGATCATAACCATATGTATGTATGTCTGTATATATGGCCCTCTCAGCTCTTGCGAAGGAATTATAATCGACCGATTTGCTCGGTCGAATTATGACCACTGGCCCAATATTCGCGGTCGGTCTCGTTTGTCTTCTTGTTTCTTTTGTTGAATTTCCATAGTGTTTCGAACCGATCCCTAGCTAGATCCTAACTTTATTCGAGTGCCGCGCGTTTGTTTTCTTTGGCTCTCATCTTCTTCGCTTTGATACTAGATTTTGAGGTTAAGAACAAATTTGACTCCCCCACTCGCATCTCTCTCTTTCTCTCTCTCTCTCTCTCTCTCTCTCTCTCTCTCCCTCTCTGTTTGTCTGGTTGTAATTGCCGTTTATTAACGAATCGTTTTGTTTGCGCCGCGTATATTCAAGTACGCAAAACTCGAGCTATTTATATAATTTACGACTCAAAGATAAATTACCAGAAAATCCTTGTGTAAATTGAATTATTCGTTATTATTATTTTGGGATCGCTTTATCAGCAATTATTATCAAATTATCAATCTTTATTAAGTTATCCAAACACGCATTTAATGTAATATATTGATTATTTATGTGGGTTATCCGTTCAAAATCGAGAATTATTTTAATCTCTTGGGAATACAACCGATCGTCCTATCAGCAAATTTTTGTTTGCCAGTTATCCATTTGTCAGGTATAAATGCAAATTTGCATATTACTGCAAGGTCACCAGATCGTTATTATTATTATTATTATTATTATTATTATTATTATTATTATTATTATTATTAACGGGTAGAAATGTTTCGTATTTCTAAAAAGGAAAGCATCCTTATCTACAGTAATCGATATCACTTGATTATATATAATTATTCGATGAAAAAAATAACCTATTGTATAATATATTTCGATACATGTTTTCTTTTACTTTTCACTTTGTTTAATTAAGTGTAGTGTCTTTGTTTTAAAAATATCTAGAAAACTTAAGATACGCAATCATTTTATCCTAGGATACAAGTTTAATTTCTATTTGTGTAAAAGGAACCAACAATGGTTCCCTAATGCACAAATTTTCATTAGCAAATGTTACCACCGTTACAATTCTACGTATATACAGATCGAGTGTGACGAATGTACGTGAAACAATCGTTGGAAACTCACTATCGGTACATCATCACTTTCAGTGGGGCGTGAGAGGAAAAAAAAAAGAGTCACGTAGATATAGTCAAAACTCGTTAAACTTTTTTTTACCGCTTATCGTTCGTTCAACCCACTCAAATCTCCGGGTGTACGAAAACACTCACAAATTTTATTGCTTCGTACCAGCCTCTCTCACATTTTTTTTTTAGTGGAGCAAAGCATGTACTATATATCACCCACATGTAGACCGTGCGAGTTTCATTTCGAGCGCGCTAATCGTGATTGATCATATTTCCCTGGTGGTGCGATTATATGGGTTGGTAACTGTAAGGAAAAAAATTGCCACGCGTCGCGCGTGTCATCTATCATTATATCAAGCTCATGCGTAATTGGATCTTTTAACAAGGAACGATGTGTACGCAACCTCGCGCGTGACTAGAGAACTTTATATAACGCTCGCATCTCGCGTGCAGTTACACTTGATTCGTTACTATAATGCCGCTATTTGCGCTCTTGATACAAATGTGACTTTAACACATTGTTTGATTTTCCCTCGACTGTGGATGTGCATATTTATTCTCTTTTTTTCAATATTTATTAATAATGATAATATATAATAATCAAGGGAACGTAAGCTATTTTTAGATTCGGGTATTAAAATTGTTAAATCTACATCGCGCGCCATGTCGAATCTAAAGATACGTCACATCGAACATTTCGCGCTTTCATGCAGGTTACAAGTCAGACCGGTTGATGGATTTAGGTTCACCGAAGCTTAAATTGCACGTACTAAACGTCATTCTCTATGTTGACGTTATTTAGATTTCAGTTATCCACTCTTTATAAAATTTCAAAATCTATAAAGAAATTTCGTAATATCGTATTTGTGTGAAAAATTGATAATAACAAACAAAAAACCCGAAATATGTACGTAAAGAATAGAATCTATTTAAAATTAAATTTTCTTTTTCACAAGATACACATCGAAATTTTGAGAGAAAGATTAAACCATTATGACATTTACGCAATTAATTAATACGCGTAACGTCGTTTGCATTGAATAATTATCATCTTGAATGACATTATAACAATAATACAAGCAACGGTAATTTAATTTTTCATGGAGGTTTTGATCGATCGACTCGGACGACTCATTGTACTTGAACGTTTGTTTTCCTCAAAATGAAATTATCCTCGGAATAATCGTGTATGCAATTAGAACCGCGTATTGGTGTGCGTATATATATATATATACCATGCGCCAATGGTACCCGACGATAGTACTCGAATAACCGGCACCTCGTTTGGACTCGATTCACCCGTTATATACTTGGCGAATCAACATAGCCTTTGGGGTACGTTATGCTATTGTCGATGAATCCATAATGTTATAAATTTTCGTTGACTAAAATTCAACTATTTTATAATATAAATGTATTACTATATTGATATTATAATAGTCTATAATTTTTTGTAAATTCGAAAACGTAAGAAAAAAAGTTTTACGTAACTATATTATTGTCAGTGGTAGAGATAAACGTATCGTCAGCCTTTCATTAAAATATGAAAATATATTTTATCGATATAAATTTTGTACCACGCAATAATGTAGATAATATCAACGTTTGCAATATAGTTATTTTATACAAAATTATGATTGTGTAATCAATTATTTTCGAGATAGCATTCGTGATTGTTTGATTACGATCGAATAATAATTTCTATATAGCTAAGTTATTATATTATTTGATAAAAAAATTATTTTCACATTGGTGTATATAAATATATTAATAGAAACGAAATCCGTGTTGACATAAACTTTCCGCGTTTTCGTATCTTGATATTAAATATTTGCAAAGAAAGTTGAATGCACATTAAAGTATGCAAAGAGATTTGCATATGAATAAAATATTGTACATTTTAGTGATTCCCCTTGAGACGTCTGTAACTAAATGTTACTAGGTGAAACGTCGTTCGCCCAGAAATATAAATATATTAATCTTTTAATATTTCTCAATAAAATAATATTTTATGCGCGCGAATCGTAAAAAATAGAAAGCGACAATTATCATTAATCACGCAATAAAATGTGTATTTCGTTAAAAATGAAGAAGAACAAAAAAATAAAGTGTTAATAATTTACAGTGAAAAATTGAAAGTTCTAATATTAAAGCTTTATAACCTTCCATAAACAATGTCACGTAGGTATACAAGTTGAGCAACATTTTATCCACGCGCGCGCGCGACCGGGTATACGAAGATAAACAAAAAAAACGCAAGTAAATCAGTCGGTTAGGTAAATTAGGAAAAACAAATTTAACGATTTGCCGGATGGTTGTAACGGTCTATTATTTTTCTCCTCCCGATGTATACACGGAATCTATGTATCAAAATTGATCGGATCGATGCGTGTATAGCGCGTTGGGTATCAAATATAGATCAAACGCATTTTTCCGCGGCCTCTCTATTGACAGACATGAGATATGGATGTAGATTTTGTTCGATGTGAACTTGCATGAATACATACCCGTACTCTCGTGTATACCTGTATCATCAGGGGGCACTCGATTAATACACGTGTATACATATACACGCGGTACGTACACGCGTATACATGAAAATATGCAAATCGATGCTAAGTGAGTTTTAAGTTTCTGGTAATCAACTGTTACGCGATAAACCTGCACAATATTGGTGCATCGCAACCAATGATTTACACGGTCTATCATGAAATTTCGGCGTGTAAAAACCGAGTGAAACAAATATGAATTTTTCATGTATACGCCGTAAATTAGTATATAAGCGCAATGTTTTTATTTAACGGTTCGTTCGTTTAATACAAATATCGGGTAAAGAGAAAAATGTTAATTATAATTAATTGCCCAGCGTAACGGAGGATCAACCAGTTTATAAGATAATCTCTAATATGTATGCAGTTCCGTTAAAATTGTTTTTAAATATTCAAACTGTGGAGTTGAACGGTGTAGCGTAGTAAATGTATGCGTAAGCAGCATTAAACAAAGGGATTATCTTACCTTATTCTCGCATTTATCCCTGATATTACAAAAACCAGAATTGGTGTAGCCGGTTCGTGTAACGCGATTTGTAATGCTCACTATTACAAATTGCTCGTACCTACGATATTTCAGAGTTTCCAACAGCATGAATTGCTTTAAAGATGCATGACTCTACCAAAACTATAATTTCCGTAAGTTTTAAAACTATTTTTTTTCCTTCCTCCACCCTCCATCCCCTCCTCTTTTTTCTTTTAAATAAAATTATATCATACGACTTTTCAAACTGCATTCATTTCTTTCGCTATTCCAAAGTTCGTGTGTGTATGTGTATATATATCACGGAGAAGAGTTCAGAAGATGTGTAAACAGAACTAATTTATTGGACGTTGAATAAATGATCGATATCGGACTGTATAGATTAAAGAAAAGTAATTAAAAAGTAGGTTATTAATCCGGTGCTTCATAAACATTAATTACGCGGACAAAACGGTTTATTAAGTGAAAAATAAGGAGTCGATCGATCTGATTCGAACGATAAAGAGAATATTTTATTGATGATACTTACATATTTTTTACTCTCAGTTCTTACAAAATAACAATATTAATGTCCTGATAAATTATTTTATTCGCGTAAAAACCATATAATTTATTATATGAATAATTCTCGCGAAAAAATATATAAAACAACGAAGGTATATAAATTTTTCTAAGTGTTACAAATAATTACCGTGATTAAAGTGTCCACTAAAAATTAAAGTGGACAATTCCCTTGTGTACTTAAATTTTAAAACGTACGTAATAAAAAAAACAAGAATAACGAAAAGAAAAGGTTATCTAACTTGTTACATCCTAATTACAAAGAACATACTTCCACCAGTGATTTTCACTCAAACAATCGCTTAGTTTGTAATAATAATAATAATCCAATTTCGATTGTTATCGGTAGAGTTTGCAAGGAGTGGAAGAGAACGATTAAAACAGCCGTATAGTCTACGATAAAATCAAAAAATAACCCTGTGATTTCCGTCACGCAAAGTATTTTCACGTGCTAACGGACGATTTGTCGTTAGATAATTTTGCGTTCGCGCTAATAACCGTCGTATCTTTGACATCACTACTACTCGCCGATCCGCGAAAACCGCATTAATGCATCCATATATATACGTATATACGTATTACAGTGGGTCTCTTGTCCACTCGAGATTGCCTACTACCCCCTTTCTCTCTGTGTTCGACACTTTCGCTTGTGTTGTCCCCAATATCGCTTGGTAATTGTTATTGGAAGCGTTAACACGCAACCAACATCTATAATATACGATATGTGTTTCATCACTCGACAATTCCATTTTCCACACTGATTTTCGTGGTTTAATGAATTTAAACTCTCTGTATAACCAACATATATACATGGACTTTTTTCTTTTTTGGTCGTGTATCTATACAAGTTTTCGAGAGCGCAACGAGCCGCGATTATTGCGGTAGATTTTTGTTACTCTTTTCACGGTGCTTCTGGCTATATGTATATATACGAGAGATTATTGATGAGAAGGGATACAAGTCGGATGTACTGGTATTGTCGTTTATTTGTATGAATATTCTTTTGTTACCTACGTTATGCAGAGTTGAATAGAACGGCTTTTCGTTCTCGTTTGTTTCGACACTCGCGACAATAATTTTCTTTTTTTTTCTTTTAAACGACAATTACCGGTTGTAAATGTTACATTTTACTATTATTCGTGTACGCGAACTGGCGCACTAAGTATTTACAGCTTACGAACTATTTGTTAGTTAAAAATTCATTTGTAATCTACGAGGAGCTTTAGAAATTCTTTAAATTTTTTTAAGAAAAACGAAGTAATAATCTTTGAAATGTGAAATGTACAGTTTACTTTACATTAATTAAGGGGACAACCATGGGTTAAAATTGAAAAAAAGATTTTTTTTATAACAATTGAAAACATTTCTTGATTTTTTAAATAAATTATATTATTATTAACTTTTATTTAAACATTTTTTGGCTAATTTATATGTCACATAACTAGATTTTAATTAATTATGAGACTCCGTACTCTAATTTTTTTTCCATAATGGACTTACCACAGGATATCTCAGGAACCGCTTCTTCGAATAGACTGAAATTTTAACAGTAATTTTTAAATATCATTTTAATCCATTTGAGTAAAACATACTGTGTTAAAGATGTAATAAAAAAATTATTCTTACCAAATTATTTTTAAAATTCAAAAATTGTATAAAAAATAGCTATATAATTTTTTAAAATAAACATTTAAATTATTAATTTAAATAAACATTTGTTCTATTTAAGTGAATTAAAATCATATTGATAAGTTACTGTTAAAATTTCAGTCTACTCGATGAAATGGTTCCTGAGATTTCCTGCGGTTAGTCCATTATGGAAAAAAATCAGAGTATAGAGTCTTGTAATTAATTAATATAGTTTTGTTACATATAAATTGGCCAAAAAAATTTAAACATAAGTTAATAATAATATAATTTGTTCAAAAAAATAAGATATGTTTTCCATTGTTATAAAAAAAATTATTAATTGCTAAAATTAAATATCTTTTTTCCCATTTTAACTCAGGCTTGTCCCTTTAATCGATATGTAACTGCCTGAAAAAAATAATTCATAACTTATGTATAATATTTTGTGTAGGATCACATAATGTTAATTAATGTTAACAAGGTACCGACGATCCGACATCAAAGTCGGACTTTAATATTAAATAAATTATTGCAGTAAAATGCAAAGTCAGGTAGCAAGATAATGTAACCTCGTAGAATGAAGGCAAAGTAACCATATTAAAATACATCGTCATAATGACATCAAATTATTATATTAACGTATAATTTTAAGTCTAAGAGTACCACTACATGTTGGTATAAAATTTACGACGTTACTCGACAATGTCCAAATTAAAAGGTAAATGTAGTAAATTGAGTTTGAGAAGTTACAAAAAAATAGAATATGGGAATGAGGATTAATTATTATCGTAGAATGAAAAGATGGTTTCAATTTGAAATAAAGAGTTAATAAAATAATAATCGACATTAGTCTGATATTTTTAAAAATTTACTACTTACTAATTAATTTTGTACTCACTGCAACCGTATCATAAAGTAAGTAATTAACCCTTTAACGCCGAAATGCACTGATTTTGATTATTAAGTTGTGATGCTTAAAAAATGGAGTAAATAAAAAAATTGGGATTAACATTTTCTACTATACATTCTGCTACTTTTTTGGTTCGCTCGTTTAAATAATGAATTTCGACCCTTCATTTTTCTAAAATCCTTCAAAAAACGTATTTATTACAACATAATTTTCCCAAATTAATTTTCGCCTCCGAATAATTCACAATAACGCACAAAATGAAAAATTTGACCGGATATGTTTAAACCAGCTATAACTCAAAAACTATTAATTTTTTCAAAAAAGTCCTAATTGCATAAAAAGGTTTGAACTTCATCGAATAATATTATAATAGTATTTTAAAGTTATTTGATGTACAACGCAAAAAAATTTATATTATTATTTTTGAAAGTCAAAAACTGTCTTCCAGTAATTTTGTAAAAATTATTTTTCTAAATTTTAAAACATTCTTCAAAAAATAACATTTTTCTAAAAGTTGATAGTTTCCGAGTTAGAGCTACATATCCGGAATAAACTTGCTATATTAAATGATTCAAGATTTAAAAAAATTGTAACTTGAAAACTTATCAACTTTTCGAAAAATTTGTCCTTTGATTGTTGACGCTCTCCATAGTTTTATTGTATGCCTTCTATGTCGATCTGAAGAAGGCCAATGGAGATGGCCAATTTATAATCTGTTTGTAAAATGTTTTTGTCTTGTGATTTAATAAATTAACCTGATGAGATTGGCATACCAAGCCAAAAAAACGTCGCTTAAGAAAAGATAGAATTTTTGGAAAATTGTCATCTTTTTTCCTACTACAGGCCTCCTTCAAATCAACACAGAAGTTAACATACATTTTCGAAAAATTGTTACCCTCTGAAAATTATTTTAAATAATCTAAAGAATACAGTTTATATGTGTATATCCAGCAAAATGTTTCATTTCGAAAGCCACTGTGAATTATTCAAGGGCGAAAATTAATTTGGGATGTACGTTTACGTCATATTTACACATCAGGTACGTTATAATCAGTTATAAAACTGATAAAAGCCTTCCAAAAATTAATTTTAAAAAATTGTTTTGTAGAAAATACATTTTTTTGAGTATTTTTCAATAAATGTAGGGTGAAAAGTAATTTTTTTCAAACATACCATTCGCAAGTGAACACCTAAAAATAGCAGAAAATGGTTGTCCTCCTTTAACTCCATTTTATCAAGCAGTACCACTTTACAATGAACGATCGAAAAAATTACATTTCGGCGTTGAAAGGTTAATATGTATTTATTACATTAACTATATACCAATAAATGTAGTTAGAGTACGTTCAAAGTGATAATCGTCGAGTGACAAAAAAAAAGCCCGAAAGAAATAACGGTTGAACCACAAGAAAGGAAATCACGTTCAACGTTGAAGAATACAAAAAAAAACCGAAGAAAGTTGTATCATTCAAGTCGGAACAATTGCCAAGGTCGTATCGAAAATCTCGAGACACAGGAGGAAAAAAGGAATAAAAAAATATCCGTACATTTTCAGTAACGTCGAAGAGAGAAAAAAAAATAACAAAAATCAAGAGAAAATAGTCTGTGATTATACGAAGCCTGTAGATGCGGCGAGTAAGCCAGCGAAGATACTAGTTTGTATAATTGCAGGCGTGTGCGATCGGTAAATGTCGGTTAATTAAAGGGGAGGATACAGTGGATATAGTCGCAATCCATAAGGACCCTCCGGCAAACAGTCCAGTCGGGAATAAGCGGAAGGAAAGACCGAAGCACGAATAATCAGTAGTTCTATTCCTACAAACGGTCGAAGCACAAAAAGTTCCCGAGAAATTGATCCTATCAAGATGTACCGTGCAATTATATTTTCGACGTATACACAATTATCTATTTTATTGCGATTTCCTTTAAAATTTAAGGTGGTTCAATTTTAATACCCAGTATTTTAAATAATCCACATTATAATTATCAAATGAAATATATATTTTAATAGATTTTGTCTGATACATTCATCTATAATAATAACTGCAATCCTGTTGATTAATTCATACGCAATAAAATACGATTATCAATTAGTAAAAATATATGAACGATCTTGAGTTAATACTGGCTTACTTTATAATCGTTTAATATTAATTTAAATTTTAATCTACGTTATTGGTTAATGTTTTATCATGACGAGTATACGAACACTTTGGTGATATATAGAAAAAAACGCGTATATTTATAAATTGTCATATCATAAACTATAAAAATTTTTACTTATTATTTACTAAAACAATGTGATTAAAGATGAATATTGTACAAAGACGCTAGAAAAACGAATAATAATAACTACATAATGTATTTGTTAATAAGAATATAATAAAGCTGATGATATCACGATCAATTGATTAAGGATATAGAGTTAAGTTGAGAAAGTTGTTTTTGTACTTTCATTTTAATAATCTAAAACTTGTTGCATAGTTATACAATTAAAATATAAACATTTTTGGAAAATTTCAGTAAAATAAAATCGTTGTAACCAAAATTACGTAATTAATTGTCTCTTTTAATTTATTTCAGAAATAATTTTTGTGATAATTCTTGAAAGTAATTACTACAACATCACATTATACCTTTATTTTATTTGCAACGGTTTAATGTTTATCAAAAATAATTATTTTTTTATGAAAAAATAACAATGACTTAATCAATTTGTATTTATAAGTAAATTTTTTTTTTCTATTAAATAAAAAACTGTTTTAATAAAAAAAATTGCATGTGATATCGAACACTAAATTGACACTATATACCTGGATAACTTTGGATAAAACGATTCTATCTTACTTAGATTTTCCAAAAATGTTTACATAGATCACTGGAAATGTGCCTAAAAATTTGATGAAAAACAAAAACAAATTGTTTTCGTACCCGTAATGTCTATAACGTCTATATGTTACCATCCAATTAATCGTAAGACGTAATTAATAATTAAAATAAACCGTGCGTGGTTGTTTCGTCTTATACGATGTATACAAGTGGTAAACGTCAATGTTGCGTCAGGGTTAAAAGGAAAAAAGATAATGTCAGGAGGATCGCCCGGGAAATTCATCAACTCTTGGGAGAGTCGTACAAAGATAGGCATTAATTACACGCGAGGGTACATAAACCAAAGTCGAGATAGGAAGAGGGACTAGAAGTGTCGACTTAGCGCAGCAACGCCCGTTTACCCTCGCACAAATATCAACGCTTTATGTACTCTACCCGACTATCCCTTAGTCTTTCTCTAGGTACACCTCTATACTAAACAGCTTTGTCGGGTAGAGCATCACAGCTTTGTGGCGGTAGGTAAATATGCGAGAATTCCCGCAATATGTGTGAGATAGTTGGTGTTTTGCGTTTACCCATCTATCACCATCTCCCTCGGTCACGAAAAATAATTTTCATTTCACTCACGGAGATAATTTTCTTCGAAAATTTACGGTTAACCTTAGACAATGCGATTAACTCTCACTCATATTTTTATAATAATTTTTAGTCATTTTTGAGAGATCCACACAATAAATATTAATAAACAACGGCACAAGAAATTGTAACGTAATTCTGTACTTTAAATTTTCAAACTAAATAATATTTGTAAAGAATATTTATAAAAATTTTGACAATATATTCAATATATTTTAGTGTTCTGAATCATAATTTGTTGACTTGTTTTTTGCAGATGTCGTTCGTCAAGAAAACAAATTCACAATATCGAAACTTACAAAAATCGTAATAATTTTAATGATAGATCCGACTTAAATCTCGACATTTAAAAATTGTTTAGCTTTGCAATAAACTGTTATTACGCAAATAGTATATTACTTGAGTCAACTTCTAAACTTACGAAGCTATACAAAAATTATACTTTGGCACTGTAAAAATTAAAATCAGTAAATACATTTTATACCGCGGACTCAATATACATTTCCCAGTTACCGTTCTACATTGTAATTTTTGTAAGAAATATCACGATAATAATAATATAAGAAAATTTTTCCCGTGCGTTTATAAATGTCGGAGGTATTGACTAATTAAATTCCAAATAACAATATTTTTTGCTCAAAACTTAAAATTACGTGTGTCTTACTTACAAATGAAGGCAAAAAATGTATGTTAAAATACTATGCAATGACAAGTAGAACAATGCGTTTTATAATTTCAGATCTTAGAATATATATATGTATATGTATATATGTATATATATCTATGATATTATTTGAATTCTTGAAATTTCTCGGAATATCTTGGAAAAATTCAAATATTAAACCGCATATCCAAATAGTTCAAATGTGTTGGTTATTGATTTTAAATGAATCTTTAATATTTCAAAATTATTACAATATGCAACCGCGTGCAAAAGTTTTAATATACATGAATCATCATTTTCTCACTTGTAACTATTTAGAATAAGTTGTCGGTTAATGTAATTAATAATTAATAATTATCCGATTATTAATGATGGAGGTGTGAAAATCAATTTTTACTGTCCGTGTGAATTGAAACGATAAAATTATTTTAGCTAAATAAATATGGCGTCATCGTACCAAAATCAACGTTTATCATCCCTACCTTATCAACCGAATTAAACAAATAATTTTAAATGTAAATTAAAAAACATGATATTATTTGAAAAAGTACCAGAAGAGGTGCCTTTGTTTACATACAATTTATTGGCCTCTGAGCAAAATTTAAGACTAAAATCGATTGCGTTTCCAGGGAATTTATCACCATAAAGTATAAAAAATTAATAATCAACACTTGGTAAGGGGTAGTTCTCGGAAAAACGATTGTATTTAAGTCTCATATTTTGCACCACGGTCAATTGTTTGCAAACAAAAACAAGTTTTATACTACTTTTTCAAATATTATTATATATTATTATATATTATTATTTATTATTATAAACTCTTGTTTAACTCGACTGGAAGGGAAGGAAGATAAAAGTTAAGTTTGGTATTCTCGATAGGTTACCGACCGAGGAAAAAAGATGATTATTACATTTATTTAAAAAATTGCATGTATTAATTATCTTTTTTACTCGGTCAGTAACACGCCACGTATACTACCCCATTAATAGTTTCCAAATTAAAAAAATCTACACCGATAAATAATATGTATTTATACTATGTATGAAAATAGTTTATTAACAACTTAATATCGCTATTGCTTTTCTATGAAACTTTAACTAACCTTGTTCACACAAAACTTTAGATTCATTATTTTAATAATAATAATAAAATTATTTATATAATTACAAACTTTATTTATAAATTATATGTATAAAAATAAAAATAAATTATTTAAGATAACGAGGAAGATATTTTTAAAAAGAAAATACTTGAATTTCTAATAAATAAAAAATTGACATTTACCGATATATAAAGAGTTTTATTAGACGTATCTTAATATTTCCAATCAAATTTAGGTAATCAGTCCATTGTTGAGTGTAATGTGCGTCAGTTATTTCTGAGAAAGAAATGTGAATTCTCGATAAACAGCATAAAAACGGAAAGACGAATTAAAACGTATAGAAATGCAGAATAATCCCAATATAAAAGAGATATTCTTTTTAATATGAGCTTTTATATCGAATTATTTAATATAACGATTTCCATTTGATCAGAGAAATGTATATAGTATGAGTTCAGAGAAATGAGAGAATAATTCTTTTATCGTTAAAGTATACATATATATTATGTATATAATACATTATGAGAACCAGCTCGATTTAAGCTCCCTTACAGCCTGCTTTTGATAATATAACAGAAGACGTGAATGCTTTTCTTTTTATATTCGGACTACGCTCTCTTTTATCGTTCGCTTATTGATGTACAAACTTCCTCGCGCTTGAAATGATCGTTTCAAATGTTCAAATACCTTCAAATTTTCTCTCCGCCGTTGCGACAGATACGGTGAACGCTTAAGGATAATTTTATCAAAGTAAAACGGGTTTTTACGGGGTTTTCTTATACGCAATAAGTGTTTTAGCTTTAGTTTTCGTGATGCACGCGCATGCTCCGTGTAAATAAATGATCATCAAGACAATAAATCTAGAGTATATATACAGACGGACAAATAATCGAAACTCATATCGTTAGCTGAGTTAAATTAAAGAGCCTTGAAATTTCAAGTAATTTTTTACGTTGAACCTCGAGTGATTTATATTGGGTAACGTAAGTTTACGGTATTTCTTTATTTTCGTTACTCTGTAATGAAACATTCTTCAAGCTTTTTGTCCACTGATGTATATATTTTATCTTCACTTTTTACTTCAATTTAACAATTTAACGTTACTTCGGGTATCGATAAATATATATATATATATTGTAATTTTTTTTGTATTACACTCTCACTGTATATTCCCTATATTACAATTTTTATAGTATTTAGAATTTTTTATTTATTTCAACAATTATTTAAAAAATCGAAGTATTTTCGGTTGTTTGTTAAGGGGACGTGGCTTACCCGGTGGATTAACGACCAAGCCAGTAAAAGCAATTATCGCATTTATTTTAAAAAATACGCATTTTTATGCATATCCCGAATATAGAAATGTAGTAAATAATTAAATAATAAGTAATTCTACGAAGTTTCAATACAACAAAGACACCTTAAAAAATTTCTGCACCAAAAATTCAAGGATTATCCTACATTTTCGGTGTAGAAATTTGTTTGGGTGTCTTTGTCGTATTGACCTGTAACTTTGTAGAATTACTTATTATTTAATTATATCTAGTGCAGTTCTGTATTCGAATTTTGCATTAAATTGCGTATTTTTTTAAATAGTTATAAAATGTATGTTTTTTTGTTTAGTCGGTAACCTACCGGGTATGCCACCTCCATAATACCACAAAGAGTGATAGACATGAATAATTAAGAACCAAATTAATAATAAAAAGCTGCTTTACAGGAATAATGAAAATAAATTAAAATTTGTTATAGGTATTTTGTTTAAAAATTTGATCGAAAGAGAAAAATTACAAAGCTTGTATTGTTTATTCCATCAAAAATGAATAGAGATTCTACGGAGCTTCCAAATTTCCGAGACGTCGTGGAGGATCATAAGTTCATCCGAAAAGTTTTCACCAACCATTGTACGTATACGTATATTTTCCCCATCTATCTATTTATCTCGATTTATCTATCCTTCACTTGCTATATCTCATATCCTTCCTCATTCTCTATATTCTTCTTTTTTCTTTCTATTGTATCGGAACAGTGGAATTTCATTCTAGATCATTCTGACACCGCTCGTCTCGATCAGCGTTTCCCGACTCTCTTTTTACCAATACCCCAGGCAATCCTCGCGAGCCGCGTGGAATCCTCACTCCTCCTTCCGCTTTATCCTTATTCCATACCGTTTTATCTCTTATACCTATATATATATATATATATATATATATGCGTATACGCCGGATCAACCGGGTGATTTTGGAAGATCTGTTTTCAAACGTATCTCCAGGATGATTTTCTTTTTTCTTTCTTTTTTTTCGTTCTGCGCTCTATAGGTGCAAGAGTAACTTTAAGAATTTGTTCGGTTGTAATCTACAAGCAATGTTTCAAAGTTTTGGAGCAGGAGTTAAGATAACGTAAACACGTTATGTTTAGTCGATTTTTGTTTATATGCACCGATAAACTGCTTACTTTCGGAAATTATTCGGTAATTTTAGTTTAATAATCTCTTGTAGAAATCAAAAAATGATAAGTGGTTTTTTATCTAACGGTACCTCGGTATTAAAAATATACAAATCATAAGTAGCTATAACTTAGACATTAAAAATATTGTAAACTTTTTTTGCAAAATGATGAGTTATATGTAAAATTTATATGAACCGAGAAAAATTAAAAAAACTAATCGATAAGCTAAAAATGATAGCTTTTAATAGACATAAAATAATATACGTATACCGGGTCTTTCAGAGCTCTCTTCGCAGTGAAGACGGTGCGCACTTAAAAATACTTGTGCTATAGTTTTAGGAATAACTAAAGTAGTAGTTTTAGCAGTAACAAAACTTTTTATGAAAAATGTTACTGCTATAGTAATTGCTATAGTTGTAACTATTACTTTTTCAATAAATATTTTAGCAACAACTATAGTAATTACTATAGTTGTTACTATTACTTTTTTGATAAATATTTTAGTAACAACTATAGTAATTACTGCAGCTGTTACTATTACTTTTTTGATAAATATTTTAGTAACAACTATAGTAATTACTGCAGTTTTTACTATTACTTTTCAATTTAATAATTTACTTATAGCTATAGAAAATACTGTATTTTTATAATTTTAATGAGTAACAATAATATCAACTTTAGACGTTCATTCTTTGGGTATTTATTCATAGCACTCGATCTAACGTAAAAATCGCTACTTTGTTGATTCTTTTCAGTAGACTCAATATACTCGCGATTACTGTTGCTTACAATATTGTTAGAACTCATTGTTTTACAATCTGAAGGTGGCAGCATAAAAAAATGTGAAGCGTCGTAGTAGATAATGAAAAAAAGGTAATTTGTTTACTTTTATTAACGCATTCATCCTTAAAGTTAAATAATAAAATAATAAAATATGAAGTGGTCTAATGTGGAAATGCTTAATATGATACATATTTACGCAGAATGTAGATGTAATAGCCGTGCTGCAGAGAGGTTGTTCCGCGAACGATATCCCGAAACCGAAATTTTTCCTCGCGAAGATGAGTTTAGAAGTTTGAATAGACGATTACAAACCACTGGTTCTTTTTACCCTGCTAAGCGTCAAGGTATATAAAAATCTTTAAATTATGGTGCTTTTATTAATAAGTTATATTATAGTAATCATACTACGGGCAAGGTTACACACCCAGAGATCGATTTTACTTTAAGATGCTTTTTTCCTTATTCTAGGACCATTGCCAACTGTTTGCACGGAGGAGATGCAAACGGCAGTACTGAATAGTGTCAGGGAAGATCCAAATACCAGTATTAGCAAATTAGCGACACACCACAACATTAGCCAATCATCTGTACATAGAATATTGAAATTGCATAAATTCTACCCTTACAAGATGATATTAGTTCAAAAATTAGGAGAAAATGATTTTGAGCGTCGTTCGAATTATTGTGAATGGATTATTGGAATAGTCCGAGATGATCCACAATTCGTGGAAAAAATTCTTTTTACTGACGAATGTACGTTTCACAGTAATGGAATAACTTGTACTCAAAATATGCGCTATTGGGCGCAGGTAAGGCTTTTAATTTTACATGACATAATTATCTTTACAACAATTTCGAAGTACTGCATTACCTGCACGCCTCAGAAAAAATATTCATCAACATTCAAATTCATATTGACAGACATTTACTGATGAATTTTTAATTTAAAAATTACATTAACAAGGAGAAAGTTGTGTAATATAAAAATATGAAGAAAATATAAATTAATTTATTTTCAGATCAAAATTTCATCTAATTCTTATTTTCTCGATAACATTCGACCAAATTCAGATATTTGAGATTCTTTTTTTTGTAAATCGCATCTACTTGATCTCAGCTTTCTTTCGAGCTTGGGTTTGAATAACTGTCTCTAATGGCTGATTAGTTATAAGCAATTAAAGTGGAAGTAATTTTTTTTGATTTGCTTCATTAATCCATAACATCGGTAAATTTAAACGTTAGAGTCTAACTTTCTTCATATTTTTATATTAGAAAAACATATCTTAGAGTTAGGACAACATCCGTGATCCAAAGATAGTACTCTTTCCGTGTTTATTCAATTTACAGGTAAACCCAAAATGGACGGTCGATACCGTACGAAATCAAAATAAATTTGTAGTTAACGTCTGGGCTGGAACGTACAATGATCGAGTCATTGGTCCGGTTTTTATAAACGGTAATCAAATAGCCGAAAATTATGCAGGATTTATTCGAGGAGATTTGAGAAATTTACTACTTAATTCTGGAGTTACAGAAGAACAAATTAAAGAAATGTGGTTTATGCAGGACGGACACCCCGCACATACGTCGCGGATTGGATTAGAGAGTGTGAAACAAATCTTTCGACAACGCATAATAAGTAATAGAACGCAATATGAGTGGCCGCCAAGATCACCAGATTTGACACCCTGTGACTTTTTCCTTTGGGGTTACATAAAAGAGGTAGTTCTATTATCTATAATTGGCTAACAAATATTATAATTATATATTTCTAAAATTGTTAATTTTATCATTCTCACTCCCAAATTCATAGAGGATCTATCGAACGTCGGTACATAATGCAGACGACTTAAGAAATAGAATTATTGAAGCTTTCCAATCTATTACTGCTGACACCTTACATCTTGTCAAAAGAGAAATAATAAATAGAACAATTATTTGCGCTGAGCGAAATGGGCAACATTTTGAGCATGTGATTGAATAAAGCCATGTTAATGGAAGGTTTATTAAAATTGCATTTAAGCCTACTTACATCTATGAATGTTCTTAACCATTTAAGTAAAAACAGATGTATTTAAAAAAAATTAATAAAATAAAAATATGTCTTTTCGAGATATTTGGGAAAGATCGATGAAATTTGTTTTTTTTTCAAATTTTGGATGACTTCAACCATTTATAGCCCTCCTCCTAAATTTATTCTCTAAAGAATATTGTACAGACGCCCTTGTTACACATATTGAAGCTTAACTTTACAATCTACAGAAAATAAAAATAAGACTTTTCGAATTATTTGGGAAAGATCGATAAAAATTTGATTTTTTCCTAATTTTTGGACTTCTACCCTAAATAGCCACCCTCCTAATTTTTCCGTATAAGAATATTAAACAGGCATTCCACTTACACATATAAAAGTTTTTTTTGATAATTTAAAGAAAATAACAGTATGATTTTTCGAAATATTTAAGAAAGATCGATGAAAATTCGACATTTCCCAATTTTTAAACGACTTCTACCCTTATTTTCCACCTTCCTAAATTTTTTCCATACAAGACTATTAAACAGGCATCCTTCTTACATATATATAAGTTTAATTTTACATTTTAAAGAAAATAAAAATATTATTTTTTGAGGTATTTGTAAAAGATCAATGAAAATTCGTTTTTTCCTATTTTTGAACGACTTCTACCCTTAATAGCCACCCACCTAATGTTTTTCGCATAAAAATTTTATACATACACCATTATTACACATATAGGAACTTAACTTTACAGTTTAAGAAGTATCGAAATATCGACTTTTCAAGATATTTAAGAAAGATAAATGAAAATTTATTTTTTTCCAATTTTTGGTCTACTTTTACCGTTAATAGGTACACTATTTTTCTTACACTAGTTTTTATTTTCAGAAAATTTTTAATGAATTATCATTGACAATCATTTACTGGCATATTCTATCATTTTTTAGTGTAAAAGACTGATTTCTAGAAAATTTGATTTTTCATTGAAGCCCAGCGGTGGAAACTTCAGACCCATAAAAAGTTTACTAAAGATAAAAAGTATTAGTAGAATATTTTGTTTTGCTCATAATTAATAATATGTTTAGTAAAGTTACCTTACTGACGGACGGCTCTTGTTCTTTTAACCCTTTCGCTGTTTCCTAAAATATTTGGTCTTTAACATCATGCATATAAAAGTTATATCATTTATTTTTTGAAAAATGATGATTTTCGATCTCAAGTCATTAATTTAATTAACTTATCATTAATACAATAGACTTAAAATAGTTTATTTTCAGTAGCCCTAGTAGTACTTGGCTATGCTTGATAGTCTAAGAACGATTAAAAAAAAAAGAATAAAATCACTAAAAGCGCGGAGGACCGGATGAGTGTTTTGTTCCTGGTTACCCGCTAAGACTACTTGCCAATTTCAGGCTCACAAGATCATTTGATTTTTTAACCTAAAACCGTGGGACTTTGCATGATAAAAGTGAATAGTCAAAATGTCAGAAGGTGGGCAAAAAAACTTATCAAGCGCCGACAAAGATAAATTGGTTGCAATTATATCTAAGTATCCTGCAGTACATTTTAAAAGTAGAACGGCAGAGAATACTTTAAGAAAGAAAAAAGCATGGGAGAAAATCTGTCAAGAATTTAACGATAATGTATTTCCAGAGTACCACGTAAAAATAATTTTAATCCATTTACTTTTATCAATATTTTATTAACTATCGTCAATATATTTAGATTTTACTTTATAACCTATGTTGTTTCAGAGAACTATTGACCAACTTAGTAAATTTTATCGCAACAACAAAAATCTATTCAAATCATGTAATATCCAAGAAACAGGTAAATATTATCTCAGTCGTAACATTATTATTATTATAACAGTTTATATCTATATTTTTTAATTAACAAAGGGTATAAATTTTTTAAGGGCAGGATTTAAGGGCATATATTTGAATCCCTGCAGTAATGGAATTTTTACTTTGCGATGATAATCATGCACTTTTTTTAACTTTATAATAATTTCCATTAAAATATAAGAATAGTTTTTAACAATCTGTGCGCACAATCTGGTTAATAACCTTAAAATTAATCGTGTTTTGCTTACTATGTCTTAATAATAGTATAAATAAATTTACAATACAATGTACAAGAATTGTATGTATAATAGTTATACTTTATATTTATAATATGCTACGTGCGATTAGTATAATTTTTATTTCTGAATAAAAGACATTTAAAAATTTAGAAGAAAGTTATTTTTAATATTTTCTATAGAAATAGAATTGTCGATATCAATTTAATAATGTTCGATATATTATTTATTTAAAAACAATAATTTCAATTTTGTTATATATTCTATCTTATTTATTAGGAATTCCCAAAATTAGCTCACCTATTTATGTTGAAGAGAAGAAAGATCCACATAAGAATTCAAAATTAAATAGGCCAAATAAATTTGTTATGAAATATCCGAAGCTCCCGCCTGTTGTAGAAAAATGCAATTTTGAAAACGTACTGGACGACGCAACTGATTTGAGTGATAAAAGTGATTTTAATCAATGTGATTATATTTTGATATTTATAAAATGATTGTTTTTTCAGTTTATTTCATACTCAAAATAGCATTTGCATTGTAATATGCTATTTGAATAAATGTATAACAATATTTTATATAGCGTTTGCATTCTGCACTTACTCTAAAAGAAATAGTATTTTTTCCTATTGTTTTTTGTAGAAAGCTTTACTTCAATATTTTTTTCAACATGTATAAAATATTATCGAACTGTTCTATATTTTTATACTGTAGGTGAACAAACTATTTCTCAAGACTGTTCTGAAGCGGATTCTGTATCAAAATATATTAAAAGATCAGAAGACTTTTGTCAACAAGGTAACATTATCAAATCAGCTTTTAACTATTATTATCTTATTTATAAACTATTATTATATTTTTAGTGAATATGTCTATCGAATCAAAAAACAAACGTTTCTGTAGAAGAAGGCAAAGC
The DNA here is from genome assembly GCA_026168455.1 of Theocolax elegans. NCBI lineage: Eukaryota > Metazoa > Arthropoda > Insecta > Hymenoptera > Cerocephalidae > Theocolax > Theocolax elegans. The sequence continues at coordinate 2,398,090 of CM047428.1, read as the reverse complement.
GAGCTGTCGGAATTAAAACACAACACTTTAATATTTAAAGAAAGAGCCGCAAAAGCAGAAGCTTTATATTGGGAGTTTAAATTAGAAAAATTATATTACGATAAAAATGAATTGTCTGAGAAATAAAAAATATGTTATTTACAAGAGATCATTTACAAATAAATAAATAATTGAAAAGCATCACTGGCATATATATTTTTTCAATTAATCCTTTCTGATTAACAGTGGTATGTAAGCATGAAAAGAGCGACGTTAAATAACTATATTTAAAAATAAACCTTGCTGAATTTTTAAAACTAAGTTATGTTAAAAAACCGCTGCCAATTAATTGGCACGTAGCTTCCTCAAATGAACAGATCGATCCTATATGCAATATATTATTCAAATATTGTATTTTTTGTCTTAATTATAACTAAATGTCATAGTATTATTAAAAAATGTTATTCTCTTCCAGCTCGACATTTGTTTTATTATATTAAAAACGGCGTTTGCCCTACGATTGGGTTTTTCACTTTATTATATATGTATATAAATTATGATTTTTTTTTAAATAAACCACTTTAAAATCCCACACTAGTTTTCATCTAAGATTTTTGAAAACTGTAAAACTTCTTTCTTCTTTTTAGTAATACTTACAGCACCCTCAAAAAGTTTAAAAAAGTTTTGAAATTATCATGTAACCCGTATTTTATTTGCTTACAACTTAAAACATATCTTTAGAAAAAATGTAATAAAAAATTTATTAAAATAGAAAAATAAATATAATTTCGTCAATTTTCAATTAATATTACTCACACTTTTCTCTTCCAAATATACAACAAATTTTTCTTCACAATAAGACTATTCTGTTCAATCAGATTCAATTTCTTCATCATCTCGTATAGAAAATTTTAGATGGTATCGATTAAAAATATAACAAACGAGCTTTTTCTGCTTTTCTTTCCATTTTCTAAAAACATTTTCTTCCAAAAATATGTTTAGTTCAACATTAGAGTAGTTTCTAAGTAAACAAAATTTTACTAAAAACTATATTTTAGATTATGATCTTTTTCTCAAAACTTAGTCCATAAAAGATTTTGAAATTTTTACAGCATAATGCTATCATCATTTTCTCTTACCATGATTTTTTTCAATATATTCGATCGATTATTTTCAGAAATACGAGCAATCAAATATTTTGCACAAAAATATATAATACTTAACAACTTGGGTAATACTAGATATTTTAAGCTGAAAAACAATAGGGATCGTAACTACCAAAAAGACTATTCTTTTTCAAAATTTATAGTGGATTAAATGCTTTTTATTCCCGAAAACGTTTGTCACAGAAAACGCAATTTTTTTACTTTTTTGTTTTTTTAACGAAAACTTAACGATATAATTATTTGAAATTTTTACAGTGTATGACCGTTAGATTGTTTTTTCATCACGAATTTTTTCAGCATATTCAACCAAATAATTTTTGAAATATAAAAGATTTAAAAAAAATCGTTTTTTTTAAATAACAAAAAAACTAATAGAGATAATTCATCAATCCAAAATCGAGCGGATAGATTTTTTTATTCTCTACAAATTACATTTGGTCTGATTAAAGAAAATCAATAATATCATCAAGATTTTGAAAAATTAATTTTTGAAAATATCGAATATTGTCATTAGAACAAAAACTATTTGGGGAATAGATAACTACTTTCTTTTCCCGAATTCAGAAATTAAAAAGTAAACTACACGCACAAACTGAGCGATATCGGTCGAGTAGTTTCGAAAATACGGCGGTATACACACACACACACACACACATCCATACAGACATTTTCTAAAAACACGTGTTTTCGACTCCTGATATGTTAAAACATATTTCTAACATGTTTTTAGCGAGTCGAAAATGTTACTATCACAAAGCTTCCTCTATGAGGAAGCAAAATAATAAGAAGGTTCTACTAAAAAAATTATTGTAAATAAATTTAAAGTATGCATTCATAATAACCATTTTACTAGTATAGATTCATCGTATATGAAAAATAGAATGTGAAAAAATAAAAGTGTCGCAGAAAGGCACATTTTTAGAGGATACAAGATGCAGAAATAAGGTGCGAAACTTGGGAAGATCTTATCTTCCCAATTAATGTAATATAGGATGGGATAAGAAAAGATAGGATTTTTGCTTTGTCCGCACTATTTTATTTTGATTATAGGAAACATATTGATGAACATAGGAAACATATGAGTAAATATTCAATTTTTTATCTAGTTGTTTTACGCTTTTCAGCTTCCTTAATAATCTGATAGTACTCTTCTTTGTGTTTGGAAGCGTAATGGCGTTTTAGTGTGTCAATTCTGATAAATGCGCGATTGCAGATTATACATTTAACAGGTTCTTGGTTTTCGTGTGTTAGCAAATGCCGCTTCAAATTATGCTTAATACTCAGACTTTTATCGCAAATATTGCATGTAATTTCTGTAAAATTTAATATATTTTATTTATTACGTTTAAATTGAGTTAAAAGGTTTAATGTATTGATTATTCCAGTTGTATCTTAATGTACTATTTACAAGAGTATATACACATATTTTTAATCACTTGCTAATCCTCGTACAAGTGATTGACGCAATTACAAAATAGTGTATTTCACAAAAGTACGGAAAAACTTTGTTTACGAAACGAGAGGTTTATAACACCAGCCGAAAGCGAGTGCTATAACGGGTTTTGTAAAAAAGTCTTTTCGAACTAACACGAGATAACGAAAACAAGCAACGAAATTTTTAGGTTAGAATGCTGCAATACATTACGATACAAGTACGTGAATCATCTGTTATATGCAAACAAGTTTATTTTGAAACTTATTATTAAGTATTTCGTGTACGTAATGTTAAACAAGGAATAAATTATTAAGTAAAGTCTTACTTTTATCTTGGTGCGTCTGTTCGTGCCTTTTTAAACTGTCAGCATTAGCTAAAGTTTTATTGCAATACATACAGGAAAACTTCAAATTATTCAAGTGATTCACTTGAATATGTATTGCAATTCGACTTTTTCTATTAAATTGCATTTTACAATATTCACAAGTCAAATAATTTTCTGGTCTGTGGTGTGCCAAATGTGTACGTAATTGTACTTTTCTTACAAAACTTTTTTGGCAGTAAATGCATTTAAAAGGTTTAACAGGATTGTGCGTCTTTAAATGTTCATTTAGACTTCGTCTTGATCTGAGTTTCTTATCACACTAATTTAATAAATAAATAAATTCAATAAGTAACAGGTTAATAATGATTAATTAGTAGTTTCGATCAAGCAGCTACTTACGTATTTACATATTAAATCGTCTTTCAGAGGTAGAGACATTTTTATCGTTTTTACAGATTGTAAATTATTGAATTATTTTAATATTATGTACTAATTATAATTAGTTTATGGCTTATACAATGTTATAAAGCAAAATGAAGTTATCAATAGATTTAAGCCGAGCGTATTGCAATTATTTTTCGATTATTTAACCTTTTTGGTTAATAACCTCTTGAAAATTTCTAATACAGTTGATGATCAAATTCGAATTTCGAGATTAGAGATTCTCGATTCGGGTGTTCAATTTTAATTTAAGAATGTATTGTTGGATGGTCAAAGAAATGTTTGCTTTTAATTATAGTGGAATATTTTTACTAATAATAGGAATTATTAAATAATGAGAATTTAAAACCAAAATTTGACGAATATCTTTTCAAATAAAGATTATTATAAAAAAATATTCGATGATTTCTTATTTTTAGTATTATTTAACGTGATTTATTTGTAGATATTTTCGAGAAAAACTCATACTTTCAAAGAAATTTGTATTTTTTTTATTAATAAAATTACCTGAAAAGAAATATTCAAATTTTATACATAATGCAAAAATAATTTCAAAGTGAGGGTTACAAATGGAAATATTTTGATGCAGTATGTGTAAAGTTCACGTACTGTCGAGTTTTTAAAAATCACATTTATAGGTACACGATATTTAAAAATTATAATTACAAATTCAAAATACAAAAAAAAAAGAATATTCAATTTATTTAAATCTTGCGAGGTGTACCCGTTATCCTTTACCGAAACTTAAAACAGATAACTCATATAATGTCGAAAAAGTGATTATTGGTTTTGTAATTGAATCTGCAATAGTCAGTAAGTACTTAATCTTCTAAAATCGTGTTTCGAAAAAGTGTTATAGCAGCTCGACTATGGCGCTTGCACAACGATTCTCTTTTTGTGTTCCTATATTTACGATAGCCAGAATCTTACAATGTCTTTCCTAAAGAAACCACTTGTTTAAAATACATTCTGTAGAGGTACTTGTATTAATCGGTGGAGACTAAGAATCGTACCTCGGACCGCCGAGGGTCGAGTTCAACGCTCTACCGATCGAGGCACCGTAGGCCTCATATTTTATTTTATAAAATGACTTCATGATTTGCATGTATTTGTACTATAAGTCAAATACATGTAAATAACCACCATCATGCAGTCGTTACCTGTATTCCTTTTAACACTTTAGTACAAAATTATAAGTCTACATACCATCCGTGTCCGAAGTAACAACATCTTTATTAACATTTAATTGTTCATTCTTTAATTTTATTCCTATTAATGTCATAAGTTTCGTATAAACGCCTTTGCGTGTAAGTTACGAACAGTGTTTTATCTACTGAATGTATATTTTTATCTACTGAAAACAATCAACAAAGTAGCGATTTTAGGTTAGAATGCTAAAATAAATACTCAAAGAACGAACACCTAAAGTTAATACTATTGTTACTATATAGTTATTATAATATTTATAAGTAAATTATTTAGTTAAAAAGTAATAGTAACAGCTGCAGTAATTACTATAGTTGTTACTAAAATATTTATCAAAAAAGTAATAGTAACAACTATAGTAATTACTATAGTTGTTGCTAAAATATTTATTGAAAAAGTAATAGTTACAACTATAGCAATTACTATAGCAGTAACATTTTTCATAAAAAGTTTTGTTACGGCTAAAACTACTACTTTAGTTATTCCTAAAACTATAGCACAAGTATTTTTAAGTGCGCACCGTCTTCACTGCGAAGAGAGCTCTGAAAGACCCGGTATGTCGTGCGATATAGCAAAAATCTATATTGTAAAATTAAACGCGACTTACAAAATTCCTACAATTTTGACGCTGTTTGCACATTTTTGCTTTCTTATGAAGGAAGCTTTGCAATAGTAAAATTTTTCGACTCGCTACAACGCTTATTTATCCCCCAAATAGTTCTTGTTTTAAAAACAATTTTCGATTTTTGAAAAATTAAATTTACAATAATTTTGGTAACATTATTAATTTTGTTTAATTGGACCAAATGTGCTTTACAAAAAATAAAAAACTTATTCGTTCAATTTTTAATTGACAAATTGTCATTATTAGTTTTCTTGTTGTTTAAAAAAATTGATTTTTTAAATGTTTTATATTTTGGAAATTAATCAGTCAAATTAGTTGAAAAAATTGGTAATAATGGTCATAAACTGTAAAAATTTCAAGAATATGGACTAATTTAGTTTTAAAAAATAAAAATGTGAAAAATTGAGGTTTTTATGTCGAACGTTTTCGGGTATAAAAAGCATTCAATCCACTTGAAATTTTGGAGAAAAATAGACTTGTTGGTAGTTTCGATCCCTATTGTTTTTCAGCTCAAAATATCTATTAATTATTACTTAAGTTATTGAGCATTATATATTTATGTACAAAATGTTTGAAGGCTTATATCTCTGAAAATAATTAATCAAATATGTTGAAATAAATCGTGGAAATAGAACATAATTATATCATTATGCTGAATTGAACAGAATTTTCTTATTATAAACAAAAACCGCTGTCAAATAATTGCTAATTATTTGTTCAATATAATAACGTTATAGTATTTTTGGAAGAAAATTTTTTAAATATTTAAAGAAAAGAAAAAAAGAGATAATTGTTCATATTTTAATTGATGTCATCTAAAATTTTCTATGACAGTTGATGAAAATATTTTTTTAATTTAATTTAGAATTAATAACGGAAATTACTATCTACATAACTTTCAATTAGAAAAGAATAACCTTTTTGAAATGTTGTAATATTTTTTTTAAATAATTCAATAATACTATATTTGAGTAATTGAGTAATATATTATACATAGGATCGACATGTTAATTTGAGGAAGGTACGTGCCAATTAATTGGCAGCGGTTTTTTCTACGAGTAATTAATCTGATTAACTGACTAATGAGTCATATTTCCGAGAATGCAAATATATAGATATATTTTCTGTTTAATGATATTACGTAATGATAAATAAAAAACGAGTGGAACACTTTTTACAATCGTATGTAAATTAATCCGCGGAAATAGTACAATGTAATAAAATTACAGAGCAATCAGTTAAACTGCCCCTGAAATCACGGTAGATCCAGTAAGAGCAAACTTACTCGAATCCGTGTCGGAAAAAAAAGAGAAACCGAATTACCTGTAGATACCCATAATAAGTCATTCTAAACCCCTTCGTCGAGCTGTGAAAAAAAGATAAAGAAAAAGCGTGAAATCGATTTACCCAACTGAGCGTCTCGATAAATCCTGCGGAAACGTTCCTCTACTTAACAGCTGTGTAAATAATGGCGGAAAAAAATGTATATGGGACACTGTTATTGTTGTTAACGTTATTCTCTCAACTCAAAGTCCAAAATGCATTATGGGCATTCTTTTTTGTTTCTTTTATTTTTTTATTCTGCTCGTTGAAGAATAGGTTGGAAGGGAGTCACGCTTAAAATTATTAAAAATACACAAAGTTCGTAAGTAGATTTAGTACTTTGCCTCTGACCGGCTCAGAGTAGGTTAATGCAGCGTTACGGTAGAACATACTTTGCTCCTGCCAACTAAGCTACCCGAAGTTCATAGATTACGCCGTAAAGTAGAAAACAAACTACACAATTGCGCCATCTCTCTGTTTTTCTCATAGTTCTCTCTTTATTTCTTCCTCTTGTTCACGAGAAAAAAAAAAGAAAAAGAAAGAGAGAAGAAAAGGTGAATCTCAAGGCGAAGGAATTCAAAGGAAACGACTTAAAGACGAGTGATTTGCATCTCGAAGAATACAAGAAAAAGGTATATGCTACCGAATTGATTGTAGACGCGGGATTCATTTTTCTTTTTGTCTTTGAATTTACTTTAACTTTGACCATGCAAGAGAAATTGCGAACTAACGCTTGTAATTACGCGATTACGCGTAATCCAACGTTTTATTAACAATTTAACTTTTTACATTATTTATATTGTACGTGACGCAGTTTATTACGCGTATTTGTCTAATGAACTTTTAATTCTGCGCAATTCAACCCTTATTACTCGAATTCGGTATATTGGTATAATTTATTTGACTAAACGAAATTTCGTACTCGGTATATATACATCAATGCTACTTTTTTTCTTTCATCCGCATTTATGTACGTAAAAGATTATTTAATAATGAAATATTAAAGTACAAACACACTCCGCGGTGTACTACAGTTATATAGTTCATTACCCTTTATCCACTTATATATATTTATAACGCAAACTTTTATATTGTTAAATATTAAAATTATTGTTCCACATATTTTCCCTTGAATAATAATTCCGCATACCATCGAATGTGCTTCGCACAATACAAATTAAATATATACTGCGAATGTAAATTAAAATTACTGTATATTTTATAAATTTGTAATTTATTTTATTTTCATAGTAATAGAATTATATAGCTGCGATGGCTATGAACATTACATCAGCATAAATGATTTATAATTATCATTATTTAAAAAGAAAAGAGGTAAATAGAAATAATACTGTTTATTCTACTTTGCGCGAATTTATAAATATTACGTACCTAACAGATGGTCGACTAATAAATAAACTACGAATATGAGTTACGGTTACTTTTTGAGACCACCAAAAACTTTTTTTCGTTACACAAATCAATGTTTTCTCATATATTTTCCAATTCGTGATAGTTACACGTCTCATAAAAGTTTGCTTCGCATTTCGACAAATTTTCTATACAAGCTACATACAACGCTATTATTAACACTGGGAGAAAAAAATGTATTTTTTAAATACTATATAGTGAATACATAAAAATGTGTATATAAATCAAAATAAATCACAGATATAGACTCGTTTCTGTCACTATGTTATTATAACATTTTTTCCTCTTCCTAAATTAAAACACATTTAGAATGAGATTTAAAATTTTATATAAATAAATATATAATATAAAAAAAATGTATGTATAATTAACAATACGAAATGAGATTGCGATGATTCACTAAACCAGAATAACTATATACGAGCTATGATAATTAAGTACTATCGAGAAAAAAAAATTGAAGACTCGAGTACGGTAAAGCAATTTTATAAACGTCTTCAATCCAACGACCTTACTTTTCTCTGAAGAACTCTTTAAATTTTCCGTCAATCGCAGGTCGCACGAAGGGACAAACACAAACGATTCCAAACTGGTCGACGTATTTAGTGGCTCTTATAACCTACCGTACATCGTTACCATTAATTAGCGCTCGAGATTTTCCGGGGAGTTAAAGTTTCGCAATTAACGCGATAATAGGCTACGAGCGATTTCCCTTGTGACTTCCGATCGACTTGCAATTCATTTATATATGCATACAGTCGATTAAAAGGTTGAATCGGCCTACTTTTAGAATTTCGGGTTTTGCATAATGCGCGAGGAAGCCCGTTGTATTCCGTAAGATTTGCATCCGGGTGCTCGTTTTAGCAATTCAAACTATATGAAAGTGACGAAAGATTTCGTTCTCCTCTTTTGGTTGAGTGTAATTGTTTTCTGGTGGTTCCAGGAATTTACGGTATATTGGATTTAAAATCAATTAATTTGTAAAAAAAATTTTATATTTATTATTCATTTTTTTTTGGAATCCTCCGATACACAACGTACGTTTCGATTTAACAACGGGAGAAAATTATTTTTGTTTGTAAAAAATATTAATTCTGTAAATTATATATATATATCGGGTATAGTTCTATTGATGGAATTTGTTCAAATGGAAATACGATGAAAATTCGTGTGTGTGTGTGTGTGTGTATAGTGAACGATAAGCGACTTTTATTGTCAAAAATATTCAATCGAGCGTAAAAGAATATTCCGTAAAAAAAAAAAATAATTTTTCATCTGTAGATAAAAGGGATTTATACAGTTATGAAGTATCTAGCAACTTCATAAAATTTAATATTACGAAAAAATTTTTATATTTCGAAATAAAAGTTCCACTTTTTTTTTTTCTTTCTTTCAATTAAAACTTTTTTAATTCCTACGAATGTTTCGAAACTTTGTTATAGGAAATACCGGGAATAATTCGTTATTTTAAAAATAATCACCACTTTAATTATAAATAATAGAGTTATAAACATTTTATTCTCGTACCACCAGAATCGCCGTATTAATCTATATAAAGAGCGGAGTGTGTATCACATATCGTAATATCACGTTCATCAAATATTGGTGTTAAACTATTTGAAAATAGCACCGACCGCAAAATCCAACGAAGTATCAGGTGAATCAACAAATGCAACATAATATAGGAAGAACAACAACGGGACGAAATGTGTATAGCAGGTGCACACATTCAGCATCCAGTGAAAGATAAAGTGAAAAACAGTCGGAAATGAGTAACGCTGTATTAACCCCGAGAAAAGTTGCTCCATTTCCATCCTTAATTAGGTTGCACGCGCGCGATAAATAATTCAGCCTGATTTACAACTTAAATATTATTTTTAATTCCCTCTAGGTATTATCTCCGACCGCAATACCTGCAGAAAGAGAGAGAGAGGGAGAGAGAGAGAGAGGGAGAGAAAGCCGTGACACGATAAATACCGAGCGTATTACATATATATATGTATAGGTAGCCTCGGGGTGTATCTTCATCCAGCACCTATGTGTGTATGCGCGTTAGATAGTTTAAGCATCGAGAGTGTTTGTGACGCTACTCGTAAATGATTCGGGAGGGTATGTACCGAATGGCTCGTTTTATATATTTCCCAATGTCGTCCCAGACGATCGTTTTCCAAACTGCATTTCCAAAGACTTACGAATTTACTTTTCTATATTCCATTATGGAGTTTCGTCGGCAAATTACGACGCAATATTATTTATGACAGCAAATGCCGACGATGTCATTATTATTAGTTTGTTGCTGACTGAACTTGAAAGCCCCTTCATTTTCTTTTTTTTTTCTACCGCGACAGTTTCACTATATTCCAAACTGTATATGAATCTGATGATATTATTATTTAAATTAATGTAAAGCGCTCTGAACCTCAAGATTTATTTATTGTTGTAAGTTGAATTTCAATGAAAATTGATCTATACCTTTACGTTTTTCACGATAAAATTAATGGCATTTTCAGAAGGATCTTTGAAATAAATAAGGGATACGCATCGAGTACACCTATATAAGAGACACTACATCATAAAATAATAGAAAGATAACGTCTATAAATTGAGTAATATCCTTACTTTATCAATTTAATAACGAATTTTTAAAATTTTGTCGTGCGCCATCTGCTTCATAAAACTCAGTGAAACATTACTTTGAAATTTAGAGTCAAATTTTTAGTAAGCGTGTATGACTTACTGTTCAAAATTAGCTTTCTCAGAGTTATAAATGGTTTTAAAATCCCTGTATATAATGTATTCAATACATTTAAACCTATCTATAAATTCGAGAAAATTATCAATGCTAACACTCCGTACAACTTGAATTGTAACGACGTTACAAAACTTTTCAATTTTAAATAAAAAAAATTAATAAACACGCGCATATTTTAAAAAAAATATTCTTATCACGTCACATATCCTATTCAAACAATTCGCGTCAATCCTATCGTATATAGTTTTTTGCTAGCCACGCCGAAAAAAAAATCCTGACGCGTTGGAAATGAAAGAAAAAAGGAAGGGAAGGGTTAAAATTCCCGTGACCAACGTGACTAACAAATGAATCGCGGGAGTAGGAAAACTAGATGCCCTCGATCTCGTATATACATATAGATCTGAGAATTTGGAGAGCGAAAAATAAAGTAAAAATATATAGGAACCTCGATGCTGAATAAAAACTTTTTCTGATTTAGATCACTCGACGGTACCGGTGTCAAACTTCCAAATCATAATTCAGACTCGCTGGTCGATCTCTCGTTCTTTACCTCGGTTTTCCACGAAACGACAAGGAAACCCGTAAGCTTGCCGAAAAAAAAAGAAATAGAAAAATAAAGAGGTGAACGAGTACCGAGTGAGGGAGACGGAAGCTGCCGCAGATTAGAGATATTTATGATCCAGTAAATCAGATACTGTCGCTCCCTCTTTCTTTCTCGATTTTGCCAATCTTCTTTTTCCTCTACGTACCAGACTTTGATTAATTAGAATAACCCTTTCACGTGCGATATTACGTAACGCGACGTAACCTAATGATTAGTAATCGTTTAAGATCTATGTATACAAATTATAAGAAATTTTACGTTTCGGAGTTACGTACAATATACTTAATTGGGACTTGAGGGGTTCAAACACTATTTTACCTTTAAAATTCATTAAAATTTATTATTAAATATTACATTAAATTCGTTAATTCATGGAAATGCGGAATGTATGATAAAATACATAAATTAAGATAATGTTTTTGTAAACATTTTGAAATTTTGGTTAAAAAAATTGATAAAATAATATAAAAATCCTTGGTTCAGCGAAGGACCTATAATCAACGTTTATTATACTCACTTGTCATAAGGTTTATTTTTAAGTTTTCATTTGATTGAGCTGAAATTTAGATTCAAATTAAATCTTAAATTTGTTAGAAAGTAAGTGAAACATAATTATAAAATCATAAATTTATATTTATCAATCAAAGAAAATTTGTATTCTTATACAATTATTTTCAGCTTTTTAATATTGTTTTCACGAAATTTGAGAAGCTTTTTATTATTTTGGTTCCACTCACTTTCTAACAGTTAATTTAAAGCATCTTCCCTCAATTTTTCAGTCCGTCTCAATGAAAACTCAAAAATAAACCTTACGGCGAGTGAGGAGGAATACTAATTTCGGGTCCTCCGCTGAACCAAGTCGATTTTGTCAATTTTTGTAGCAAAAATTTTCATAAAAACAATGTTTTAATTAATATATATTAACGTATATTCTATATTACAATTAATGAAATTTTTAATTGAAATTTATAATTTTAATGAATTTTACAGGTTATAAAAGTGTTTGGCCCATCTAAAGAATAACGCAAAATGTACATTTCCGCGACTAAAACTTACATTGTTCTAATTAAATACAATGACGCTTTACATTATGTATATTTAAATTATGAGTTAATGCACTTAACAATTTACGTTTCTAAATATATGTATATACGTATCCTTTACCTAAATTAAATTTATTATTCGCATGTAATAATTTAAAATGTTTAGAATTAAGAATTTTTATTCTCCTGATAATGTTACATTTACCACAAAAAAAATCTACGTCCTTCTCGTAGTATCTACCTAATCGTATAAACTTGTTTGAGCTTATTCACGGTAATTAACGTAATCTTTGTTAGTATACGTACAGCTTAATTCTTATAAAATGATTAGCTCTTAATAGTTGGGAAAGTTCGAATTTCCCGTAAATCGCCTAATTCTTAACTGTAAAGCCATCCATATCCAGCTTTACACACTCCTCTTTACCCGTATAAACTTTTAATTACAATTAGGAATCTCTAGTTCGTTGTTAAACAGACGCGTACCAAAATACACGTATATCGATTAAGCATAAAACGGTTGCAAAATTTACATACGCTCGACGCTTCGCAAATTCAACCGTTACATCACATCGGGATCGAGCCAAACTTTTAATCACAATTAGGACGCGCACTGGTTCTTCGGGAATACCTTCACCTTGGATATATAAAACATCGAATCCGCGTTTAATTTACATAGAGCGTTACAACACTTTCTAAATTGCGGGCCTCGTGATTTCTAAACATAAATTACCCCGCGCCCTCCTCGTTTTATTCATTGTACAATAGTGCACATACGATCCGTCGCGAGAACCTAATTAAACGCGTACACGTTATTTTTATTGATGAATTACTGTTTTGATTACTCATAATCAAAGCTGTTTAATATAAGGAAAAGTGGGTGGTTCGAGGACAATGAGGTATCGTGCAACTTAATACTAAAATAAAACACAGTAATTAACGTTAACAGAAGAAAATAGAATATTTATTAAAAGACAAAATACTGGCATTAAAAAACCCCAGATTAAGTGGGGAAAAAGCCTTAGTATTATTTAATTGATTATAATAAGTATAAATCGACATGAGAAAGATAAACATTAACTTGATAATTAAACTATTGGTAATTACATTATAAAATAACCGTTTAAAAACAACTTCGGAAACTTAATGTGAATTATCCTTAAATTATACCTATTCAAGCGGTACCGCTGTCGCCAATGAATCCGAAGGCGCTACTCGTGGGCCGCTGGTCCTCGCTGTGTTACGGTGGTTCGTCGCTCAGGAGATCCGTCACTTTGGATAACGTCCTGAGCGAGTGTCGACTTCGGGTTCCCCTCTTGGAACTTACCGAAAGCCGGCCACAAGGAAACTAGTTCCGTAAACCTGGGGTTAGCAGTTGTACAACTATCGCCGAACCCTGCCCAATTTGGGGTTAGCAGCTGCACAACTATCGCCTAACCCAATCACAACGTGAAGCTATTCTCGCTTCAAACCAACCTGGAACCACCTGCTCACAGACACAAGGACCAGCACAAACGGCCCCACACAATATCGTTAGCACTCGCGATGCACTCCGTACGACACACTCAGACGCCCGACCAAAAACATCGGTCGACTCCCGTAGGTATTACCAGAAACTTCCACCGACGCACGAACCGATCACCTCGAACGCACGAGCGTAATTGCCGAATGACGTTCAAGTCGCAACTCAATCGTCCTAACTGCACCAGAAAGAAGGGTAGGGGCGCAATGCCCTTTTGGACCCCGTACGTACTAATATACGAAGTATATCGACGACCTTTCATGCCTCGGAACTCATGATGCTACCTATGGTCAAAACCCGATCGGGATTTCCCGGGTGACGCGCCACTGATGTTTATTAGTGGTAATAAAACCATCCGTGCAAGAATACCGAAATATAAACGAGAGACATTAATTGTTCACGAATTGGAAAATCCCGAAGCCCGCTGGTACCTGCCTGTTTAAGCATGTCCTAACTCGAATTGAGCGAAACCTTGCACATTTTAATGAAAAATATTATTATTACGTTCAAAAATACGCGGCGCGCCGAACTATAGACGATATAGAAAATAAATATACTATTTCCCGTGATTCAAAGCGCATATTTGCGCGAACACACCGCCCGCCTTCGTCCGCGGACGAACTTCCCGATCTAGTTATATGCTTGCTTACAACGATTTATAAATGACAATCTTCGATATTCCAGAATCGCTCTAACAATGTATCTAAATTATCGTAGGCCGCGCAGTGCAAAGTACGGCACGGCTCTTGAGCTCGCGGTTCCGCCCGCCGTGGCTCGGTTGCACCAAGTGGTCCTGAGATAACCCAGCCAAAGGCTGTTTCTTGCGCGATCAAATCTAACCCCACGAATTTCCGTATACCCGGACGAAGCAATTGTCCGTATACATCCGCGCCGAGAATCATGTTTACCGTATCGGGTACGTAAAAGCCCGGATCCGCTAGCGTTAAATCTTTAAATAATGTTAAGTCTAGTCCTATCGGACGTCGAGCTGGAAGCTGGGAGGTTAATTTTTGCAGTACCAGTGCATCGGTAGTAATTTCGAACGATGGATTAATCAAAGAACGTAAAACCATTTGTGTGGCATGTCGTGCTGTACCAGCGCGACTTGTCCCGAGACCCGTTAATGGAACGTTTACGCGACGTTTATTTAAATCAACCAGACACGCGATATTATCAGTAACAAAGGATGCTTCAGATCCTTGGTCTAGCAACGCTCTCACGCGAGTTTTTTTGCCGTTTGGTCCCACTAGCAGTAGTTGCGCAGTCGCTAAAATGACTGAATGCTTTCGTACCGAGAGGCTAGCCGTATGTATATTAATGCCGGACAATTCCGCCGAAATCCCATCATTGCGTTTATCGCATTCCACTACGTCCTTCTCAAGAGAATCATTGCCGGATCGATCCATGTGTATTAACGTATGATGCCGTTTCTCACAAGTCATGCATCTATCAAGTGCTTTACATTCCCTAACTCTATGTTTGCCAAAACAATTATAGCAAAGGCGTAGTCGAGTAACGTCTTCGCGACGATCGTGAAGTGTTTTAGCTTTAAACTTATAACACTTATGAAGACCGTGAGGACCCGAACATAGTGGACATTTGTATCGATCGTCCTCCCGCGATTGCGATCTAGAAGCATGATGAATTCTACGCACAACCGGTGTGGGTCTGTTCGACAAACCCGCGCTCTCATTTAATTTACCACAGTCCGAAGTTATCATACTTAGAGTTCGCGCTCGATATTCTACAAATTCAGCGAATTGCGAAAAAGTCGGAAAATGTTCAAGAATATTCTCGCTTCTACACATCGGCCTTATGTTTATATTAGCTTCCCATAACTTGCGCGATTCCGGATCTAAACGCGATGCTAATGTAAATACGAGCCATAGATCCCATTGCTCAACAGGCAGCTTCAGATTAGTTAAGGCGCGGACTATTCGCTGAGCCTCATCTGCAAAGGCACGGAGCTCCGTCGCGGATTCCTTTCTCATACGCGGTATGTCCAAAAGAGCTTGAAAATGATTATAGACAATTAAACGCGGATTATAAAATCGAGCTTTCAATGCTTCCCAAGTCGCGAGGTAATTTGCGTTTGTAGTAGCTACATCTTTAACTAGATCCGCCGCGGAGCCTTTTAAACACGTTTTTAAATACTGCAATTTAGTAGCGTCGGATAATCGAGGAGCATTATGTACTAATGTTGTGAACAAATCACAAAAATTTTCCCATTCCGCGTATTGTCCCGAGAAAGAAGGAAGATCTAATTTAGGAAGCTTTGCCATGCGCGGCTCAAAATCAGTTTGCGTTATATTTGATGCAGCTGGTTGGACCGGCGCTAAATCCGATTGTAAAGTTAATAAAAAATCAAAAGTATCCTCGTATATTATTTGCATACGCGTCATCATTCCGTCGATTACATAAGGATCGTTCGCGGCTTCCTCGCGCCCCATAATTTCCGTGTGAGCACTGCGCGCTTCATTCCACATTTTTTCTAATGTATTACAACGCGCTGTAGCTATATTTAAATTGAACGAATCATGCGGTCTCTCTCTTAATCGAGTACACGTTAATTCTAATTCCGTTAATCGCGATTTTTGCACGGCAATAAGCCTTTTTAATATTACCGGCGCCATCTTAAGCCTTTGAAAGAAAAATATT
Organism: Theocolax elegans; assembly: GCA_026168455.1. Classification (NCBI taxonomy): domain Eukaryota; kingdom Metazoa; phylum Arthropoda; class Insecta; order Hymenoptera; family Cerocephalidae; genus Theocolax; species Theocolax elegans. Next base: position 2,381,583 of record CM047428.1, on the reverse strand, counting down.
AACGATGCGAGAACGAACTAACTATTACGATTATTAAAATCACACATAAATCACAACTGAAAACTATAGGTACACGGCCGCTTTTAACACAAAACGCTAAAAATTTGTAAATAAGTAACACTCAAAATTTCGCTAGACGCACAAATCGTAATTCCGTACAACAGTTTTTTTTTCTTTTTTAACACACACAAATAACTAAATCAATTCACTATTATTAACAATTCATCCGTAACCGATTAACAATACTTGACAATGCACGGTTAACCTAAATTAATACGCAATTTTGTAATCACAATAAACCATTAAGTATCCATAAAACTTTCTCCTAAATTCAACAATATCAAAATCAATAAGAAAATCATGAAAAAATCTACAAATTAAATAAGTTTGTACAATAACTCATTCCTCACCCGGGGCACCATGTTTTGATTACTCATAATCAAAGCTGTTTAATATAAGGAAAAGTGGGTGGTTCGAGGACAATGAGGTATCGTGCAACTTAATACTAAAATAAAACACAGTAATTAACGTTAACAGAAGAAAATAGAATATTTATTAAAAGACAAAATACTGGCATTAAAAAACCCCAGATTAAGTGGGGAAAAAGCCTTAGTATTATTTAATTGATTATAATAAGTATAAATCGACATGAGAAAGATAAACATTAACTTGATAATTAAACTATTGGTAATTACATTATAAAATAACCGTTTAAAAACAACTTCGGAAACTTAATGTGAATTATCCTTAAATTATACCTATTCAAGCGGTACCGCTGTCGCCAATGAATCCGAAGGCGCTACTCGTGGGCCGCTGGTCCTCGCTGTGTTACGGTGGTTCGTCGCTCAGGAGATCCGTCACTTTGGATAACGTCCTGAGCGAGTGTCGACTTCGGGTTCCCCTCTTGGAACTTACCGAAAGCCGGCCACAAGGAAACTAGTTCCGTAAACCTGGGGTTAGCAGTTGTACAACTATCGCCGAACCCTGCCCAATTTGGGGTTAGCAGCTGCACAACTATCGCCTAACCCAATCACAACGTGAAGCTATTCTCGCTTCAAACCAACCTGGAACCACCTGCTCACAGACACAAGGACCAGCACAAACGGCCCCACACAATATCGTTAGCACTCGCGATGCACTCCGTACGACACACTCAGACGCCCGACCAAAAACATCGGTCGACTCCCGTAGGTATTACCAGAAACTTCCACCGACGCACGAACCGATCACCTCGAACGCACGAGCGTAATTGCCGAATGACGTTCAAGTCGCAACTCAATCGTCCTAACTGCACCAGAAAGAAGGGTAGGGGCGCAATGCCCTTTTGGACCCCGTACGTACTAATATACGAAGTATATCGACGACCTTTCATGCCTCGGAACTCATGATGCTACCTATGGTCAAAACCCGATCGGGATTTCCCGGGTGACGCGCCACTGATGTTTATTAGTGGTAATAAAACCATCCGTGCAAGAATACCGAAATATAAACGAGAGACATTAATTGTTCACGAATTGGAAAATCCCGAAGCCCGCTGGTACCTGCCTGTTTAAGCATGTCCTAACTCGAATTGAGCGAAACCTTGCACATTTTAATGAAAAATATTATTATTACGTTCAAAAATACGCGGCGCGCCGAACTATAGACGATATAGAAAATAAATATACTATTTCCCGTGATTCAAAGCGCATATTTGCGCGAACAATTACATAACACGCTCCTCCCGTTTTAACGAAGGGTTTTAATCTTTCTTATTACGACTGATCACTAAAATTTATATAATTTATTATCTTTTAATTAATACACGATCAATCATTGTTACGTAAGGACAAATTCTCATTTAATTATTTTAACATCGCGATCGTGACGTATTTACGAAAGCAATAATTTTCTTTTTTTTTCGTATTTATAATGGAAAATTAAAATAATATTATTGTTTGTGAAAAATGGAAGTTAAGGAGCCGTATTCAGTTGGCAAGGTTTTTAAGTATACTCACCGATAAATAATCCATTTCCTAAGAACATTTTTGTCATTGTATATAACTTAACCACCGTTACACATAGCTCCGATTTATTTTTTCACCGACTCAGCGAATATTCTCAGGGATAATGCATATTACACGGTTCGATAGATTCAGTAATTCACTCTCGAGAAGCTTTCTATATATGCTCCCTTCCCAACGGTCTTCTCGTTCGTTGATCTCGTTACAACTCAAATGATTACACTCGGATAATTTTATTTTATTAATCCGAGCCTCCCCGCATCGATGTAACTTCGTTAATCCTACGACTGTAGAAAAAGTTCGACCGATCCGATTTTAAACGTCACAGGGTCTAACTTAATGGGTGATAGTGCCTCACAGCGTCGTATGTTAAAGCTCATTTGGTACAAGTGATGTAAAACTGTAATCCACTTTATACCGACTTTTACATTATTTTTTTTTCCTTTTTTACCTTTTTTTCTTTACAACAGATTTGCCTTTCGGGAACTCGTTGAATTATAAATCCAACCGAACTTTTTCAACAAAGTGTATAGATTTTTATCTCGTACGCATTATTTTACTGTTTATCGGTGTGTTTAGAACATTGTAATTACGCTTCACCTCTCGTACGCTTTCCCGGGAATGGAAAAGTTTATTTTATAAATACATGAAAATAATATAAAACAAAAAGAAGATATTTTACTTACGTGTATACAAGAAATAAAGATAACTCTCAATTAATCTCCCCGGAAATTATAAAAACTCACCTTTTTAATTAAACGTCATCCTTTTCATTCAAATATACCTATACACACATACACACACACACAGACACACATACACAACCACAAATTAGGGTTACACCAATTAAGATAATAAAAATTCCCACAGTGTCAACGCGGTTACCCCTTAATTTTAAAGAACTCGTAAAATTTAAACCTCACCTCCTTACTTTCTTTTTTACTTTCAACTTCCCTACAGTTCTTTCTCCCTCGAAAACACACACGTGCACGTATATACTTTTCCAAAAAGAAATGTCGACGATGCACTTAGTATGTAAAGAGAACAGAGCTTTTTCTCAAGCGCGTATGCGCACACACACACACGTGTATATATATATATATATATATATATATATATATATATATGTACAAGTCTCCTCTTCTCGACTACAACTATAGTCCTCCTCCCTTCCACTTTATTTCATATTCAAAAGCTTCTGGAATTAATATTGCACTACGTGATGCAGGTGCGAGCGTTGCTTACGCGCGTCCCTTCTTTTTACCCCCCATCCTCTCGGTGGCGTAATGTTCCAGCAGTTGTAATTATTAATAAGAAAGTCTCTACCCTCCTTAAGCGAAAGTTCTATGGAGTTATTTAACTGCCACTTTCTTAACGATCACTGGAGATTTTTCTTTCTTCCTTTTTTTCTCATTATATATATTTTTTAAAGCTCACTCGGATACATTCACCTATATATATATATATATTTTTTTTTTAATTTGTCGAAGGATACAGAAAAAAAATAAAAGCAAATGGAAACGAAGAGAGAGAGAGAGAGAGAAAGAAAGATAATTTTTTCGTGCGTTATGAACGATTTCTCGTTAACGCCGGGGCATTTGTGGTTGCTTTTTGCACGAATGCTCTTTATGCAACGTGATGGTAAATATCGATGGAAATTGGTGTACTATGATTTTACGTTGAGACGCGTTTTTACCATATTTTACAGTTAGATGTTTATTGATCGGAAATTTTAAATATTTAACATTTCTATTATCCCAACGTACATTTGAGATTTTTATCGTATACATGTTAATGCGTTAGCGTTATCCACGAGACGAACGCCGAATATGCATTGTAAATTAAATTTCAATTACGGAAAAAAGTCTTTCAAAATATGTTATTTAAATCATGTACAAACTGCAGATGAATGTTTCATCTTCCGTGAAAGAAACGAAAAGTAAAAAAAAAGAGAGAGAGAGAAAGAACGTACACAGTAATTATAAAATTAAGTTCCCGTAAAAGTGATTATCTTCATTTTATTTAGAACTTATAAATATTCAAATTGAGTTGCGTATATACTACCACCAGGCCGAAGGACGTTCGCGAAAGACTTAAGAGCATAATGTATTTAAGGAAGAAAGTACGTATGCAAATTTAAAACGATTAGCGGCCCAGCATTATTAATTCTTTTACTTTTTAATATACCGACGAATTTTCGTGCCGCCCTGTCTTATGTGTGTACCGTGTTAAATTTTCCGTTTACTCACATGGAAAATACAGGTCGAGTTTAATTCGAACGATATATAAGCTTTACGCGTGGATTTTTACCTCGTAAATATTGAACGTAAGGTAAAGTACCCAAATGCGGGACAAAATTTAAATGGGCCTCGGTTGAAACAGAGTTTTTAAAGCCATTACTGCAAAATACAGACGCATGTCCCGTCGAAACGCGAGTTCGGTATTAAATTTACTTAATTATGCAGATAAAATGGCATTTATTAAGTTTTTTATTAAAAATATCTAAGTTCGAAAAATAGTGCACGGGGAGCTAAAGTTGGACAGCCATAAGCGAAGGTGGACCCTTTCGCGGGACAGAAAAATGCACGTAATGTTGGACAGATAAAAACTTACGTGTCCAACATTAGCGTAATGAGAAGTGAAGGTGCAGGTAAAGATGGACAGACCCTTGCTCGCCCGAGCCTAACCTCCAAAAATTTAAACATTAATTTTTCGGTATTTATAACTATATTGAGTGCACTTAATGTTTATTTCAACTTATTTAAGTATGAATTATTAGTATCAACTGTTATTTCTATCACATTTCTTAATTTATGGAATAGCTACGTCTGTCCCAACATTAAGGTCCAGTTTTGAGTTTGTCCCACGATTGGGTACTTTACCTTATAGGAGATACAAACCGCGCTCGATCGTGCGAACGAAAAAATAAAACAACTTTTCTCCTGCACAAATACGATGTATATATTTAATTTAATGTGTAACCAACGAAAACAAGGAGCTCCTCGTTTCCTGATAAAAAAAGAAATACTTAAGAAACAGTGTCTCTATTACGTTGGGTGTTACGCGTCGTTGTAAATTTTGATTGGGTTCAACTCGAAGGTTTAAGTAGGTTGGTCCGTGTCCCACCGATTACACTCTATAGGTGTAATCTAACTCGGCATACCACGGAACACGGACTGAATTTAATGCAACTGGTATGTGTGTGTGTGTGTGTGTGGGTGTGTGTGGGTGTGTGCACAGTGCGATCAATAACGGAAAATCATGAACACATTTGATTTGACCAAACCAAGCGCTTTAACGAACATCGTCTCAGATTATACGAGGACGCGATGAGGTTTAATTCAATTAGCCACCAAAGTACTAAGCATACACGTGCTCGACTTGATTATGCGTCCGCAAGTTTTGTTGTTACGAGACGAGGTGTGTACCGTGTATATTAAACCTTTGTTTGCAGACGTTGAGTGGACGAATCAACAACATTTCGTTTTCGCAATTTGCTACAGCTAATTGGCTTAGATAATAAGCGCGACTGTTTGCTCACTTTTCTAGTTTCAATTAATAAATTATTCATTTATTACGTTATGTTTGTACTCTACTTTACTTTGACGCTCGCCTATAGTAACCATGTACAACCAAATTGTCGAAATTGTTGGCGTGAATATTGCTCATAAGTAAAGTTTGCGCGCAAACATTTTCACAACTCTGAATTTTTATTAAAAATATTTTTGTACATTGTACCTATAATTATTAGATTTTTGTACTGATAATGATTGTTACAAATAATGTTAAGTTGTAAGTATGGAAAATTTAAAAAAAAACCGCTGCCAATTAATTGGCACGTAGCTTCTTCGTATTAACATGTCGATCCCATATGTAATATATTACTCACATATACAAATGTTATTTAAATATTTGAAACAAAATGTTATAACATTTAAAAAAATGTTAACATACAATTAGCAATAAATTGACAGCGGTTTTTGTTCATATTAAAAAACATGCTGTACAATCAGATGAATTTATTGCAACTGACATAAAAAACTTTTGATTGTATCAATTAAAAATATAAAAAATTATATTTTTTTGCTTTTCTTTGGAGTAGATAAGCTAGGCCGATTCTAACCCATATGCCGGTTCTGAGTTAAATGTATGTATGTGTGTGTGTGTGTGTGTGTGTGTGTGTGTGTGTGTGTGTGTGTGTGTGTGTGTGTTTGGTTGCAGCTAATGGCAATCATTTGAACTTCAATTAAATGGTTATATATAATGGTAAGTATATGAGGATGTAGCGGTCATATACAGTAATCGATTAAATACTTGGACGCTTGTGAGATAGTGCACCACGACGCGAACCCTAGCGGATGGTTCGTGAACTTTGCGTATATTTTGTACTACGTAGATATCGATACTGAGGTTATGAGTAACCGAGTTCGTCTTATATAGTAACAGAGTGGAAGGTTAGTCGCTTGCGAGATAGCAAACCATAGCGGATGATTCGGGAATCCAGTGCGTGTGTGCGCATGTAATTAATTCGCTTGCACTTTTATTAAATCGATTGCAAATTGATAGAAACCGTTTGCACATTGATAACAATCGTTTGCACATTGATAGAAACCGTTTGCACATTGAGAGCAACCGTTTGCACACCGACAGCGATAGTTTGCAGTTTATTTAAATACTTTGCATTATAATCAAAAAGTATATTCTAGGCCAGCTCATTTACTTTTGCTTTTATTAAGCGATTTGTAACCACTTGCTTTAGGATAAGACATTGTGTTTGATGAAAGTTTTTTTTAGTATACGCTTTCCATGTCGGTAGATTCGTCTCTTCCTTTTTCTTTTTATTCCTTTTTCTCTTCCTTTTTCTCTTTATTCTCCAGGTTGCTTGGACCCGTGACGAAAGTATGTAGAATTGCTGATATTTATACTAATTTAAGGAAAGGGTGAAGTCTCCAACCGACACCTTCATCTGTGCGGTAAACAACTTATTGTTACCCCTCCGTTTTTTTCTTCCCCGTTGAATCCATCTATCTCACTCTTTTCTCAAACCGAAAAATGGCCATGTTTCAAATGCTTGTAATTCGATCAATTTTCATCGCATTGAGATAATTTTTTTTTGTTTTGTAGGGAATTCAGACCGCGGGGTCCCTAATATAAGAAACGGTTCACACAATCGGCCCTTTTCAGGGCCACAATGATGCGTAAGTCCGACCAACAACCTCCTCGCGGTACGCATCGGGTAATGCTGATGTTGGCGGTATTTGACTAAAACATAAAAAGATCTTTAAAATGGTATAACTCGGTCAAAAAAAGTCGTAGAGGGTCGACTATTTTTTTTAAAATACTCGTTAAAAAGTCTACTTTAAGGTGGTATTTGTTGTTTTTTGAAAATAAATTTTTGGTAATCCAGGTAAACGTGCAAACTATTACGTTGTTTAAGAAGAAGAAGTTGGTAGGCCTGATTAAGACATAGCAATGTGGCATTATCTCGCAACTATTAGGCATTATTTTTTCCTCAAAGTGCACATAATTCCCTACAAAACAAAAAAAAATTATCTCAATACGATGAAAATTGACCGAGCTACAAGCATTTAAAAATGGCAATTTTTCTGTGAAAAACAAATTCATGTATGATATTGAAATTTTTACAGCATAATGTGATTATTATGTTCTATTTCCAGGATCTTTTCCAACATATTTGATGAATTATTTTCAGAGATATAAGCCTTCAAACATTTTGTATATAAATATATAATGCTCAATAACTTAAGTAATAATTAATAGATATTTTGAGCTGAAAAACAATAGGGATCGAAACTCCCAACAAGTCTATTCTTCTCCAAAATTTCAAGTGATTTATCATACATTTTTTCAGCATGTTTTACTGAATAATTTCCAAAATAAAATGTTTAAAAAAACATAATTTTTTTTAATAACAAACAAACAAGTAGAGATAATATGTCAATCCAAAATCGAGCGGATAAATTCATTTATTCTCTATAAAGTACATTTGGTCCAAGTACAAAAAATTAATATTATCAAAATTGTTGAAAAATTAATTTTTTAAAAATCGAAAATTGTCTTTAAAACAAAAACAATTTGAGGGATAAATAACCAAAACCTCTTCCGGATTTCGGAAAATAAAAAGCAAACTACACACGCCAGCTGAGCGATATTGATCGAGTAGTTTCGAAAATACGGCGGTTTAAGGTTCTATGAGGAAGCAAAATTAAATGGAGCTACCTTTTAAAAAAATTTTAACCATTATAGGTACGGTTAATACGTTAATCAAATGGTAGCCTTTTTGATTAATATCGCTATTAAAAACTTTTTAAAAATATCTATAATTATGAATATTTATTCAATTATCAATATTGGAATATGTTAATATTAAAATATTTAATTTTTATGTTATAAGAAAATAATAACAGAATGGCGTTTTAAGTATCAAAGTAGTAATAGACATCTAGTAATTCATTAATATTTTTACCAGGAAATTTAAAAGACACATTAATTAGTCTTTTTCATAAATTAAAATAATTAGCTGTCCTAAGAAACGCGCTCGAAACGGTTAACTATTACGAACTTAATTTAACTTTGACAAAGTATATGAAAACTTTGAAAAGCTTATATAAATTGTTTTGCCAAAAAATTTCGGTTAAGCCTAATTATACGTATTGAAGTTACAATATTTTTATTGAGACTTGTCATTTTAAAAACTTATGACCAAAATTTTATTTCAAGGGGATGTCGGAATCTATATATACAAAATAAATCGCTTACCGACATTTTCGTTCTTTCCGTTATTTATTTTTAAATTTTTGATATTTACCAATTATTTTTATCATAGTGTATTTTCTAGTTCATAGCAAATGTACGATTATAGCAATAATTATGTATAATTCAAAAACAAATTTAAATAACGGAAAATGTAACACAGAGGAATCTGTAATTAGCTACGACCTCCTCGTGCCTATACCCAACCAGCCGAGCTAAACAAAGAATTCAATAATAAATAATAATATATGATAAAATATTTGAAAAAGTAGTATAAAACTTGTCTTTGTTTGCAAACGATTGACCGCGGTGCAAAATATGAGACTTAAATACAATCGGTTTTTCGAGAACCACCCCTTATCAAGAAGTATTAATTATTAATTTTTTATACTTTTGGTTAGAAATTTTTTGGAAACATGAACGAATTTAGTCTTAAATTATACAGAGACGTATTCTTAAAATACTATCATGTTTTCTTTCCAAATTTATATTTAAAATTATTTAATTGTTTAACTCGGTTGATAAGGTAGGGATGACAAAAGTTAACTTTGGTACGATAATCGGATGACGTTTTGGTTTGTCTATAATTATCATATCCCCTTAATATATATGTATTATGCATACACAAGATTCTCAATCTATCACATTATTTCTTAATTGATTAATTTTATTTCACATGATGTATATAATAATTTAATTTTTTTCTTTATGAAATTTACTATTAATAAGTAGTATAAATGATCATTTTCAATATAACAGATTGATTTTGAAAGTAACTGTCATCATGTTGATTATTTATCATTTATCGGATATAATCATTATTAGTTAGTAATGACATCGTAATTGTATTAATATCACCATAAATCAGTATAATCGTAAAATTAATTGCATTTTAATTTTCTCATAGTTTGACCTACAAAACAAGAAAATAAATTTATAGACAATATACTAGTTATACATAATTGTTAAATTTACATAATACGTAACAGATAGAAAGTGTTACTATTACGTATATAAATGACAAATATCGAATGACACGGACACTAATCGTAACGCCAGATACACTGAACGTTATATCTATAAATAATAAATCGATTAAGGTACTCCGTTACAATCTCAAAATTATAAGTTAGTACATAATTGACTTAACGTAAACTCCACTGTTGCAAAGAAAAAGAAGAAAATTAAAGTAAACATCGAGTACAGATTTTTCGATTACACCCGGTTTAAAGTTGCGAATCAATCACCCGACATACGACGGTACGGATTAAAGTTAGTAAATATAATCGATATAGTGATAAGCCAACATCGCCGTGACTTCGCGTCGCTGCTGATCATTAATTTTCCTTTTTCAAAAGTACATCCACTGTGTATTAGACCCCCGCGCGAGGTCGTCCATCTTATCAAATTTCTTCGACCGCATCAGAACAAATAAACATTTACTCCGATTGAACTTGTGCGCTTAAACTTGTGTTTATATTTAAACGAGCCTCTTGTAACTATCTGCGCAAATGAATGTGCGTCTCTACCTATTTGTATTTACATGTTTGTGCATGCACGCGTTTACACGTACACATGTATTAGTAGACGCATACGTGCATATATACGACCGAATGTTTAAGCATTTAATTAAAAATTCGCCGGTGTGTGTGTGTGTGTGTGTGTGTGTGTGCAACTTCAGTTGAATTTGTTGAATATTTAATCAACTGATTATTTCATGTGTATTACAAAAATATAACTTTCGGGTTAATACATGACTTTAATTTATAATATCTCGTGATTGTAGTAATGGAGTTTTTGTTATTCTTATATTTACAACCATATTTTGTATATGAAATTTATCATTTTTTTTTCATATTTAGTACCTGTTGAATATCAAATTATTTTGGTTTCAAAGATTATAACTACACACTTATCTTTTATGCGCTTCGCGTAAAAAGAAAGCTACACTTTTTAAATCCAGGCACGATCTTTATATACATTTAAGGGAGTAGGCCTGAGTTAAAACGAAAAAAATAAGTAAATTTTTATTACGCTGTCAAGATTTTATTTTTATAACCCTATGTAAACAAAAATATTTGTGGTTGAAGTATTTAATGAGACCTTCAATTTTCGGGCCGCTGGACCTCAAAATGTTGCATTTAGGCCTTGCAATTAATTCCTATGATCGATATCTCAGTTTCCTGAATATCATCGTATGGGACACCTTTGCTCGACGACTATTGGACCAAATCGAACCTAATCAGGCGCAAAAGGAAGCTGTTGATACATACTAAAACTAAAATTTTTTGATTAGCTCTTCATTTCTAATTTGTGTATCAAAATGTCTAAAAATTTATTTAAAAATTAATTAATATTTTGCAAATTAACTGTTACAATGTTGTTCAAATGTAAAAAAAATATTTTTGTTATCATTGTTCTGATCCCGATGCATTTGATGAAGGTTACACTCAATAAAAAATATTTCGAAAATTGATTGAGTTATTCAGTTAATGATTAATTACGTACGTGTATACACACATATGAATAAACTTTTATAAACGAATAAATTTACTTATTTTATTGATAAAATATATTTTTATGTATAAAACAATTATTTCTAGGTGTTACACTTTTCACGTTGGTAAAAATATGTATAACGATCGTATCTAACAAGCATAAACGTTGGCAGTATTCTCGAAATTTTCTACTATGGTAATATGGTTTTAATAACCTACGACATATAGAACACAGTGACGCTCTCCACATAGTTTTTAAAAAATTTATATACGGGTTCGTAAAATCTAACATTTGGTACGAGAAATATAAAAATTCTACAAGATTATTCGTTTATCATACTTAAATACAATGACACAAGAAAACAAAACCATTCAGTCAACGTAAAACCTTGTTCGAGAATAAAAATAAAAGTTGTCGGTAAGACACGCAGTTAAACGAAAAAGAAACGAGGAGTTGTTCAGAGCCATGAAAAAGTAAAAGAAATCTGCGTCAGAATCGGTAACCCAGAACAAGCCCTTCGACTAACAATGCTTTAAGAATTAAAAGTAGTAAAACTCATCGTTATAACTACTACGACAAGACATTGTGCAATGTCTCTATCCTTCCTTTTTTTACGTTCTTAGAAAAGAAAGGAAGAGCGATCATGCTGGATCACTTAGCGGGATGAAAAAAACACTTGTCTTCACCTTAAAACCTCGTCGAAAACCGTACGCGTGTACTCTCGGTCTGATTTTCTTCTATTTTTTTTTTCTTCTCGCTCTTTCGCAACCTCTATCAAAGTTTCCGTTTGAACGACTTCTGTATCCCTGGAGGCTGGGTCCTTCGTTTTTATATCGTCTCCCTCAGTCTCATCTCTTAACCGGCTCTTCATTTTCCTTTGTGAATTTACTGTTTCATTTGGAATGGGTTTTCAACCAATGCGCGCATAACATTAATTGATTTTCTTAAAAGTATACGTTTAATGAACCTCAATGATTTTTTTTAGCATTAAAATAATCGTATTTTTAACAATTATTAACGAATAATAATGTACTTTATTACTAAAATGAAGCAACAATTTTTAAAGTAGAAATTTTAATTAAAAAATATTCGACTCGTTGGTTAATACTGTCCCGCACAAGACGCGTAAAAACATAATATACTATATGTAAATGTAAATAAACTTAACTTTCGTAACTTGTAAAATTTATTCGTATATCAACCATTATTGAATAATATTAAATATCATTTATTATTTTAATGAAAATACTAAAATTAATCGCTCCAATGTAATCGCAGCATTACATGTATTTCAATAATTGTTAATTTAAATAATTTAGCAGTGCGTGTAGTAAACGGTATGAACGGTTGTAAATATTAATATATGTATTTTAGTTAGTATTTTGATTAAAATATATGTGATATTATAAATTTTAAGTATCATACGATTAAATGTAAATTTAATTTTATACGTATAATCAATATAATTTGTCGCGATTCTACAATTACATAATTCGTAGTTGAAATATATAATAATTATTTTTGCCGTATAAAATGAATTCGATAATTTAATATTTTAGAATATTTCTACAAGAGGAGTGATACATTATTAGACAAAACTATTATTGGAATATTTAATTTCTTTGATCGTTTCTTCGAATTCTCGATTAGTAAAAATCTAATTATTTTTATGATAAAAATTTTCTATATATAGATCTAACTTGGAATATTAAAAAAAAATTTCATCGCGGTGATTAAAAAGACCATCTATATTCCATATAATATATAATAATAATCAAGAAATGCGTTAATTTTACGCTGTATACAGCCCTAGTAGAAATTAAAGTATTTATGAAAGGTATTTTGGTCTGAAAGTGGCTATTTGATCAAAAATGAACAATAATTTCCTCATTAAGAGCCGAAAATTGTTTTATATACAACCCTAAAACGCTCATTTTCTGGGAACAGTAATTACTATTCCCATGGGTATAAAATTACCCTTCGCAAATCCCCCGTTTGAACATAATCGATAAAAATAATTAAAGTTCACAATCGTAAATGAGATAAAAAAAGTCACTTGGATTTGAAGTTTAAAAATCATCGGAGGGTTCGGTGTATATAACCATAAATAACGCAAGTACAACGTTCTGAATTCGCAAAGGTACTGAAGCCACGAGTGAAAAACTCTTTGCATAAGCGAAATAAAGAGTATAGTTTGAAAAGAAAGGGGTGAAAACCGACCTCGTGAACTACTCGCACATATCGTAAATAATATCAGGGGATACGGTAAAAAAAAGGAAAAGGGTAGAGGGAAGAAGAAGAAGAAGAAGAAAAAAAGAAAAAAGGTAACCGCATGGATCGTTTAAAGGCTGGGGCGCGTACGAGCCAACAAATCCTGAGGATAGCGTTACCTTTTCTCTCGGTAGGGTATATATAGAAGGGGAGGGATCCGTTAAGTGCTCGAAAGAAACGAGATGTACGTAATGACGACGGCCCCATCCTCGGGAAAACTTAACGAATAGCAGCGAAGCTTTTCCGTGGCTCAATGAAATAAACCGAACGCCAGCGCTATCTTTTACCGTGCGTGTGCCTTGCGCGCCCGCGCACCCGCGTCTATGCCACAAACGATAGGCAACCAAAGAACCCTATAAACTTTACGACCGGAGGCCGTAATTTCTCTGAACGCGGAAGAAAGAGAGAGAGTGAGCGAGGGAGGGAGAGAGAAAGACGGGCCTGCCTCGGCTTTTTTCCGAGCTTGTCTTTTGTTTCTCTTGCGATGGAATGGTTGGAGAGGAAAAAAAAGAAAGACAATGGGTACAAATTGAACTGTGTAGGAATGATTGGCTTCGCCTCGCTAATTAATCGTTTTAATTGCCTTATATAATTCTTAGTGTTTGATGAGCTTGAACTTTAAATAAATACTGCAATTATGGTTTTGATAAACCCCTTCTCGCGTTCTCTTTGAAATGTCCATTTGCTACATTTATTTCAGCCACAAATAAGGTAAAAAATTATAATTGGACAATTTCGATTATTTTAATCTTTTCCATCAAAGTCAGTATTTGCTGTACTAGAAATTATGATTAAATAATATAAAATATGTGTATACAATTATTCACTTAGTTTATTCATATTTTTAGAAATAGAAAAAAAAAGAATCGGATTTTAATTTATCATCACATATCCTATAATTACTCTCGAGAACTTCAAACGTTTCGTTTTCTTGATAATGATACAATTTTATATACAAATTATTTATCTGAACAGGGCAAATTTGATGCTTTATTATTATTTACGTTTGCCAAAAATTCGCGTCGATCATACCTTGCAGTTTTTATAGACCATTTATAAATAAACAGATCGATATAATTTGTACATGCAAAAAATATACGACGAAATATAAATAAAATGAAATTTAATAAAATCCCACTCATTATATTAGATTACTGCGTATACACTGAAAAAAACGGTATAGATCCTGTACCGATATAAAACGTTAAAAAAATGGACATATATTAAACCAATACCCTGTATCGATTTGAAGTATATATTAAATGTTTAGCAAAATTAGACGATAAATATAGAAAAATATAATTTTATCAGTATACCGATTCTTGTATTACTAAATACGCGAGTAACGAAAATTTAGATGAGATTTAGATTATTTTTATTTTTAGTATTTTGACCAATACAATATGGTTTTCAAGTGCGCATAATGTTCGATAAGATTAAAAACTAACAAACGTTAATTTACAATGAAACCTATTTGATGTAGGTATATATTCTACGTTTAAAATGATAAAAAAAAATAGCACAAAAAAATTGCGTAAAAATTGAGTTGAGGTATACTGGAGGGTATATAGTTATCCATTGATGCAAATGCAATACATAGCAATTTTAACACAAATTTCACCAATTACAGAAGATATCCAGCTACACAGCATTTCCTATTTCCCTGTATCTCCGTTTTATTTTTCCTTTTTACACTTCTCTCTATTTATCTGTCGGTTTCCCGGGGCCACATATCTTCTATACTCGCGATTTTCCATTTTCGAGTGGTTTGTAGTGACGGTGATTCAATCGGGAACCAATGAAAAATGTGTGAGGAAGCTCTCGAATCCGATTCGTCCCCTCAGCTTACCAATGGATGAATATTTATAATATACATGTAATCCACGTGTATAACATACATTCATGAATAATTGTCTTATTTAATTCTAATATATAGCTCTTGTTATTTACAATTCTATGGAATTCTCTTTGATTAAAAAAAGAAAAAAATTCTTATACGAGTGTATACGTGTGCACTTTACAGATATTTACTATACACCGGTAGGTAAACTAATCTTACGAATCAATTCATAATAATATATACGTAACCATTCAAAATGTGCGTCCGCAATACAGTTGATAAAATATTTTGATACATATTTTCATAAGCGCTCCTGTCAATATTCCAGAAGATGCCCAAAAATAAATCAATTTTAAATAAAGTATGCGTTACTTTTGATATCTCAAATATTTTAATAACACACACAGGTTTTTTTTTTATTTTGTAGAATGAGAGATACCGTGTAATACAGTCTGACCTCTTTTCAATCCTATACATTGTATATACATTTGAAGTTTTCGCAATTTGAGGAGTTATGTCCAAGTACAATTTCTTGGCAAAGTGAGTTCCTTGGGGATTGTATAGTCACTGTACAAGTGTCATTTTGCGGTTAATTAAAGGATGCTGTTACGACAAAACCAAGTTTCTTCCATCCTCGTGGTGCATAAAATTCTAATGAACGTTCACCACCGAGGAATAATAAGTTATTAACAATATTTTAAAACCAAAGTTTCCCTCTAATTATATTTAATTCATCTGTAATACCTATATTTTCGTATTTCCAGGACTTTATTTCCTTTACGAAAATCATTCGTCTTTCTAGTATACAACAAAATTTATATCCGTAATGTAATATAATATTCTGTTTTTATTATTACAAACAATTTGATAAAAAAATGTAGTTATGAAATTTATTAAATAAACAAACTATAAATTCTTAATTTCGCGTGGTCGCGTTAATACGAACAAAAAGAGTATCACATAAATTTCAAAATCATTGAATAAGGTAGAATATATTGGAAAATGATAAAAATATTTTATGTTGTAAAATAAATAAACTGTACGATTGAAATTTATTATGTTTTTTTTTTCAATAAAATGTATTTGAAGACTGCAGGAAAACACGTTTTACGGAACATTCAAAATTACCCTTTGATCTTACAATGCATCGACTACCGAGCAATTAAAATTTTATTACAAAGAGATTGAACACAAGTTCCCCTCCTCCAAAAATAACAATGATTTTCCAAATTATAATCAATTTTTATTTTTCAACCTTCTACAATTTATTCAACTACTACTACGACGCAAAACAAAAAAAAGTAAGTAACTCATCATTTTTTAATCTAAAAAAAGTAAACAATTTTTATTTGTAATCGTCAATTACGTTAATTCATCATCTCGCGGGCGCGTAACCGAGACTTTATGGATGATCCTTCCCCGCGAAGGCTAATCAGATTTATCGCATTTCTCAATGTTGCAAGGGCCAATTCTTCATTGCGTCAGGGTCTTTGCCCTGATAAATCATTAACGCCGTTAATTAAAAACTTTAATCAGCCCGAGGATTTCACGTGTGCGTGGTATATACAAATGCGCGAGCGAGTAATTTTAAAGTTAGCCAACCACAAAACTCGTCGTACGCGTTACCGCTGCCGCGCCACAGTTACACCGACCTCAGTGGCTTTGAACTCTTTCAACGAATCGCGTACGGAAAACGGTCCGTATTTAACCTGGAGACGAAATTACTTTAATAAAAATATAAATTTTTCCGAGTGTATATATATATATATTTCAAATTGTACGGTTAAGTTGGTACTTTCTACTATACATTTTACTACACTTATAGAAATGGAAAATTCTACAACTGGCAATTGAAAACTCTTCGTTAAGTATCTTTAGACGATATTACCAATGATAAAATTGCCGACGACAAAAATTTAGATGAATTTAAATAAAGTATTAAAATAACTAAAGATTTCCTCTATTGAAAATTATATGAGTTTAGTCGCGGGTCTTGCTCTTTAAAAGCTATATTTAAAATAGCCAATTAATACATCTTAATAACTTATAATTACTTTTAATATTTAATATGAAATATGAAAATAATTATACTTTTACTTAATGATGAGTATTGAAATTAACGTTGCATATATTATTAAAGCAAGCAGACTGCGTTGCCTTTATATACGCGTCTGATAAATTGCAATAAATTAAAAATGTATAATTAAGAAAGAAAAAAAACGGCCTGATAAATTCGACGAATTAGTCGGGAATGTAAATGTAAAGGAGTAAATGTAGGATAAAAAAAATGTGAAAAAATAAATGATTAAACATTGAAATGAAGCATACAAAGCTTACCAGAATAGCGCATATTCATGAAAGTAAGTAAATACGAGCGGGACGGTCGAAGCCACCACGACATACGTGCTGGCAGGTAGGTAAAACGCCCGACACCACGAAGGCGGGGAAACGGTGCCGACGATGTCAGCTTGTTAGAACTAATTGCTAATCACGTGGCGTCTCTATAGCTTCCGCTAAAATAATAGAGTGAGCCTGAAGAGGGAATTAAGGTTGAAGTTCTCGAGTCCGAATGAAAGTGAGAGAGAAGGGCCGAGAGAATCGCACAATCATCCACGAGCAAACGAGAGACAGAGGTTTATATTCTATACCGTTGCCACGGGCAAATGCAATTTCTTAATTTTTAATTTGTACAATTCACCACTCGTTCCGCTGAAAATAACAGACTTTTCATCTGACCGGAATTCTCCTTAAATATGCGTTAATAAGAAAATCTGGTTGCTCCGTCATTTTTCTGTGATTAATTGCGTATATATTATTCTATAGTTAAGGAGGTGGCATACCCGGTGCGTTACCGACCAACCAAAAAATATCGTTACTACATTTATTTAAACAAATATGCAATCTTATGTAAAACCGGAATACAGAACTGCACTAGATAATTAAATAATAAATCATTCTACAAAATTCTAAGTCAATACGACAAAGACACCCTAAAAAATTTTGCACCGAATAATCACAAATAATCGTACATTTTCGGTGCAGAAATTTTTTTAAGTGTCTTCATCGTATTGACCTGAAACTTTGTAGAATGACTCATTATTCAATTATCTAGTGCAGTTCTGTATTCGGGTTTTGCATAAATTGCGTATTTTATTAAATAAATGTAATAATTATCTTTTTTTGCTCGGTCGGTAACCCACCGGGTACACCATCCTCTTTCGTGAAATTTCTTTTTGGAAAAAATGAGAAAATAAATAACTCAAACAGATCAAATCTAAAATCAAGGATATTGTTCTTAATTCTAATGAAATCACATTAAAGTACTTTTTCAGGCATATTTAAGAGTGTATCGAAGTCAACTTTTATCTTCCCTACCTTACTGACAAAAGCAATAATTGGCAATAAATCTGTAAATGAGACAGTATGTGGAAAAGAAAGAGAAAAGGCGCCTTTATTTATCAATAATTTAACTGAATTATTATTGTTTTTGAGAAAAGTCTTACAATAATATAAAGTTAATCTCAACGAAGTGGAAATATTTGATATTTGTTAGTAAACACATTTCTCGAAAACGCAATAATATTTTAGTCTTAAAATCAGTACATCATATTTAGTCTTAATTAGTCATACTTAGATTATGTTATATTATATAGATTACGTCATTTTATATTATATTTATATTTATATTTTTGCATGTACCTGTTTTATTTTTTTATTAATTAGTTAATAAGAATTGAGTATTAAACTTCTTTAGGATGATGTTACGAAAATGCGTATTCCTTACATTCTTTTATAATCGAAAAATAAATTTTTGGAAAAATCCTTTACATCAGGTTTTTATGGAATGCTTTAGAAAATATATTCAAATATTTTCATATTTTTCAATCGCTAATTGTCGTACGATATTTGAATTTAAAGTTTATATCTCTGTTACTCATAATTACTAATCAAAAATGTGTTTATTCAATTATTATTAAAAAAATAATTTTTTTCAAAAAAAAAAAAACAATCATCGAGCCCATCCATATGTTTTAAACTATCCGTATGAATGTTGTTCATATTTTTAATTCATTATTTTAAATACAATTTTTCGGTTAAGTGGTTTATATGTCTATAATTTGGGTCCGACATCTCGTTAAGAATGGGACGTCCGACTCAAAAAATAGGTATTCCAGATCAAACATCTCTTTTTTTTCAGTTCACTGTGTGATTAATCTTTTTTTTTCTCATCCCATTTTTTTTTAGTCCTTCCACACGAATAGTATCAACTTATTGTCGGATAGTTTTTGTTTCCTGATAATTCAGTCACTTAACTTTTTACTCAACTTTGTCACCTACTTTACTGAATATTTCGTTATATCGGGAATGTCCTTTAAAGACCTTTGCCGAGCAATCAGAGAGGAGACGAAAGGAACGATCTCATAATCTGTAAAAATTATCAAGTTTTCCTATCTGTTTCGCGAGTGGAGAAAGAACAAGGAAAAAGTTTTTGTTCGAGGGAACTTGATGAAGATCTGTATCGGTCACCGAGACTCGATGATATTGGCTCTTCTTCTTCGTCGGTTTTTCAAGAGTCCTTTGTTCTCACTCTACCCGACTGGACAAAACTATCCACGATATTAATCTTCTTGTAGTGCTGAGATCGTCTCGCGATTCTTACCAGAGGTGCGGAACTTTTTTAATTTTGTAGTTCCACTTCCTATCGACGTTGCTTTGTCATATAGTTTTAATAGAAACCTGCATACACCCGCAGAAAGCGTCGGAATGCATCGAATATTACGAAAGCTCGACCAAGAAATTCTCATTCGATTCGAGTCGTATCGTTATTAGTACGTGTTTAATACGCGTTCGGTAAAATAGTTGATTATTTTTTTTTTTAATTACCTTTTCAACTCGATAATATACACACATATATATATATATATATACATATACTCACTGAATTTTTAATTAATTTTAACATACTTATATTGGGCTATATTACACGTATCAAAATAATGATTAACCCCGCGATAATTATTTAACTATTAATTAATAAACAATTTAATATATTCAATATTACACATGCATGTTTAAATGTACTTTGAGTTTCATGAATGTTGCATAATTTAATACGAAAATGTACGTGCTATCCATAAAATTTTATATACACCGCACATATATACATCTATACGCATACCAAGCTGCACGTAAGTTGAATAACATGCATTGACATTGTGCACGGGTCAATATATAATTACATAGGATCATCATTCATGGATTTCCACACGGATATATAATTCTCCACGTTTAATGATATTTATGGGATCCGAGGGCGACGCAACTAGGACAGTATTGTAAATACAGTATTTGATCTATTCGCAATTCGAGTTGAAATAAAAAATATCTCGACTGTGTTCGTGCTAACGAACTTACACTGCATGCGTTAATCATACAGTGAGAGCAGAGTTTTGTAAAAATTACAATACAGTTCAGTAACAATTACAAAGCAGTTTAGTAACGGAGCCTCAAACTGTAAGAATAATAATTTTTACTGTACCGTTTTGTAATTTTTACCATTATGTATTGTTATTATTATCATTGTTTAATCATATTTGCAAGACGAAATCGTAAAAATTACAATACAGTGTAGTAAAAATTATTATTTTTACAATTTGAAAAATGTTTTGTAATTGTTACTGAATGGTATGGTAATTTTTATAAAACTCTTCTCTTAGTGTACAGTTTCCAATCTACCTACATTAATATCATTATTGTTTTAGAGTACGAGACCTTTTTTTCAATAGTATTATTTAACCTGATTTTAAGGGGGTGTGGTACGTGGCACACTCGGTGGCTTACCGACCGAGCACCAAAAAGATAATTATCACATTTATTTAATAATTATCATTTATTGGTCGATCGGTAATCCACCGGGTGTATATACCACCTCGTTAATATATATATATATATATATATATTGTTAAACTGAAGCGATTTCGTCGTGGAAAGAAATTGCACATTAACAATACAATATATATACCGATATAACGTAAGTGCAATTTCACCATAACCGACCGTATTTATCGATAAATTTAACCGCACCTAAAACCGCGATCCACAACCTTACAAGAACGAACGAACGCGACATTCCACCGATCCGACCTAAGATTCCTATAGCTCCATCAGTTTCACACACGGAGAAGCGCAGACAGAGGCGCACGTATATATAGAGGAGGATCCCTCCTTCGTATCGCATTATCACTTAACGATCCTTCTCGTCGAAAGGAGCTGGTGGAGCAACTTATCGGATCGATGCCTTGGCTCTTTACGGCGGCCTAATTGCTTCAAGGATAATTAACCACCGGGCTCGTTCTTCACCGAACCCCTTTCCGTAACTTTGTCCTTTTGAACCGGTCGAAGCGCGGAATGGCTAATTAAACCGTTAATACCCGGTGGTCGCGTACTCCGCTTGCGTGTTGCTATACCCCGACTAGATGAGAATTTGACGCAAACGTGACGAATCGTTTGTGATTCACGAGATCGATTGAACTTACTCAATCTCCACTCTCGTTATCGTTCATTCCAACTGATACTCGGATTTTGGAACGCCGCCGAATTACTCCCTCCCACTCTCTCTCCCTCTCTTGCGATATAGCTAGCTGCTTTCGGAGCTATTTCATCATGGTAATCCGAGTGAAGGAAAAATAGATTTATTTTTTAATGGCCGAATGAGAACTTTAAAGTACTACCTACGAAATTTCGTAAAGCTTGAAAAATTTTAACGTTGTATATATATACTTACGCTAAATGTAGTAATTTAAAGTAACGAAAATCTAATCAACTCCTCGTACAATCTCAAACAAATTTTTATATTCAAATAAAAATATTATATATATATGTATAATCAGAAAAACTGGTAAAGAAACGTGTCCACCGAAAAGCAAAAGAATCAAGACTCTTCGCATGATAAAAGTTTTGAGCGTAAAAAGAAATTTAATTTCCCGGTCCCTCTACAACACGATGTTTGCATGTATATAACCATATATACATATATATATATGCACATCCAACAGAGAGAATAAAGTAAACAGCACTGAAATAACCCACTGGTGCACTCTTAATTACACCGCGCTAATAAAAATTTCACCGACTTTTCCATTTTTGCCTCCTGCTCTCTCGTTAAAAACAAAAAAAAAGAAGAAGGAAAGGAAACTGCGAAAAAAAATGGTAGAATAAAAAAAAGGGAAGGAGAGAAAGAGAGAAATATTCGCAAACACACATTCGCTATATGTATATACAAGTAGCGCGCACGTGCGTTCTACCAAGTTATGCGCGCGAGTCCGACGAAACGACCGCTCGTACCACTTATTTTTATTCTTACCAAAGGTGCCTTAACGTCGTCCTACGAAATCGCAAGACGCACGGAAATTCGTGTACCGAGTGTTACCGAAAAAGTGCAAGTTGAATTTCCGGTTGGACCCGAGTGGTTTCGTTCATTCATAAAGAATGTTTAACGTGAACCTGCTTTTGAGAAACATCGTGTAAAACGTCCTTTTTCTTCATATTTTCATTTATTTTTTTTAATCGTTTTTAATTATTTCAAATGCGGTTTTACTATACGAAAACGTTTTTTTCACGTAATTAACACAACGTTTTCTTAAGAATCCGAGATAACCAGAACATGTACAACTTTACTTCCTCGTCAAACATCGTTGGTATTAAGTAGATGTACTTTATATTTCATTAGACATTTTATACCATCTTTAGACTTCACGGATACTTTTCCGCATTTTTCTTTTATTATTCAAACAAAAATTTTTACCGTAAGATAATACGTTACAAATTGATTTACATATTTAATAAAATTGGACGTATACTGAATAATAAAATATATTTTTATATATACATCGTAGTCAATTGAATTTTCATTATTCATGTATACACAATAATAAATGTTTTAGTAAACCGTATGTATTTTACAATGTTAATTATTTTTTAATAACGCACATACAGCATGAACAATCCAATTTATATTTAGTACTTTTCTTTTTCCAATATGCGAAACTCTTGATTAGAAATTTATTTTTTTTTAGGTTTAATTTACGTTTTACGACAAAATATTTTATTTACCTATGACCCATTTTCAATATTTCATTTTCTAGTATAAATATTCTAACGTATAGATAGAAATTAAATTAGTCATCGTGAAAGATAAAAGATGCATTTAAAAATTGTTACGATGTAAATATTTTGTTGTATCAATAATTCAACGTAACCAAAACTAATGAAAATTATTTAAACCATCATATATTCCTTGTAGTTATTCCTGTCGTAAATGTAGCAATTGCATGTTAAAAACAAAATAATACCCTAGTAGAAATCTAACCATGATTGTAACGTTTTGTTAATCTGAAAAATGGCCAAGTTTCATAAAATACCCAATAAATGCCCAATTAACGGCAAAATTTGAGTTTTGTTTAACCTTCAAATGTTAAATTTCTACTAGGGTAGTAATAGAATCTCTCAAAAAAAAGTCACGAAAGCGCGTCACTCAGAAACGTTCACCACTCGAAGTTCTTGAGCTAGGAACATCCAGACAAGCGTACTACAATACCTCACGATCAAACGAATAACCATATATACACATCACTATCTTTTGATGAAAAAAAAGGAAAGCTTCTACCCAAAACAAAAAGTCAAAAAAAGTGAACAATAGCCGTGTTCGGCCTGAATTGTCTAAAGAAAAGACACTCTAACACACAAAGGGGTGCAGGAAAGTCGATGCCAGGGAAAATGCAAATTAGGCCTAACCACACAGGGTGAATTTAATCGGCCGTCCACCGGCAGTTTCAATTTAATAGAGTTACATTAACGAAAGTGGCGTCGACTACGAAATGGAATTAACGACAAGTGTCACTAGCCCTTTTCTGCCTCGTATGCGTCACGCACCGTTGCGTTCTCGGCCAGGTTGTTGAATGCCTCCCGCGTATTGAAAAGTTGAGGAGCTTGCTGATAGAGTCGGTACTTTCGATAAAGCCTTGTTCGATGCGCCATCTACTCCACGTCGAAAGTTTAATAGCTCGGTAATTGTACCGAGATATACCTAACAAAATATCGACAGTTGAGATGAACAAGGCAATATCTCACAACCCGGTTGAACAAAATTTCATCTATAACACCGTGGTTCAAGAACGTTTCAATTTCAAACAATTTATTTATTTATTTTTTTTTTTAATTTTGTAGCGATACCCCTGCGACATTTCAAAATACTTTTTTATCACAATGTAAACGTGTCTTTTTGATTGGGATAAATATTATTAATATCCGTGTATTAGATATTTTCAATTTCTTATTCGATATAGATGGTCGTTCAAAAAAATATATCTTTATAAATCTAGTATACGTTCGCCTTAAAACAAAAAGGTGCTAATTTAGATTATCTCCTTTTCTAAAGCAAGCCATGTAAAAATTACCTATCTTTCAAATAACCATTACATTTATGTCTAGACGATATCAATTTATTTATTTGTATTAATTTAACATTACAAAATACATTGAAATGTATCAAAGTGTATTATAAATTAACACTGAATATATAAATATTTCAAAATATGTAATACATTTATATATTTAAAATATTCAAACAGTTTTCTATATAAAAGTGATACCATTGTAAATTTGTCGGTAACTATTTGCATATTTTATTTTCATGTTTTATACTAAAAATGGGAAAAATTTTGATCGTTAAAACATGATAGTAAATTAAAAATGTTTCATTGTTTAGCAATTATAAATGTCATTTAAAATAATTCAAGTAAATAAACTAAAATCGTTTAAACATAAATGTAATGGTTTAAAAAATAGTAAGGTGCTTAAAAAATGTTTTTAAATAGACCACTTTTACTTGGCTTGTACTTATATAAAAAGTGATTGCCGGATGTTGTGAAACCAAGTGAAACGGCTATGTTATTGGTTTACATTGAAGAAAACAATGAAGGTTAGATTTGGCAACGCGGGAAAAACGTAATGTTTGAATTTTCTTGACAAAATCGGAGTATAATATATCATGAATAAATATATTATTAAAAATTGTTGTTTTAAGTAAATTAAAACAGAGTAATATTTCAAATAATGTTAGTTTTGTATAATAGTTTTAGAAAAGGAGTATCAAAATTGGCATCTTTTTGTTCTAAGGCGAACATGTATTAGATTTTTAAACATATATTTTTTCGAACGTCCGCCTATATGGAATAAGAAATTGAAAATATCTAATACACCGATTTTAATGACTTTTTTTTCTCGAATTAATAAGACACGTTCAATTAAAAAAAAAATATTTTAATGTGTCACAGGGCTACCACTACAAAATTTGAAAAAATAAATAACGTTTGATAAATTTTGAGAAAGATATTGTTTTAGTACATTTATAATGTACTCTAATTTTGGTAAAAAAATTAAGATTGATTAAAGATGCATAATTAGACAAACTTTTTAGAACTGTTTAATGCCCGCAAATTCTATCAACCAAATTCATGTAATTTTATTCGCTTGGAATTAAACATATAGACTTTTGATCCAAAGTTTGAAAAAAAAATTCAAATCAAATGTTGGATAAAAAAAAGACCAATCATAGTTGTAACTGAACTAAAAATTGTAAACTTAGTTTAAAAACATAAAATACTAAAAGAATCTTCAATATCTTACTCCTAAACTGACACAATGCTGACAATTTTTTAAATGTGCACTTATATTAGAACTAAATTTTCTAGTAAACTTCAAATCGAGTATTTATTACGGTTAGTTAAAATGGCAGAAACATTCATAAAAAGATATTTTTTTACTGTTAGTTTTTTTTATTAGTTACAAAGGACAGAAAACAATACACGATCTGTAAACATTATTTTCAAATTTATTTCACGCGCAAAAACAAGAGTTTTGATGGAATCGCTTGATTATACACACATTCCAAGAGTAATCGTAAAAATATTTTTCTATATTTTTATAATCCAATGTGGAACAAAGAACAAATAAGACGAAAATATAAAAATAAAATTTTCGCGTTCTCTAAACATAAAATACATTTGTCTAAGAACTGATAATCGAATAATAGTAGGTGTGTGCTGAAATTACTAGTCAGTTGATAATTCGATAGAAAGTGAACAATTTAATTAAAATGCGGCTTGACCTGAGTAAACTAATCAATTCTCTCGCGACTAAGAAGTTAATTATAAGAAGTAAAAAGTTTGAAAACCCCATTCGATACTTGGAATTTCTTTTCCGCTGTTTATTATGCATCGGAAAGTATCGGTAAAATTTTTTATTTTCAATCTAATTGAGTGTATAAAAAATGTATTTAATTGTCGAACTGCTAACAAATTTTCAGCTAATTGAAATTCTTAATGCAATTTCATTAAAATTAATCGACCGTAAAGATGACCTAATTTACAAAGGTTAAAATATACTGTTATAAAGATGTTAATATTATTTTACTTACATCTTTATTAATATAGTTGAAACGTTATTAAGTATACGTCTACAGAGATGCTCACCTGGAACAAAAAGTAAAGAATTTAAATTAGTTATTTTATATTGAAAATTGATCAAATTATTTATTAGTAACGTAATACACGTCTATACATATATTTTCATTATAATTATAATTTAATTTTTATATTTGATTGCAATTCGAAAGTTATTTCACTTGACGCATTCAATAACATTTCTTTTTACATTTTTCTTCGGTCGACCAATTCGACTCCTTCGGTACATTATTATATATATTACGTATATATTTTTCTTCAGCACACCTAATCTTGTTTCGCACTTTGCTCATGCATTTGTAAACGTTTTTATTACTTTATTACTTTTCATCGAATGATGGCAATTTATAATTAACTTAACAACAAACTCTTAAGCGTTTACGACTAATTTATGCATTTGAATATCAATTAATCTGATTGGTTAAATATATAAAACGAAAAAAACTCGGAAAAAAATCAACGTGAATAAATCATATTGCAATTAAAGGTAACGTTAGCAAATAAAAGGACAGTGTCCTTTCGCGTATAAATTGACTTGAGAACGAAAACCTGTTTCTTTGAAAAAAAAGGAAAAGGAAAGAAAAAGTCTATTGAAACAACAAATGTAAACAGGGAAATTTGCAAGGGAAAAGAGTAAACGAATGCGAGAGAATCGCATTGCGATCCCCCTCGCAAAGTTGTATAGGTTAACGCAAGCCCCGGTAGGAACTTAACTTTTGAATATTTCAACGCGCGATACACATGACTTTGCGGACTAAACTTACGATCTGTACATTTTCTCTTTTTTTTTTTAACAACTATATACGCACTTAGATATATATATATATATATATATATATTCCATCATAGCAGCTGTTTATCATCGTGTTATATAAATCGTATATTTTTTAATAAAACTTTGATTACCATAACTAAAACTTTATCCATTTTCTTTTGAATAATCGAGTCAAATTTTGCTATAACTGACCCAAAATGTGGTAAAATTTGTTTTTCATGTAGCTGTTAACGTAAAATATATAACCTTAGTAAAGGAATTTGGAAAGAGGAAACTGGATCAATGAGATAAAATGAGATTTTCATGCATACGAAACGTATTATTTAATAATTTTTCAGTCCGCACTTTTTGATTTAAAAATTTAAAGATAAAAGTTTATTCGCATTTATTTGGGAATCAAATATATGTAGATCTACAAATAATTTCGTAGAAAGAAAAAACGAAATGCCAACATTTTCACTAGAATTTAAAGTATTTTTGATTCCTTTTTTGGTATTCCTTTATACGCAAAACCTTTTTTTTGTACGCGTATACGTTGTAACGTAATTTTTATTTGTAGAAAACGGGGTGAATAAATTAATAACGAATTATTTATTTTTTATCTTTAAGAAAGGACTTTAAAAATGCAATTACTATCGGATATTAAAAAATAATGACTTGTCTAAAAGGTAAGCTGTTATACAACTTACTTTTGTAAGGGTTTTTGCACTCTAAGAACATGAAGTTTGCCTCGTAAAACAGTTAAAACCGCGCAGTTGAATAATTCGACTTTCCATAATCGGTTTTCAAAAAAGTACTTACCGACTAAGTTTAAATGAAATAATAACTTTGAAAATTTAGCGATCGTTTGCCTAAGGTTAACAGTCTCTTTCTCTTCATTCACTCTTCTGAGATATAAATTTTCACGTATAAAGCTCCAAGTAAAGACAGAGTTACCTCGCCATGATCTCCAAAAACGACGCGTCACGGTAACTTTGTTACGTATCAAGTCTGCACTCGTTACGCAGTTCTACTTTAGTTTACATTATGATATTACCTCCCTTAAATATCAAATTATTTAATATTAAAATAAGTTTACCTATCTAATTTGTCAAAATTTATTTAAAAATCGTTATATACTGTTAAATCTGAATTATTATTAATAAACTTACGTAATTCGCCGTATTTTCGTAC
This sequence comes from Theocolax elegans, assembly GCA_026168455.1. NCBI lineage: Eukaryota > Metazoa > Arthropoda > Insecta > Hymenoptera > Cerocephalidae > Theocolax > Theocolax elegans. Next base: position 2,352,726 of record CM047428.1, on the reverse strand, counting down.
GAAACTTTTGTCGTAGATATTTTCCGAAAATATACATTTTCTTACTACAATGAAAACGTCGTAACATTACGGTATTTTAGTGTAGCAGTAAAATTTGAAATTTAGATATGTAGCATCAATTTTCGGAGAAATTTCAAGCACTAGTGAGCATAAAGAGCCATCATATGTATTGTACATTCTAACTAAATCCATGTTATGTTGTAATTGTGATTTTTAACTCGAAAATTATTGTAAATATTGTAAATCGTAAATATTTATTTGTAACACGCGCGTACACTTTTCCACCAAAAATATTTATTTTCGCATTCCTTTGGTGTAAACATTACTCTTAAATTTGCATTAGTTTGGAAATATACTTTTTTTAAGATGTTAAAATTTAAAATATACAACTCATTTTATTTTATTTATATAAAAAATAATTTCTTTTTTGAAAATCCTCTTTGTCAGTCTCTTAAACTTTTTTGAAGCGAAATACGTGACTTTTTTAAACTTTTATATGAATAATTGTAACATAATGTATGAGTTATTACTGTTGCTGTACATTTTGCAAAAAATTTTGACCGATGAAATGTTCTTTTTTTCTATTAAATAACAAAATATATATTTTTTTGTAAACGTTGCTCCGTTAGTCTTGTAAAAATTTTCCAATTTTTAGAGGTTTTAGATATATTTTGTGGTTATTTTATAGATTTACCATTTATATTCCAAAAATGATGTTTAAATAAAAAGCTGAAAAGATTCGAAAGTATAGATTAGAAATGATTTTTACGTATAAGAACTTAGTAAGCAATAATTTACCAGTAATTTTAAATCGAAGAATGTGTACTAATGACAACCGAAAAACTATTAATAATTTAGACAGTTATTTGAAACTAGATAATCATTCAGATTATTTGTAAAAAAACAGTTATTTTCTCTATTATGTATATTTAAAATATATATTGTAAATGATTCTATAGTTCTATATGACCAAATAGAAAAAAGTGTATTGCATATATAAACGCTTGTTAGACAGGTAATCGGAAATAAATTATTAAAATACCAGCTCGAACTCTTAAAAATCTCAAATTTAAATACGTATAATATATATAAAACTTGTCGATCGTAGAATATATATGCATTTCGCCGTCATAATCCCGAGTTCGCTGGAAGAATTACCAATAATGAAATGCGCATAAAGGGAACGTAGGATAGCGTTAAAAGAAGGGAAGCGTGCTCAAAAAATAAAAGATAGATGCGCTGTATATGTATATATATATATATATACATATATTGGAAGTATACAGTGGAGAATGTAGCAGGAGGTGCAGCAGTCGCGCAGCTTTAAAGGCTTTATCGGATCGTGTCCATCGAGCGCACAATGGGCCGCACGCTGCGATAGCTCCCTACCTCTTGGGTTGCCACTTTCCTTTTTTTTCATCGCGCACGGCCACGGACTTATAAATTATTTCCTATCCGAGACGGAAATTGAGTATCCGAGGCACTTGGAGAAACTACGTACATTCTACGAGGGTTACGCTGTTGATCAACTTACAATGCTTTGTGTTTTAACTTGAAATTACAAAAATGTTGTCTTCTCTAAGTATAGATAATTTTTTCTAAAAGAATAATTTTTTTAATAGAAATACAATTAATATTTTAATGAACTGGGGAGATCTAAAGTAATATTATCTTTTACAGTATGCAGTCTCGTATAGGTTGAAAAAATGATTGAAAAATAACTCATAAGTAACGCATATTTTAGATAAGCCGCTTACTTCTATATTCAAAGCAATTTTTCAATGGAATTACAACTTTATAAAATATATATTTTTAAAAAGATAAATAAAATACACTTGGATTGAGGAAACACGAAGATAAACGATGTAATAAAAGTTAATAATCAAATTCGTATAAACCTCTTAAACCGCACCGGGCATTTCCGATTCGATTACCAATCGAGAAGGTAGATAATCTAAGGGGAAGGAAAAAAAAAGAGAGAAGATCGAGACATCCTTCTTGTTTCAATCGTCGGTAGAGTTTTCGCCAGGCTGAAACTCGACTGCACGCCGTCATTATTCTTCGATCCCGAAAGTAGGTCGTGTGTCCGCTGTTCGCTTGGTCTACCTTTTTCCGATCTCGAGTCCTGGCATGGATGCGCCTCCAACAAAATCAGATCAATCATTCACCGTAGCTACCTTATCTTACATATAACCATATAACTGTCCCAGGTTTTCTACGTAAATTGACCCTTTTTATTTTTATCTTTATTTCGACGTGTTTTTTTTAACGAAGGACGAGTCGAAAGGCTACTCGACGATTAACTCGTTGAGTTGTCGGGAACTCGACGATGCATGAGACGTCTGTTATCGAAATATAGATGAGTAGCTGTCGCGAAACGCTTCACTTCGTGTTTTACCACCGCATATTCGGCTTTACGCTACTTTAACTTTGTTCGGTAAACCTACGTTTATACATTTTATCCTTATACAACTTTTAATAATATATGTCATATTTTCACATTTACATGTAAATGTATATATACATCCCGAAAGTTTTATTATTGTAGTTTCGAATGTTTTTGTATATTTATGATAAAGTAGCAGTATATATTACATTGTAGTATGCGATCATTATCAAAAACTTTATGTAAAAAAATATTAAAATTAAGTATACGGAATGTATAATTAACTTTAATTACTGTCTTAATAAATTTATTAAATATTCTTAAATTTAAAATCGTTTATCACGAATATCAACAAAAATGATATATACATCACACAAACTTAAGTATTTTAACTTTTATTTTATACGAAGAAACACGTGCTAGTTATATACGATATTTCTAGCCAATTATCTACATTTTATACAGAGATCGAAAGTGTAAACGAATATTTTAATACCGTCCGTCCAATTTGAATTGAAGCCTGTAAATTATTTAAGAGGAAAAATAGTAATCTCCAGACGAATCGGAAGAAAGAAGACAATTTCATAGGAGGCAAACCATTTAACCCCCCGACACGGAATCGAGTGCGAGGTATTAGAGGGGCGGATCCACCGCTCAGAGCGCAAAAAGGACGAACTGTATTAAAGTCACCTATCTCGGCAGTTTCATCTTTCACTCGACTGGCAAAAAAATCGAGGGAAAATCCAAACGCGGGGTAAATTTTCGCTTCTGCGAAAGTTGATACCTCTCTAAAAATTTTTATGGGCGGGTTTACCATTTTTTTTTTCTTTTTTTGGTCTTTATTGTTTCGATGGGAGGTGGCGTGATTTTATTTTAGAACTAGTTCGCGTGTATTGGGTTCAACAGATTAGGATGTACGAGAGGTGTGATGCGTTAACTTTCATAAAATAATTGCTTGTTCGACTTACAATTTTCGTCCGATATATCACCGATTTTCTCCGTTGTTTATTTTAATTGAAATGAATCTAAAGATTAAAATCAATAATTTGATTAGTTCTTCATTTTCATAACTTGTACTATCAATCAATGATTTTATATAAAGCGCGGTTAACCGTTAAAAACAAATGTTTTTATTAAAAGTTCGCGCTTTATTTTGAAAGTTTGCACAGTGGTCAAATATGAGAGGATATTCGAAGTGAGTTTGAAGTTTATATTGCTTTCTCAAAGAAAAAGCTTTATATTGGAAAATATTTTCTTTTCTCAATGTGTGCACACATTTAACGACGTCAGAAATTAAATGTTAAAATTTTTTTTTTAGAAAATATGTGCTCGACGTTACGTAAGTAGCACAATAATATTTAGAAGTTGCAATATTTAACTATATTCTTACTTAAGCTACCAATTGCAAGAAAATCCATTCACGTGGTTTAGCTGCAGAGTCAAGTAGAATGTTAGGTATTCAAAATTTTACGTAACCTTCTATACATTAAACGTATATATTCCACTTTTTTTTGTAAAAATAAATTTGTATACTTTGTTAATGTATATCGAGTATCGTTAAAATTATAAAGGTGATATTATTCGTATAGATTGATATATATATGAATAAAAATCATATTATTAGATCGACATTAATAATGTTCGATCAGTATATCCATTGAAACATCTCAATCTCCATCGAATATCGGAGTCTCAATAATACATCATAAATCCTCTATAAATCACGAATATAAAGTATATAATTATTCCAAAATCTTAAATGAATATCATTTCACTTAATTTACCTGACAAAACTCCCGAAAGTATAATCCATCAACTAAAGCGTACCTTCGTCTTAAAGGAAAAAAAAAGTGAAAAGAATCTCGCGATCAGAGAAAAAAAATTTAGAACTCCAAGGGAATTCCGCGGCTCTCAGCGTTAAGAAGCATATTAAGCATTAACTGAAAAGTCGACGCTTAGATTTGAATGGACGGGCGAATAATATCGGTAGTCCGTTTTTAATCTTGCGCGTCGACGGACTACTTTTAATGGAATTCGGCCCCAACTATTATATCCCGAACCCCCAGAAAACGGCAACTCTCGCGCTCTACACAATGGGATATAAATCTTGAGAGATAATTAAAAAAATTCTGTCGCTCTTCGTATATATATATATTTTCTATTTTTCATGCGGTCGATATTTCATTTGCAAAAAAAAAAGACGCACGATCGTCCCGTAAGCGAATAATTCGTTTGATATCCATATATATAGAAACGATATCAATCGACATATTATTATTTGCGAAATTTCTCTCTTTTTCGTAAACGCTAACAAGTTTATGAATATAAGCTTTCGATCGACGGTGAGTTTTGCTATACTCTGAACATTTCATTGCGAGGTACTTTTTTTAACTGAAAAGTTCCAAAGTTTATAAAAGGCGTAGCTCGAAACTGTTTCAATTGGGATTTCAAAACTTGGAGGTTAGTAAGTTTATTTTTGTATATAACTTGTTGAAGTATAAACTTCGTATATATACGTATATATACACCATTGATTTCTGTTGTAGTTCATATTAATTGCTATGTCAGTGTATTTAATTGTTATCTTAATACGTATAAATAATTACACGTCGCAGATTCATCGTAGTCGAAACATTGAATTTTTTTTTTTTTTTCATAATTGCGTGATATGATTTATCGAACCGAAGAAAAAAACCATCTGGTATCTTAAGATTTAAGTCTTTATAACGTTTCGGAAAATGTATTAGCCCTTTTCTTTCTTGTTTTCGCGCTTGACACTTGGATTAATCTTTAGCTGTATATCAAAAGGTTGATAAATGGTAGACGAAGAGTTATCATCTGCCTCAAAATTAATTAAAAATGTACGTTTAAAATTCATTAGAAATCATCGAGTATCTCTCGCGTAAGGGTCAAAAAAATACGCCGAAGTACTACGGATTGAAATAATCCATCGGGATATAAATCAAGTGAAACTCCTTCTTTAAATAGGGGGGATCGCTCGCGTACAAAAAGTAACATTGAAAAGAATCGTAAACAGTCTTGACTCGAACAAAAAAAAACAAGTCAAGATACGTAAATTCAAAAAGCACATAAAAATTCAAGCGTACAAAATATTCGCGATATTCGAGTTTCCTGCGTCACGAGTAAGCCGAAAGGAAAGTGTACGTTAAAATAAAAAAATAACTAAAAAATGGTAAAAAGACAGCGCGTACAGCCAGAGCGTTTTCTCGTCTCGTTGCATTTGCACGCAAATAGTGCCACAAAAGCATTCTCCTCTCACCTCTCACTTCTCCACCCCTTCCCCCTTCTCCCTCTCCCTCTCCCTCCCCCTCTCTCACACACGGACACACACGCGCACATACGTTTTGTATATAAAAAAACAGCGGAATTTATCACACAGGCAACAGCTGCTCGATACTATCTCATTCTATTATCCCGGAAATTGTTTTTACGAGCTCATGTTTTTTGCATTAATGCGACCGGCCATTATCTTGGCTCTGCGTGTGAGTGTCTAATTTAAATGTAATTGGTATAACGCTTCACCCTTTAATTTCAATTCAAGGCGTGAGCTCTCTATCTCTCTTTCTCCGCGATTCTACGCGAGAAAGTGAGAATATTGAATGTCGATTCGAGTAGTACAAGCATCGGTGAGGATTCAACTATTTTTTTTTCCGTTATGATTAAATTGAATAGTTTTAAACTAGTTCGGATTCCAAAGTGTTTACTAACTGTGTATTGTTATTAACCTTATGGGTAACATTTAGACATAGACGATGAACAACAAGTTTTATACTTTGAATTCGTTTTTGATACTGCTTTCTTTCATTACTTATTTAGTATTTATTTAGTATTTATTTAGTATATATTTATTTAGGAAAAAAATTTTTAGGTACTGGAATTTATTAGTTCAAAAGTTATTCTAAACCTCAAAAAAGTGAACTTTTTCCAGTTTTTTTCAACACCAGCTGGGTTCATCGCTATTTAACTCAAAATCTATCAACTTTTACTATAGAACATTATATGTAACATTCGTTGCTAATTATGTCTAAAATTTATCCTTCTGGGTTAGAATTTCCAATCTCAAGGTTAATGACAAATAAACTACATGTCAACATTCAACTTAAAAAAAAACTAACTTCGCCACAATTGATTTTTTATCCAAAAGTCCAAAAGAAAGCTTGGAGCAATACCTTTCAAATGAATCCTGTAGCATTTTATGGCCTTCAATTCTGCAAAAAGTTATGATAATTTAAAGAAAGACAAAAAATTCACAAAAATTAACATGGTATTTCCCATTTAAATTTTTAAAAAATTTCGTCTTTCTTTAAATTATCATAACTTTTTACAGAATTAAAGGCCATAAAAATGCTACAGATCATTTGAAAGGTATTGCTCCAAGCTTTCTTTTGGACTTTTGGATAAAAAATCAATTGTGGCGAAGTTAGTTTTTTTTTAAGTTGAATGTTGACATGTAGTTTATTTGTCATTAACCTTGAGATTGGAAATTCTAACCCAGAAGGATAAATTCTAGACATAATTAGCAACGAATGTTACATATAATGTTCTATAGTAAAAGTTGATAGATTTTGAGTTAAATAGCGATGAACCCAGCTGGTGTTGAAAAAAACTGGAAAAAGTTCACTTTTTGAGGTTAGAATAACTTTTGAACTAATAAATTCCAGTACCTAAAAATTTTTTTCTGTATTCTGAAAAACATTTGCAATGTGTACCCAAAATTTGGGGCATTTTAAAATTTTGATCGGACCACTTCACGTGGAATACCCCATATATTTTCTATTTTTCATGCGGTCGATATTTCATTTGCAAAAAAAAAAGACGCACGATCGTCCCGTAAGCGAATAATTCGTTTGATATCCATATATATAGAAACGATATCAATCGACATATTATTATTTGCGAAATTTCTCTCTTTTTCGTAAACGCTAACAAGTTTATGAATATAAGCTTTCGATCGACGGTGAGTTTTGCTATACTCTGAACATTTCATTGCGAGGTACTTTTTTTAACTGAAAAGTTCCAAAGTTTATAAAAGGCGTAGCTCGAAACTGTTTCAATTGGGATTTCAAAACTTGGAGGTTATAAGTTTATTTTTGTATATAACTTGTTGAAGTATAAACTTCGTATATATACGTATATATACACCATTGATTTCTGTTGTAGTTCATATTAATTGCTATGTCAGTGTATTTAATTGTTATCTTAATACGTATAAATAATTACACGTCGCAGATTCATCGTAGTCGAAACATTGAATTTTTTTTTTTTTTTCATAATTGCGTGATATGATTTATCGAACCGAAGAAAAAAAACCATCTGGTATCTTAAGATTTAAGTCTTTATAACGTTTCGGAAAATGTATTAGCCCTTTCTTTCTTGTTTTCGCGCTTGACACTTGGATTAATCTTTAGCTGTATATCAAAAGGTTGATAAATGGTAGACGAAGAGTTATCATCTGCCTCAAAATTAATTAAAAATGTACGTTTAAAATTCATTAGAAATCATCGAGTATCTCTCGCGTAAGGGTCAAAAAAATACGCCGAAGTACTACGGATTGAAATAATCCATCGGGATATAAATCAAGTGAAACTCCTTCTTTAAATAGGGGGGATCGCTCGCGTACAAAAAGTAACATTGAAAAGAATCGTAAACAGTCTTGACTCGAACAAAAAAAAACAAGTCAAGATACGTAAATTCAAAAAGCACATAAAATTCAAGCGTACAAAATATTCGCGATATTCGAGTTTCCTGCGTCACGAGTAAGCCGAAAGGAAAGTGTACGTTAAAATAAAAAATAACTAAAAAATGGTAAAAAGAACAGCGCGTACAGCCAGAGCGTTTTTCTCGTCTCGTTGCATTTGCACGCAAATAGTGCCCAAAAGCATTCTCCTCTCACCTCTCACTTCTCCACCCCTTCCCCCTTCTCCTCTCCCTCTCCCTCCCCCTCTCTCACACACGGACACACACGCGCACATACGTTTTGTATATAAAAAAAACAGCGGAATTTATCAACAGGCAACAGCTGCTCGATACTATCTCATTCTATTATCCCGGAAATTGTTTTACGAGCTCATGTTTTTTGCATTAATGCGACCGGCCATTATCTTGCTCTGCGTGTGAGTGTCTAATTTAAATGTAATTGGTATAACGCTTCACCCTTTTAATTTCAATTCAAGGCGTGAGCTCTCTATCTCTCTTTCTCCGCGATTCTACGCGAGAAAGTGAGAATATTGAATGTCGATTCGAGTAGTACAAGCATCGGTGAGGATTCAACTATTTTTTTTTTCCGTTATGATTAAATTGAATAGTTTTAACTAGTTCGGATTCCAAAGTGTTTACTAACTGTGTATTGTTATTAACCTTATGGGTAACATTTAGACATAGACGATGAACAACAAGTTTTATACTTTGAATTCGTTTTTGATACTGCTTTCTTTCATTACTTATTTAGTATTTATTTAGTATTTATTTATATATTTATTTAGTAGTTTGTCTATTAGATTTTTGACCGACTAATCGTATTAAATTTTATCATTAATCGGTTATTTTTTTCCGTATAGTAGATGATATGGGCTATTTCACGTCAAGTGGTACGATGAAAATTTTAAATCGCTCCAAAATTTGAAAACAGCTGGAAATATCTTCAGAAGATAGAAAAAAATTTTTAGGTGTTAAAATAATTTGCCTAAGAGTTATTCCACCATGAAAATGGAAAATTTCAATTTTTTAGAAAAATTTATATTTTAAAGCCATTTATCTCAAAATCTATTGATTTTTTTGAAAAAACATTAAAAACAACTTGTGTTTAAAATAATCTTTAGAACTTATCTACCTGGGTTACAATTCTTAATTTAACATCTCGAAGAGATAGGCACTTGGAAATATTGAATATCAAAAAAGGCGACCACGCCACAATCGATTTGATGTAACACCGCTCAAAAGATCATTTTTCGCGAGCTTTCGAATGGCGGTGGTTAGATTATTGGCCAAGACCGTTGGTGTAAGTTATACCCCATAAACCTCATAAAATCACTAATTTTCATGTATTTTAGGGCATAACTTACACCAGCGGTCTTGGCCAATAATCTAACCACCGCCATTCGAAAGCTCTCAAAAATGTGATCTTTGAGCGGTGTTAGATCAAAATCGATTGTGGCGTGGTCGCCTTTTTTTGATATTCATATTTTCCAAGTGCCCTATCTCTTCGAGATTTTAGAATTAAGAATTGTAACCCAGGTAGTTAAGTTCTAAGGATTATTTTGACACAAAGTTGTTTTTAATGTTTTTTCAAAAAATCAATAGATTTTGAGATAAATGCCTAAAATACATGAAAATGAGTGATTTTTGAGTTTTATGGGGTATAACTTACACCAACGGTCTTGGCCAATAATCTAACCACCGCCATTCGAAAGCTCGCGAAAAATGTGATCTTTTGAGCGGTGTTAGATCAAAATCGATTGTGGCGTGGTCGCCTTTTTTTGATATTCAATATTTCCAAGTGCCCTATCTCTTCGTAGATTTTAAAATTAAGAATTGTAACCCAGGTAGATAAGTTCTAAAGATTATTTTGAACAAAAGAAATTTTTCTAAAAATTGAAAAATTTCCATTTTTCATGGTGGAATAACTCTTAGGCAAATTATTTTTAACACCTAAAAATTTTTTTCTATCTTCTGAAAGATATTTCCAGCCTGAATTCAAATTTTGGAGGTTATAAGTTTATTTTTGTATATAACTTGTTGAAGTATAAACTTCGTATATATACGTATATATACACCATTGATTTCTGTTGTAGTTCATATTAATTGCTATGTCAGTGTATTTAATTGTTATCTTAATACGTATAAATAATTACACGTCGCAGATTCATCGTAGTCGAAACATTGAATTTTTTTTTTTTTTTCATAATTGCGTGATATGATTTATCGAACCGAAGAAAAAAACCATCTGGTATCTTAAGATTTAAGTCTTTATAACGTTTCGGAAAATGTATTAGCCCTTTTCTTTCTTGTTTTCGCGCTTGACACTTGGATTAATCTTTAGCTGTATATCAAAAGGTTGATAAATGGTAGACGAAGAGTTATCATCTGCCTCAAAATTAATTAAAAATGTACGTTTAAAATTCATTAGAAATCATCGAGTATCTCTCGCGTAAGGGTCAAAAAAATACGCCGAAGTACTACGGATTGAAATAATCCATCGGGATATAAATCAAGTGAAACTCCTTTCTTTAAATAGGGGGGATCGCTCGCGTACAAAAAGTAACATTGAAAAGAATCGTAAACAGTCTTGACTCGAACAAAAAAAAACAAGTCAAGATACGTAAATTCAAAAAGCACATAAAATTCAAGCGTACAAAATATTCGCGATATTCGAGTTTCCTGCGTCACGAGTAAGCCGAAAGGAAAGTGTACGTTAAAATAAAAAATAACTAAAAAATGGTAAAAAGACAGCGCGTACAGCCAGAGCGTTTTCTCGTCTCGTTGCATTTGCACGCAAATAGTGCCACAAAAGCATTCTCCTCTCACCTCTCACTTCTCCACCCCTTCCCCCTTCTCCCTCTCCCTCTCCCTCCCCCTCTCTCACACACGGACACACACGCGCACATACGTTTTGTATATAAAAAAACAGCGGAATTTATCACACAGGCAACAGCTGCTCGATACTATCTCATTCTATTATCCCGGAAATTGTTTTTACGAGCTCATGTTTTTTGCATTAATGCGACCGGCCATTATCTTGGCTCTGCGTGTGAGTGTCTAATTTAAATGTAATTGGTATAACGCTTCACCCTTTTAATTTCAATTCAAGGCGTGAGCTCTCTATCTCTCTTTCTCCGCGATTCTACGCGAGAAAGTGAGAATATTGAATGTCGATTCGAGTAGTACAAGCATCGGTGAGGATTCAACTATTTTTTTTTCCGTTATGATTAAATTGAATAGTTTTAAACTAGTTCGGATTCCAAAGTGTTTACTAACTGTGTATTGTTATTAACCTTATGGGTAACATTTAGACATAGACGATGAACAACAAGTTTTATACTTTGAATTCGTTTTTGATACTGCTTTCTTTCATTACTTATTTAGTATTTATTTAGTATTTATTTAGTATATATTTATTTAGTAGTTTGTCTATTAGGATTTGTTCTGACCGACTAATCGTATTAAAATTTTATCATTAATCGGTTATTTTGTTCCGTATAGTAGATGAATATGGGCTATTTCACGTCAAGTGGTACGATGAAAATTTTAAATCGCTCCAAAATTTGAAAACAGGCTGGAAATATCTTCAGAAGATAGAAAAAAATTTTTAGGTGTTAAAAAATTTGCCTAAGAGTTATTCCACCATGAAAATGGAAAATTTTCAATTTTTTAGAAAAATTTATATTTTAAAGCCATTTATCTCAAAATCTATTGATTTTTTTGAAAAAACATTAAAACAACTTGTGTTTAAAATAACTTTAGAACTTATCTACCTGGGTTACAATTCTTAATTTAACATCTCGAAGAGATAGGGCACTTGGAAATATTGAATATCAAAAAAGGCTACCACGCACAATCGATTTGATGTAACACCGCTCAAAAGATCACATTTTTCGCGAGCTTTCGAATGGCGGTGGTTAGATTATTGGCCAAGACCGTTGGTGTAAGTTATACCCCATAAACCTCATAAAATCACTAATTTTCATGTATTTTAGGGCATAACTTACACCAGCGGTCTTGGCCAATAATCTAACCACCGCCATTCGAAAGCTCTCAAAAATGTGATCTTTTGAGCGGTGTTAGATCAAAATCGATTGTGGCGTGGTCGCCTTTTTTGATATTCAATTTTCCAAGTGCCCTATCTCTTCGAGATTTTAGAATTAAGAATTGTAACCCAGGTAGTTAAGTTCTAAGGATTATTTTGAACAAAAGTTGTTTTTAATGTTTTTTCAAAAAATCAATGATTTTGAGATAAATGCCCTAAAATACATGAAAATGAGTGATTTTAATGTTTATGGGGTATAACTTACACCAACGGTCTTGGCCAATAATCTAACCACCGCCATTCGAAAGCTCGCGAAAAATGTGATCTTTTGAGCGGTGTTAGATCAAAATCGATTGTGGCGTGGTCGCCTTTTTTTGATATTCAATATTTCCAAGTGCCCTATCTCTTCGAGATTTTAAAATTAAGAATTGTAACCCAGGTAGATAATATACACTTTTTCATGGATTTACAGAAAAATCTTTAAAACGGGAGAATAAACACATTACCGTAAAAGCAAAGGTTTTCTTAAGGTGTTTTTTTTTAAATCAATGAATAAATGTCAAAAATAGCATAGTAAACTGAAGATTTTAATAATCCCAATATATTTTAAATGAGAGTGTTTTATTGGCTCTTCTGTTTATTCACCATATGTTCATCTTTTATTTAATTGTCATCCAATGAAGTAGCAAAATGATACTGAGACGTACCTCGGCCGATCACGAAAGATTTTCTTATTTTTGAACTCGATTAACTTTCAAATTCTACACAATGTAATAAAGAACATTTTAATATATAACTTCAGGCAAATACAATAAGAAGAAAATACATGGAAAGGGGGGGTCAACAAAAAAGAAATAAAGGTGAAGGTAGAGAGAGAGAGACGACGTCTAAATGTTACAACGCATAGGTAGAAACTATACCAATAAATAACATTAAATAAAAATATTATTTTATAATTAAATAATAAGATATACAAGTATTAATATTATTCACATTTGTTTTTGCAACGCTATGTTATATATGTATATAACTTTTCAAAATTTCCATTTTTCCTTATTCGTTCGTTCAATACTACCAATGTTCCTCGGTTGATGTTCTTTTTTATCATATTATTTATTTAATTATTTATTGAACCAAAAAGTATTATAAAATGTAATCTTATAGGAATAAACTGAGTTACCTGTACATAAGCTGCAATAAAGTAATCTACAAAGATTATTTTCTTAGTTATTTTATTAAATTTATTTACTTATCACATCTGTTAGTATTCATAATTTATTATTAACGTAAGTATAATCACAAGTAAATAAACAAACAATAGATGATAATAATAATAATAATAATAATAATTAATAATTAATAATAATTAATAATAAATTTAATAAATGTAAAACCTTAATGTAAATATAGAATATAATAATTTAAATTATGTTTTAAATTAATAGTTAAAAAATTATAAAAAATTTAATATGGTGTTGGGAGATACAGTGCTGAGATGGAAAAAATGGTCACTTTATGTGTTGTCTCGTACACAGCCGCGACTAAAGTTATCTGTGAGAAGGAGTCGGGTGACCGGAAAAATGAAGTATTGACGATTCTAAGCAATGCTGAAGAACCGCGGACGGTAGCCTAGTGGTCGAGGCACGGATCTTGCAATTCGAAGATTTATATTATATATATTTATATAAAATTTTGTATATCGTATTTTGCAGATTACTTCGAACTGTATCGCTTTTATACATAGAATTTTCATTTCAAAATTCCTAAACTTTTTCCTATTGTTTACTTATTGATTCAAACAATATTTTTAGAGGTAACTGTATAAAATGTGCGTGAACCGTTAAAAAACACAAGAAAACATGCCTTTTCATCATAAATTGAAATGAAAACTTTATATGGAGTAAATTGTGACGAAAAAGCCTTTTTTCATAATAGATAGAAATGTATCGCGTTATTGTTTCAAATAAAAATAACAACTTTTAATTTACCAATTTAAGTTAAATAAATTTCAAAGTATTTTTATACGTATTAGTTTAATATTACTTATGTTATTAGTTATCATAGTAGAGTATTCAGTAATCTTATACACTAACTAAGCAAGTTTTTAGTAGTTTACGAGTACCAGATTATTTTAAATCGCTATTTATCAACTAATATACCTGTAAGCCGGTTCGAGCCGGTCTGTTCGAGAGTTTCGTAATCTAATATATTCTCGCTCAAATGATTACAAATACTGAAAAATTCTTTTAACCGTAAGCATGAGCATAAATTGTCTGCTTTACTAAAACTTTTATGTATCGCTTAACATGATCACATGATTCTTTTCAATATAAATTTACAACTTTGACCATATTTATTTAAAATCAGAAAAATAAATTTTACTATACCGGATATTAATAAATAAAAGAAAATTTAAATCGTTTTGAAGAGATCATGTTTGTCTCTATATAATTTGTACCAAAAATTGTTACATTTTTAGTAAATTTAATTTTACAATAAACTAAAATTTAAAATAACATTTATTTATTGATTAATACATGGGCTAGTTACCACATTAGGTACCAATATTTGTTAAATAATGTTACGTGGGTGTGATCTGCTTCTAGGGCCGAGGGCTGTATAGGAATCCGTGGGGAAGGGAAATAAAATCCAGAAGGTATTAGTAGTGACTGGTAATTTATTTAGACGTCTATACGAGCCGGAAGGTCAGGATCGTCTGAATAGTGCACGTCGAATAATCGACGACGCACTCGGACTTTCCCCTCCCTTTACATAGATTAGGTTCGTAACTGCCGAAGTCTCCTCTAATTACATAAGGCGAGAGAGAACAATCGTGCTAGTTATAAGAATGCTGTGTTGACAGAATGCATTCGTGGCGAGAGTTGAGAAAAGGTTCTCAACTCACGTAACACGTCCTTGGCCGCGACCTTCATCGTCCTCGATGAAGCCTGAACTGTATATTTTGTATCGCAGTTTGTAAAACTAAAGATTACAATAATGTTAGTAGGAAACGACAGTTATAGACTGCTGTTTTTTTTTGTATGTGTAGGTCATACATGCATACTTTGCATACTTTATGTAATATGAAGGGTGTGTGAGTGTAAGTGTATTTGTTTGTGACATGCATGACCCATACCACTTCAGTTAATATTTATTCACTTTTGCTTTTTTTTATTTATTATTATTTATCACGACACTGATACAGTGATACACTATGGTTTATGTGAGTTCACAATGCTTGCGTGATTTTTGCTATTTTTTTTTTTAACTGTTGTTTCGCTTTTTGCTGATCCAAAGCTTGAGTGATTCTATATGTGAAAGAGAGACGTCCTTTCCGTTCAAGCTTCGATGATGTTTGTGTGTGTAAATGCTTCTTGTAGTGTAAAATGATGTTTGCTTTGAATGTCGATTAGTTGTGATTTGTAGTTTAATGACATGGTGGTTTGTGGTATGATTCAAGCGAATCGTTTCTCGCTCGTCGATGTACCTGAAACATTTCTTCAAAGCGATTAATATACGGGGTGGCCCTACCTATTGAAAAGGTCTGACATAATTGCAATAATCTTAGTTTGATTCTATCTAAAAGCGATTGTTTGATTGCAGTATAATATAGTTTGGGTTGACTTTAGATGTTAATATGGAAATTGTCTTGTTACATGTTAATGTATTATTATATGTTATATAATGTTGTTTTCCTTTTGTATTAAATATATTGCTAGACGTATTTATTTTTAAATGAACAATTTCAATTTTCTGACGAATATTAAAGGTAAAGAAAAAATAAAATAAAAACTCATTTTTGCATGCTTATTATGCTTGCCGTCGGGTGGCCAAATGTGGCAAAAATGCCAGTGGCTACCGTCAGCCATAGTCACAATTAACCAAAAAAATGAGCTTATTAATTGCTACATAGTTTTATTAATTAATATATTATTTAATGTAAATTAATCAAAAGCAAAAAACCCGGAAGCGCGAAGCTAAAATCAATGGAAAAGGGTATGTGTAGGTTCGTGGCATTTTTATTTTATAAAAAAAATAAAATTGGTTAAAGTAACTGTATAATTAAATTAGTTGTTTTGCGATGTTGCTATTGTAAAAAAAGGGGTAAATAAAAGTTTAGTAAAAATTATAAGGGGAAAATGCGATGAAGGGCGGCAGCCCACGGAATTTATTTAAATATAAACCATAATGAAAAATGTAACTTTACTTACTTTTTTGCGTTGCTCCTTGGATGGTGTAAGATGCGCGATCACGAATAATAAAAAGAAAAAAAAACCGAGTACGCGGTAAAAATGAGGAAAGAAGAAGAAAAAATTACCCGATGGATTGGGGGGACGCGCACTGATTTTAAAAGCAAAAAAAATTTGCAAACAATTGCTGCTAGCCTGGATTGAACAGAGACCCGCGCCGCTGGTTTCCTGAAATCCCACCGCTGCCACCACTTTGTTACGTATGAAAAGGAGAGAAGCGAGAAATAAAAAAGTGGACTGCTGGATTCAATCCCCAGACCTTAGCGTGTGAATCGCGCGCTCTGACCATCGAGCTACCGTTCACCCGACGGAGCATCGACGATACGAGCTACACACTTCCTATCTGTCACTTGACTCCTTCTCATATGCCTAAGTCGTGCGGCGATGTCCGTGACAATAATTAATATTTTGTATTATTTTTTAAATATATTAAATAGATTCGCAAAAGATGAAAATTAACCTTGATTTAAAAACTTTACTTCAATATTAAAATTATATTTTCTTACTATTAGAAATTATAACTTTCTAAAAATGAATCAAAAATATTTATTTTATAAAAATACATGTTTCGTATTTAAGATATTTGTCGTAAGTAAAGTGATAGTAGGGTTATAAATATATATTTCTTTGCTATAAATAATCTCTTTTCTTAATGTAGAACAACTCTCATTCAATACCGAATTTCGAAATTCCATTGTAATTCAGAGTAGTCACTGCTTTGACGTGAATCTCAATTTCCAACCTGGCTGATGGGTGTTGCTGACAAACTGCGGTATTCAATTGATACATCTACATGATCGCCTGCACGTTTATTCAATTTCAAAAATTATATTTACTACAATTTGTACTACAAATCAAATTACTTACAATATTGATCCCAATATTGTAAAATCTTCATACGTAGCAAACTAACTGTATGACACGTCGCTTAAATGTTTTTAAATATATATTTAATGGATTTTTTTTAACTCGAAAAATTGTCCAGTTGAAGTTTACGAAGCTACGATCTCCACATTTCACGGTGAATTGTATTGACGTCAAACCATCTGTACAGAATTGATGTATTTATTCGCGTGTGATAATCCAATTAGCGTAACTGTTACTTCACGTTAGCTAAAAATTTAATTGCCAGAAT
Source organism: Theocolax elegans (assembly GCA_026168455.1). NCBI lineage: Eukaryota > Metazoa > Arthropoda > Insecta > Hymenoptera > Cerocephalidae > Theocolax > Theocolax elegans. Next base: position 2,335,192 of record CM047428.1, on the reverse strand, counting down.
TTGTTCTATTACGGAAACACTTTTTTTTCAACTGGCGTACTTATTTTATTCGATACGTTATTTAATTTATAGAATCCTTTTTTTTATCTTCGTTGTGGCTGACGAAACGCACACTTTACTACTTAATTATCATATGTACCATTGCACAAATACTAACAAATATTAATTCTCGAATTATATTTTATTTTTTTAAACATTTATGAGTAACCGTTTAATCGGTACGTGACGCAACATTATCTTTTAAAAAAATGTAATATTTGGCAAAATGCCATTAGTACGGTTCCTTAACATTTGATGACAGTAAAATACTATAATATATCCATTTAACGATCTACAAAGTTACCACAAATCAGAACTGTCGAAAGCAGTAAAGTCCATTAATTTTAATAAATAACTGTCACGCGGTGGTATTTTACTATTCATCAAAATCATAATCATGACCTAAATGTTGATATATTCTATAAAATATTTCTCAAAATATGAAACACTAATTAAAAGTATGAATAAAAAATTAAAAGTTTCGTTTATAATTTTTGCAGCTCTACGAGCATTTCATTTAATAAAACGATTAATTTACAAATAAAATATAAAATAAATTATAAAGTAAACATCGATATTTATATTGCCTCTTAAATTTGAATTAATATTTTTTTTCAAAGATTTCTCGTAGAAATTATAATGAATCGATAATTTATGAAGCTCACCTAAATGAAATCGTTGGAAATCCTCGAACGCTCGTAAAGCTGAATTATCGATTAGGATAAATCTATTGAAATATACATCATCACCGCATTAAATAACTTAGAAATACGGCTTGAAATGGTAAACGAGAAAAAAGAGATCTGGAGAAAAAAAAATACCATTTCAACAAATCGATTTCAACAAGTCAGCGAAATGCATACACTGCCTAATTGACCCTACGAATTTTAGTACCTTAAAAAGAGAATAACACGCGCATCGTCGTAAAAGACTGAAATTTCGAAATGACCAGTGGGTTACGTTCGTAAAATAAATTCAAAACTCTGGTAGTAACTACGCGTGACGAGAATTCGAAATTTCGAAGAGAGAATAAAAGTACGCGATGTAGAGAGAAAGGTGGGAGAAGAGTAGAGTAGGTAAGTTCGAACGATACTTTTTTGTCAGGGAGCTGAACTTGAAAGTTGGACCTGCTTGGATACTACTACTGTTTGTCGAGGTTGGTCGACTATATCCATTGTCCCTTAATAGTGTTTCAACGTGCAGCTCCGTCGAGCTTGCAAGCTTATATCGGGTACAAAGGAATCCGAAAGTTTTACAACCCCACGACTGTTTTGAAAACATTGTTTTGAATCGAATTGAAATTAAATGTTACACCTATATATTATTACATTAATTACAATCAAATGCACACACTATCAATTTTTATTGTATAATTTTACTACATTACGCGTATGAATACAATATATAATGAAATTCATAAACGAATTATGATTGCCAACATTTTGATCGCATTATTTTTCAAATCACTAGGAAAAAACTGAATAGAAATAGCTTTAAGAACCAACATATTCAAGGATCATCGTTTCCGTTGAAAATTTCGCTAAACAGTGACAATATATCGGTATAATAAATTAGATAAGAGTATAATTTAAAATTTATACTTTATTTGATATAAAGCTCTTTAAAATAGATTGCAATAGTTTAGGAAACTTTTGTGCGATTCTGTATATTTGCGAGTCGCTGAGCTTTTCTGCTGGCGTGTGCACACTGCATCGAAAATACAACGAGAATCTCTATCTTTTAAGTGCATTGCCGCGTTGACGTAGTGGAATTTCTTTCAAGTTTACGCTTTTCTGAACTCATGGCTAAAAATGTTCGATTGCACTCGATTTTTTATTACATTCCGTTCAACTGAATGTACACGGTTTTAATTAAATAAAACAATGAGAGTACATTGTAGTTCCTGCTGATACTATTTTATTATTTCGAATTTATTTATTTATTTATTTACTTATTCCAGAGTTAGATACAACATTTACAGTTCGATACAGAGTAGGTATTATTCCTGATAACAATAATATAATACTAAATAAGAGATCCCGGTTAGTTTCGTTGTAATTTCTATAGCATAAAACTTCCAACCACACTAAACTATTAATAAAAACCCATTTTTTCACATTAGAATAGTACACATTCATATCGGTCTGTCAGACATGAATCATACCAACTTTAATAATTTCACTCATATACTTATATTGAAATACGAGAGTCCATTCGCTCTCTTCGCTCCAATTGTTATTCGCATAAAATACACTGTAACAATATCTTTAACGTTTCAATGTAATTCATTAATAAATAACAATGATACTATTAAAAATGGAAGGAAAGAAATTTAATCAATATTGATGAATAAACCAAGTAGTTTTATTCGTCGACTTATTTATCTTTACCATCTTCATCAGATTATAACTTTTATTAATTAATAAATATATTTATAACAATTTTATTTAATACAAGGAGAAAAATGTTATAATAAAAATTACTATGTTTTTTGTAAAAATTGTTATAAATAATTTTATTTTTACACATATGTATGTAATATTCTTTACACAAATCTAATTCTTTTAAACAATACAATTTTATTTCTTATGTTTCAATGATTTCCGGTGGCTGCACGTGTTCACCTTTAGTCTTGCACAAATCAAAGAACACCTCATCCGGGTAATTCAGTAATGCCTCCATATCTATACACTTATCTGTAAATAAAAATTATCATTATGTCGTTGAACGTTTATTATTTAATCTTTATTTTATAACCACTTTATGTTAGTAAGTAGACCCTTTACACTTTGATCTACGTCTATCTCTTTCGACGACAAACACTACACTGACGAAATTGTTTCGAAATACGTACAAAGAAATTCAGTTATTGTATACATATAGGTAAGTATATTCTTACCAAATTATTTTAATAAATTGAAAAATTGTTTAAAAAACAACTAAATATTTTTTTAAATAAACATTTAGACTTTTATTGAGATTCTGTTCCATTCAAGAAGATTAAAATCATATTTAAAAGTTACTCTTTAAATTTTAGCCTATGCGATGAAGTGGTTCCTGAGATATTCTGCGGTAAAACCATTACAGAAAAGAATCAGACTATGCGGAGTCTCATAATTAATTAAAATAGTTATGTGACGTATAAATTGGCCAAAAAAATTTAAATAGAAGTTAATAATAATATAATTAGTTTAAAAAATTAAGATATGTTTTCAATGGTGATAAAAAGAATTATTAATTGTTAATATTGAATAGCTGTTTTTTTTAATTTTAACGCCTAGCTATGCAACTAACTCCAACATTAGCTCTATAACGTGTGAACATTGTTGCTTCACATTTTATACGATATTTGGAGGTTTAACTTTAAAATCATAGTTTCTTTTATAATAAATAATAGTAAATTGTTAATTTTGCAGTGTAACAGTAGTTAAAAGTAGATCCTTCTTTTCAGTTACTTAAACGTACGTTTAGTAAATAATACTCCAATATTCACCGTATATTATGCTAAGTGTTTGTTAGTTTATTTTCCACAACTTTGAAATATTATTTAGTAGAATTTGAATATTCAAATGTTATTAATATACTACGTATGTATAATTAATTCAAAATTCAATATTGCGTTGAAAATCTACGAAAATTAATATGCGCATCGAAGGTAATTTAGACAATTACATTAAAATATAAATATTTTGGAAATACGATAAAAAAAGTTACAATTTTGTATACTTATATGTAATGTAAAATAAATGTCCAGACAGAATTAATTATTATAAAAGTAAACTATAGATATCGTTCAAACTGTTGAAAGATTTACATTTGACTGTTAGAAAAAAATGGGTTCGTTCGTTTTTTTTCATAAGCAGAAGCTAAAAATTTAATACAATACTATAAATAAATTTGTCTATGAAAATAAAAAAAATTGTTCGAATTCTTTTTTAAAAGTGCAGGAAAATATTCTATAAATACGCTAAACATTTGAAGATTAACGTATACTTTACCTAACTATGGTAATTTCGATTAAAATGTCGTTATTCGAAATAATCTACATTTACACAAAGAATAATTCACCGATAGCTACGCATTAGATTAAATATTTTGAAAACCTGGTAAATAAATATATAAAAAGGAAAAACGTTCGAATCCTTAAAAATGTATATGATAAATAAACCATGTTAAAGAAAATCACATTATAAGAACATTGAAAGCCAAATTACGCGTAATGAATTAAAATGTCGTTCTCGCGTTTCCGAGATAGGAAACGAAAGCTTTATAAATTTCTAGCACAGCAGGGGGTATACGTAAAATCGGCTCGGATCCAAATCCACCAGCGTATATATAAAAGTGAGAATCCGAGATTCTTTGGTCTCGGGTACGCGAAACTTAGGCGTTACTCTAGGGTTGATGAATGGGCCGTGACCGACGTGGAATGATTCTCGCGCCCGAGGAGATTTTCGCGGCGATTTTTATACGCAGCAATGACGCCGCTCGGGGCATTACTCTTGCGCACTTGGGTGTACGCGAATGCGTTTTTATCGGGAATAAATTTTGATGAATTCTGCCGGTTGGTTTCGCCCACGCGACGACGTTGAAGTGAATCTATGGCGTTATTTTTATGTATACTTTTTTACCGGGACGACCTTGATTTATGACATCAAATCTATTAGTACCGTTCGGGAAATACGAAAATTATAGCATTTTCGTTTTTCCTACTTTCTTTCTTTCTGTCTTTCTTCCTTTCTTTTGGTATTGTCGTTACGTACATACATTAAATCATCGATTTTCTGGGATGAATTGATTTCTTATTATGCACGATTTTCGTATCTATTTGACCGATAGACCTTCAAGTATTTGTCGACTTTTCAGATTGTAATCATAAATTTACCCTTACCCTTTCAGACCTGAATTAATTTAGAATTTTTCCATATTTTTATTTATAATTGTATACGACCATTGTTTTTAAATATAGTATATACTTTGATACCAATAAAAATACTAATAAAATATTGTTTTTACTAGTTTTAAAAGTTTATGATACAATTTTTTTTAATTTAAAATTTCTCATCTATCTACATTACAATGTACATTGGGTCTGAAAGGGTCAATAACATGTTTAGAAAGTTTGAAATAAAATGAATCTATCGTTCGTATATATGTATATAATATAATATCGGTCTCTTTGAACTAAATAATTTACTTTTAGATTAAAGCAGGCCTATTGTACTCTTTGTCCACTATGGTTGGTGAAATTTCCCAGAGCACAGCCTTTTTTAAAAACAATTAAAGGCGTTTCGTCCTCGATCTCCAGCTTGGACTCCTCAGTAAGGAACTGGAGATCTTACCTTAGACGCCTGTCGCAAAATGAACCGCGACGCCAGCAAGATGTTCTGCGGAGAGACCGATATTATATTATACACATATATACGAACGATAGATTCATTTTATTTCAAATAACTGGCGACTCGGTTGCGTACGTCGCACTCTGGCTGGTGGCTTTTCCCACCACCAGAGGGAGACGACTATCTCTCTACACTCGTTGGAGAGATCGTCGTCTATTTTCTATATATATAGCCGCAGAACATCTTGCTGGCGTCGCGGTTCATCTTGCGACAGGCGTCTAAGGTAAGATCTCCAGTTCCTTACTGAGGAGTCCAAGCTCTGGGAAATTCCACCAACCATAGTGGACAAAAGAGTACAATAGGCCTGCTTTAATCTAAAAGTAAATTATTTAGTTCGGAGAGACCGTTATTATATTATATAAATTTTAGAAAGTTTTTATATAAAACAATCTTTTTAATAAATATATAAATTTACTTATTATTATTACACATAAGTTCGTTATAAATAATTTTAATTACATTTAATTCATTATGCGTATTATTAATTCATACATTAATCTAATGACAGCAGAGTATAAATAATTCAATCCAATTTAATAATAATAATAATTGTAAAAAAATCTAGCTCTATTTTATTTTCCCTGTAAAAATAGAGTTATTACATTTTTTACACTTTGATCTTATTACCTAAAATAATATCGCATTGTAAGGTATTGTCGAATTTCTTTATTGTAAATATTTACAACGAATCGCATACATCAATAGTTTATTATCGCCGAAATGGAATCTTAAATAGAACAACTACTACATAATTAATAATAGCGACTTTATGAATTCATCAATAATGACATCCAGTTATAGAAATAACAAAATTTGAAATTCTAACGACAAATGACGAATATTATTATCATTAACGCAATGTGATTACAAATTACTGGAACCTGTATTTAGAGAAAAATCTTTAAAAATTCTTCCGTGATGTTTAATTATACGCAACAAATTTTACGAGGCAATATTTTTTATAATTCCTAATTTTAAATCAATTATTGATAAATAATCACTTTTTGTCGGCATCGATTGAGTATAAAATCGAACTCTGCAGTTATTTAAATATAGCGAAAATTGTAGATAATCTTCAAAGCGAATAGATTTATTTAAAAAAAAAGCAAACCTACGGTTAATTAAAAAAATAATTTCCATACTTATTATTATGGGTGTAAGAATATTATTGGCAAAGATGATTTGTTAAAAAATGATTAATTAACATATATATAGAACGAGTATAATTAAATTATAATCAATTGACATTGAATAAATAAATAATTTTTGTGAAATAATCATGTAAATTTTATAATTGTAATATTCATATATCTTTGATTTCAATAGAAATACGTAAAAAAAATGAAAGATCCATGGTAAAATGAAGAGTGTCAATAATTTTTGAACGTTAAATGTAAAAGTGTATAACGAACAATGATGTTAATAAATTTGGTTTCTGAGAATGACCTCTTAAAATTTCATGTATAATCTAGGAGAATATACCCTCGGAGCGTCTCGGTGTAACGTGGATATATATATATACATATAGACGCACCTCGGAGGTGGTCCATTGTATCACTCCATTGAACATTCGGAGTAGCGCGCTATAACGCACGATATAATCTCGCAATGCGGTAAACAACGTGCGCGAACGAGGGAGACGCACAGTCTCGATTCCCTTACGAACGATATGATGAGATAAGGGCAATCGCTCGGATGGTAATGAGTTAGATGACTCTTGAATAATCGTGTCTAAACTCCTTCTTCATATTATTTCTTTCGCGTTAATTAAACCTCCACGAGCGTTAATTTAACATATAGATTGATCTTGCACGCGATACGAGTTCCGATCGTTTTAATTTAAATAATTTCGATAGTATAGCAATAACACCTATACTTTTTCTGACGGTCGAAATAGTAATTACATTCTGTTCTTTTTCTTCTCCATCGCGGATCTTTTTCTCGATTTATCGAGCACACAAGTGTCACTTACGAGGAATTACGACACTTCAAATTCTTTCTCACAAACATATACAAACGCCTTTGAATTTCCTCTTTTTACATCTTTGCACTTTAACTCTCAATGTAATTAGATGGTTTTCCGTGTGAAAACTTTTTAACTCAAAATTCACATAGCTTAATCGTTTTCGCAATGATCGTCTTTGCGGTAACAAAATTAAAAATATCCATAAACTCGACTGTGTATATATATATATATAAGTTGATGCTATTGAAAACTTACTGTATCTTCAACAGTCGTAAGTCAGAAAAAAAGTTTTAATATAGTCTAAAGTTCACAAAAGTACTTGACTCGACGAGAAAGAAATAATGACCATTCTTGCACGCATTCACATGGAAAATTCGTGTGTTTTTCGCGGTCCTATAGAACTCGAGGTGTCGCGAAAAGTTGTACCGATCGGAAACGTTACGGTAACACGTAACGTATATATATAGACCAATCGATCGCCTAACTCAAATAGTCAAAAATTCATAATCCCTTCATTTCATAGAGTAATAAAATATCGTATCACTTAAAAACCCCACTCTGTGTAAATAAATACACTATACCCATTTTATGAAATAATAAATTTAAACCCCAAAAAAAAGTGGTAGTTAACGTATACGACGTAAATTTTGATAAATAGCTTTTTAAAGCAATAAAAAAGAAAACGATGGGTGACACGCCGTAAAAAAACAGTACCCTTCGTCTTTAACTTCTCGAGACGCGAAGAAAAGTCACTTTAGCATCGCAAAAAAAATAACTGCGGGTTGTAAAATACATCGGAAGGTGTATACATATATAACGTTCGAGAAAGTGAGAATAAAAAAAAAAGATAAACAAAAATAAAGTTTAATCCCCGCGGAATATTTGAAAAGGTTTGGGAATCGCGAATCAACGAATTCCCGTTTGATTCCTCTTCACTTATTAGGGACAAAGTGGCCGTCACGCAAGACTAGGTAACAGCCCGTAAACTTCGCATACAAACAGACCGCGCAACTAAACTCTGCGATAGTAAGTTCGAGCTAATGACGCGAACGAGTTACGGGGATTCGAGAGTTCAAAGGGAAAAGACAGATTAGCCTTTAGCCATTGGAATTTCGTGGATCACGTGTACGTCCCCGAGGTACGTCTCTTTATTTTTCTTTTACAACATCTTTAGATGTAACTTAGGAATTTAAACTCAAATATATGGGAATTTCAGAGGAAATGTCTTACACGTGATTTATTAAACGTTATATTAATGCAACTCGTTCACGGGTATATATATATACATCACGTTACAGTCCAAAACTTATTTTCTTGTGTGTTTTATACAACAAGTCTCTTCTAAAATATACGGTGAGAAAAAAGTTGTAGTAAAAATTACAATACTGTCTATAGTAATGTAAAAATTAAAAAAAATGTCTATACCGCATAGTAACATTTACTAAAAGTCTATTAATTTTTACTACAATTTTCGTAATATATTATTACCTTAAGTTCCGTACTCTGCAGTATAGAGTAATTTTTATTAATTTTTACAGTCTGTAATTTTTACTACAACTTTTATCTCAGTGTATAAAAGAAATGTTTGCATACAGGGTATAGGTATTATATTTATATATAAATCGATTGCACATAAACTAAATGTATATCATAACGTAACTTTTTCAAGTAGCAATATTCTCTATTGTTTCTTAACATACATATATATAAAATCAAAATAATTTATTTCCACATCGCAACTTATATTTAAATTAGGAAGTTATTAACAGAATAATAAAACCCGCATCTTTCTCGCATAATCCAGTGTTCCCAACTAGACATTTATATAAAGGTATACGTTAACCTCATAAACTTTGTTGTCCATTTCTTAACTTTCTCCCTTATTTATTAAATTCGCGCAGTTTTAAAACAATTACATTAAATATTTGCAGAAACTTTATATTACCCGAGTAATACATTATTCTTCACTCGTACATGTATCCGAGTAATTGTTTAACATACAAATATCGTAAATATATGAAAATCAACTTAGAAAATAATGTTAAAAAACTGATAGTAAGAACATACTTCATGCATTTCGTTACTTTAACACAAACTTTATGCCATAACATTGTACATCCATAAACATCTCAAGCAAACCTTGCATGTTTCTCTTTCACTTTATGCGGGTAGAAAATATAAACGAATTAATTTAATCTAAATATTCATCGTCACTGGTGTGAAAGATAATTTTTATACATAAAGAAAAAATTCACTTTGAACGTTGTGCGTGTTAAATGTCAACCTAATATGCTTTTACAATTGTATTATCAATCTGTAGAACGATATTATTCAATTATGCAAGCAATCCTGTACAAGAAGAAGTTAATTTTCGTCCGAGTAAAACAACTGTATTTAATAAAAAAAACTTAATCGTAGGATTTACCCATTTTACATTCACAGAGTTACATAATTACATTTAAATTTGTATTTATTAATCACGAAATAACACAAACGTGTGTAAAAAAAAAATTAAAATAAAAAGCATCGATGCATGAACGCAGTTAATATTCCAAAAGTAAATTTGAATATTATAAAGGGATTTAGTGCATTAACTTCAAATGAGATTTATTCGGTCACCGCATCGCTGTAAAGAGAACGTGAACTATTAGACAAGCGGATTACATAGTCCAGTTATCGACTATTAGTAATTAGTGTAATAGTTATTGTCAGAAAATACATTTGTGGTCAGCGTTAATGATGGACATTATATATTTTAATAAATATCGATATAATTTACGTCCATCGTTTCAAAGGCTCATTTTCTCGAATGTTTTAACTATATATATATATATATATATATATATTATACGACATACATAACGTTTGCAAAAATTATAACGCGTTATTCCGATGTTTTGAGCAATGTAAAATTTTTTATAAAAGACAGTAAGGATTATATATAGGTACTCGATGCTCACAGTGTAGTACACACATCATTAATTTTTACAGCAATGTAAACTGTGCATTTTTGCCTTGTATATATTCAGAAAGAGGAATGAAATATTAAGGACAAAACACTAAAATAAAATTAATTGACTGAAGTTTATTTTTAATTTTTGTATATGCACGATGTATTTTCGTTTACGACGAGACAAACAGTCATTTTCAAATATGTACGAGTTTGATTGAATGGATCGATTATATATATATATATATATATATATAAAGAAAAAGATGTTATCATATTTTTAATTACAATAACTGCACAATAATATTTTATTTTAAATAAAAAATTAATTAATCCCCGGAAGTTTAGAACTCAAAATCTTTAAACCGCATCAAAATCGTAAGGTTTAAAGTTCCGCGCGAAAGTTTACAGGTCTTAAACTTACCACTTGCCTACTGATGATACGTAGAATTTTAGTGCAATTCAGCATTATTATATTGTACTACACGAGGAGAAGTTTCATAGTTAAAATGACTGTTCGGACTGAAGCTATAAATAATTTAATAGCGAAAGTTTTAGACCTTTCAAGCTAAATGCAATAACACCGACACACACGCACCTATGTTTAAAACGTATTTAATATACAAACGTATTTTATTAACTTGAATATTAATAACTATTAACAATGAAAGCATAATAAACGTGTTAATATCCGTATATATATAGGGCTAGTTAGGCTCGGAATATCACGGAGTAAAATATACACATGCACGTTATAAAAAATATATATAATCAATTATAATTATTCGATTATGCACTTTTGATCTATAACGAATTATAGGGATGAAAATGTTATACGTCATTATTATTATTTTTTTTTTCTTCCTTTTGTCGAAACGCGTTTTTATTCATCCTAATGGAGTGTTATTACACGAGTCTCGGGGTATATTTGAATAAAAGTTGTTTATGTACTCAAAGTTAAGGAAAGTAATAAAAGAACCGCGAATTTTATCACCCTCGAGGAAATTGAATCCATTTGCCGACAAGGAAATGGCCAATTTACCACGGTGTTATTCAAAAAGGGAAAAAAAAATTGTTTGAATTTTCTTTTACGAGTACGTTAACTTTCGCGAAAATTAATTTATGCTGTAGTTCACAACTTTGAATTATAAATTCTTAGTGAAATTTACGATCGCGTAAATGTCGTTATCTTCCAATGTCAACCGATATATAATTAGCACCCCGACGATTAAAATATCTAAATAATAAATATCAATACAAAATTGAGATGCTACGCTGCACTCGTACGAGTTTAATATTTATGTGTAAGTGTATCTTAAATGTTCCGATATTTTCTAGGTAAGTAAAAATTTGAAATAACGTGCGACATGAATTTTAATTTTTAAAAATCATTCGAGGTCGATTAGTTACTTTTTTTGGCAATTAAATAAATAAATCAAGCTGTTAAAATTAATGTTGTCGATATATCGAGATGCGAGTATAGGTTAACATTGACTAAAAATGTAGGTACGAATAAAGGGTAGAAGCACGTCTACGGAAAGGATCAACGATTGTAGTGTATAGATGTGTGGGCGCATCTCGGGAACGCGCTATTGTGAACCGTCCAAATGGGCCCTGAACGCAGTTAACCACGCGGCAACATTATCGGGGGCAATGTAAATTACAACGATCGAAAACCAACTGTGTCAATTTTATATCTCTCACTCGATGAAAAACGGGTTTTTTTTTACAAAAACAAAAATTATAACGCAAAAAATTAAAAATATCCTTGGAATTAAGGACAAAGAAATCGGGTATTAAGAAAGTTATTATAAATCAAATATTAGGATTTCAGCGTAATATAAATAAATGTAAGTTTAACTGGTAAACTTATATAAATAATTCTTAACTGTAATAAAGAATTATTCATTTGCTCGTATATTTAATTCGTGAAATTTTAACAGTTAAGAAACGTCGATTGTCTGCGCATGAAATTTTCGTTTCTCTCGGCGATGAGACTCGATCGAAATAGGTATATAAACCCGTCGAGCCATTAGAACATTCAAAATTCACTTAAAACGTACAATAATATATATGTATGTATCATCCTCTTATCCTGCCTTGATATATAATGCTTTTTTAATGATTAATTAGCGAACATTATGCAATCCATAATTAATTCAGCGCTTTCGCAATAATCCTAACTTTGCTCCTAGAATCGCAGGAAAACAGATTGCTTTATGCAATATTAGAGTTCGAATACCCAGTGGTTAATTAACTCTAGGAAACCCAGTGCGCTTCGATTTACGGACAAAAGAAAAATTAATCTCGAGTTTTAAGCGGATCAAACGGGTATACCCGGCGTTGAACAATCGGTAAGCTTATTCAATATCTTAAGTGCATACGGTTAAAATTCAAGTAATAAACTAAACAAAACGAGCTTTTCTTACTGTTATTGCCAAAGATTACTGTTTCTAAAAAAAAAAAACTAATAAATCCTTGTGCGCATCGTGGTTTTACATAATCGCGGCTCGCGTTATTCTACAACCCGAGTGTATAACAGTACGAAAAAGTTTATACCTGTGCCGAAGAAAAAAAAAAGGAAAACTAAACGAGTAAAAGCAGTCGTTAGGTAGTTATAATAATGAAATTATAAATTCAAGATAATTTCGTTTTAATATTCTTCTTAAGAAGGTGACAAAGATCAGCGTTAGGAAGAAAAAAAAACAAGTCAGTGTGGGAGGAAAAAAAGGAGGACCGACGAGATATCGTTGAGACACGTATTCTCTCGGGAAATGAAAGTTGGTGTAAAAATCCACTAACGGGTAACTTTTAAAAATCTCTCACCACGTACGGTAGATGTATATATATGTGTATATATGTATTATCAACCACAGATATACAAATTAGTTTCGAAAAATCATAGCTCCCGAGGCCGTTAAAAATTCACTGGAACCCTCGGCGTCCCGTCCGCCTCCCTTTGGGACTCTGGCATTTTTAGTGCACTACTCGGTACGGAAAATCCCTTGTCAGTCGTAAAGAAAGCTTGTAATGTACGCGACCTCTTTACGATACAGCCGCGCGGACGTTCTCGTATAGATATATAGATATACACCTAGACGCGAGATAGCTACATCTACCCGTAGAAAAGTAGAATGAAATACCGGGGAGAAAGGAAGAGAAGATGAAAGTTGCTTCGTCGATAGGCTCGCTCAATGCATCTCATCCTAATAGAACTTTCTTTTATTCCTAGACCTTCCCCGTGAGGCCCGTATTATCTAACGGATGAGAGGATTAGTTGCACTTATTTTCACTTTAGGATACGAAATAACTCATTTACCCAACTCCAGTATATTCTACCTTTCACCAAGTTTACTGTGCTTTTTCAACATTTTTATCTATCACTTAATATTTATCTTCCCAGAAATCTTATTCTATTTAATAAATATATACAATGGGCGAAATAAAATTTGGCCAATAAAACGCTTTTTCTTCATGTTTTTAAACCATTCATTAAAGTAAAATTTATAATAAATTTTCTTTTATTTTCAGCTAATCAGTTCAAAGATTCAAAAATTTTCAGATCCAATGTGTCTGATTGAAGTCCTATTAAAAATGGATATGGAAAAAATATAATAAAGACATTCGAACATGCAAGAATTTTAAAGTTTGCCGCTTGCAAAATGTTAAAAGTATTATTTGAATGTTTCGGAGCTATGATCATTCTAATAATTGTTAAAAATAGGATATTTACTTGCTTATTCAAGTATTTACTAGGGATAATAATATAATATTAATAAATTATATTAATCGTTCTTTTCCATGAATTTATTGTAAAAATAATTTGGAAGTTTAAATAAGTTTAATAATTTTAAAATTTTTGAAAAAAAAATGTAACATATATAAATGTAAAACATTGCCGAAAAACTAAGAATATTATTTAATACAGTTACGTGTTTTTAAATAAAAAAGAAAGTCGAGTAACATAGTAAAACTCGAGTTATTTATGAATAATAGCCCGATCCCGGTGGTTTAGTTTGAATACAATAACCCGGTTGTAATGTGTTTTTCGTCTCCGTGTTTTTTTTTCTATGCACATGTACATGCCGCTCATTCGGGAAACTCTATATATATGTACGTATAAAATCTCCGTTGTTAAACTGCTTATGCCGTTGCAAGTCTATGCTTCAATAAAATCGGTTGATTTTTTTCCCTCCCTTTGCCGAAAAGTTTTTAAACTGCGAATTTACAAAATAGCGTGGGACGTGTAACAGTCAGTCATGCTAGTTAGACATCTCGTATACGAACAACTACTTTTTCCAAATCTTATTTTTAATTCAAGCAGTGAATAAAAACGAATTTGTACTTCTTGTCGGCGGTTATCGGTGCGTTCGCGACGGTCGTGTATTCACTATTTCATTAAGTTCATTAGCTTCTTTTGATGAATGTGATTAATTGAGCAGAAAACATGTTTCTAATGATTGACACTATAGACATTCGTGACGGATCACGGAAGGAAAAGTTTCAGTAAATTTTACCGAACATTCTGTAAATTTTTACTAAAGTTTTACTAACACGGTAATAGACTGCCGAATTCAAAAAATTATTCGAAATTTTGTCAATTTTTACTGAATTTTTTTATCAATTTTTACTAAACGTTGGGTCATTCTTTTGGCATTCGGTAGTTTGTTACCGCATTAGTGAAAGTTTAGTGAAATATACTGAAACTTTTCTCTACGTGTGGAGAGATCTTGCTTCTTAGCCAATCTCGAGGATTCGAGTATTCTCCTTATATTTTTTACGTTTATAATCAGTGTAGTTCACGTATTCAAGAATTACGGTTACGTATACCACAATCGAACTGACTCGCGCCTACACACTCAATACAGATTCTTATCATATAAATATTAAAAGTTTGTAAAATCCAAGAGGTTTTCTTACCGTAAGGTTTTTTTTCACCTAAAAGCCAATAAATTCAACGACTTTTCGGGCTCAATTGTAACTTAATTATTTTTCCACATTTCACTTCCTTTTACTTTTCCTTAAAATCAATCCTAATAGATTATAAATCATTAGATTCTATCCTTGTTGTGCATAATTTAAATGCTACAAATATCATTATGCAAGAGACATTATTATTTATAATATACTTTTCACTCGATTTTTCATCTGAACTTCATCATTTTTCATTTATATTTCGGCTTCAATTTTTCTAACTCTACATCTATAACAATTATATACAATGTTAAACGTATGCGCTTAAATATAAAGAATTAAAAAAAAATGTTCTTACCTTTTATACTCCAATAATAAACGCTTCACCTTAATTATCACCATATGCTGTAATTTAAAGAAATAAAAAAAAAGTGCCACAACTTTAACACAATTTTTTATCACGCGCAAAGCCACATAGTCGTTTTAAAAAAAAATCCAATGGATTAACTGTACCGGATTAATACGCAACAACACCCTTTGTAAATTACTCGAACGCAATTTTCAACGTTTAACAATATTCTAGATAATTAAAAAGAACATACCACTTTGATAGCACTCTACGATAATCACGCCCTTTAAATGAATAACCCAAGGCCATGAAAAAAAAGACGTTTGAAAAACTGTGTTATACCACCTATGAACGTACAAAGCAAGATGAAAGTTTCATATATGTATATGCGAGAAAGTGTCGGGAAGCCTATGGACCAATCGTTAATGATACCACTGTTAATTGCCGCTCGTTAAGCACCATACCTCTGATTTCGTACTTTCTTTAACGGAGCTTTCATGATCGCCAACTACTTTTGGACGATTTTAACCCGAGCTAATTCAATCGACGAAACATTTGAGAATGCATTTAGAATATGTAGGTCGATTTTTAATTTTTCCTTTTTTTTTATTTCTTTTATACCTTTCCTTCGTATCATCTGCAATGCAGAAAGTTTGCATTTTTTGCTGATATTTAAAAACAACGAGAGCTTTACCATACACATACACACACACACACACACACACACACACACACACACACACACACACATACACATATATATATATACTTCAACTGTTTTATATGCTTGCACGAATATTATACATTTTCCTTTTTCATTTCAGAGATACCTTCTTTTATCTTTCGCGCTTAGTTCGAAAAATGTATACATACTTTTTTGCATTTTACATAGATGTGTTTTACTTTTTAATTACAAACGAATATTTTAAACGTTGTAATAACAAAACACCCATACACACACACGTATATACATAGCGTATCCGAATTACGAATGAAATCATGCGAAAGTCTTTTAATTTCCTTTTTGTTGTAATAATTGTATGTTGCTTCGTAAAACCGCCCTTTGTCGTCTAGTTAATTTTATAGATGTATAACGGTAACAAAACTAATTAAAAAGTTGATGGTGATGTAACGAATTTTATACATTTTTTAGGCTTTTAAAACTTCCTTGATGTAGCCGCTTCACCGTAATTTCGTATAATATAATCCAAATTTATATACCTAAAAAATAATCAAACGTAATTAAACCTTTTAGTTAAAAAGGTACGAACCGAGGTTAAATTTTCTTATCGTTTAGAGATAAAAGCATTTTTGATGCCACTTGGCGAAAGTGTATAAGTATATAAACTTATAACTTCAAGACTGACCGAAAAATACCTTCGGACGCCGAGAATCTTGTATTTTGGCAGAGCGTCAGAATGTGAGTTTATAGTTTGAAAAATCATATTTCTAGTGTAAACGTAGATTAAAACATGTTGCTTGTGCAATATTAGTAAAATAATATTTAACGTTGAGTGTAAGCTCAAAGTTTTACGTATAATTGAGAACCGAGAGTTAATAAATTGTTGGTATATAATAAATCGACGAAACAAACTTTGCCACACACACACATACACACACACACACACATATAGAATTTTACATTAAATTCAATAAAATATAGCACGGATATAAAATATAAAATAAAACAAAAAAAAGAAAGAAATTCCCAACTTTTTGTTTATAACAAAACTATGAGTAATAATAATAACAACGTACTGAACAACTGGTAAACGTAAAAGAGCAACACGTGCGTTCGCCTCTAACCAAACAAACTTTCAGCATAAAAAAAAATGTACATATACATTTGCAGACCAAAACATAGAACAAAGTGAACCATTCCCTATGTAGGTAATGTACATTTAAAACAATTGTTATATATTTAACGAAAAAAAAAAAATAATGTGTAAAATAACGACGTGTATATATAGACATTGTGATGATTATATCGAGAAAATAATAAATCTAAAATGACGTTATAAAAATCGTGAGAGATCGAACGAGTGGTTATCAGACGAGTGTATGCTCCACTTTTCGCATGCCCTTGTCAAAATCGTCAGACCAGGAAAAAAATATCTTTCATTTCATCGGAGAGCCTCGAGCGTTAAGAAAATACGTGAAAGCCCCAAACTTCTGGGAAAGGAAATACATCGTGTCGTCTGAAGAAGCTCGTCGTAAAGTTTAGAATTTCATTTCTCTTGGCAGTACACGCGGATAAAAACGAATTAATTATACTGGCTCGTGATTAATTGGAGTACCGCTGCCGTTGAACAGAGATTCAGATAGTTTTCACTCTGTCTAAGGACTATGTTTTTTTTTTATCTCTCTTTCTCTTGGTTTCGCAGGTTCTTCCACGCTTATTACGAAGCAAGTACTTTCTACGGTTATCCGGAGCTACTCTGATTTCAACTTAAGTAGTTATTGCGTTCCCAATGTTTATTTTTTTTATCACAATGAATTGTAAAGAGTTTAAATTTCATTCATCTATTTTTTCGAATTATTATACATTTCACATTTAAAATTTAATTAAACAACATTTGAAATCTGTTATTTTTAATCGTACAATTTTATACACACAACAATTCCATAAAATGAATTAAATTGTAAAGTACACTGCATTAGCAAACCGCAGTCTATCGCCCATCTCTCTTTCTCTCTCTCATCTTTTATAAAGTTTTATTAAATCGCATACGACAAAGTGTAAATAATCGTGCAAAGTGGTGATCCAGCATTATTTATATATGTAAACTAAAACTCAAACGTATTTACACAATAACATTTTATGAAAAAATAAAACGAGAGCTTACAAAAGTATATATATAAAATATAAAAAATGAATTAAATCTCAGTCTCATATTTATATAGCACAAAGAGCGTACTACACATTAAAATATAAAAGTATAAAATTTAAATTTTTAAACAAATTTGTGTAATATATTCGTTTCCATTGTTGAAACATTTATAAAAATTAAAATGAATGAAAATGTAAGAAAAAAAAAATGAGTAAAATCTTAACGTTTTTTATATGTAAAATTCAATGGTTGAAGCGATGCACATTTAATGAAAATTTATAAATGCACATATTATAGGGTTTGACAAGTGTTTGAGGTTAAATATATATAATTGTACCTATTCGAATCGTCAATTCTTTGAAATTCTTTTGACATTCGAACGTTTTCATTGAAAGATCACCATTGATCTCCTTCCAAATAAAAAAAAATAACAGCAATATTTAAGTAAAATATAACATCTTGTCTCCGAAATGGCTAAATATACTTAACGTATGTTTTTCCGCGTCACTCGTAATAATTCCGCATTGAAATTTTTATTCGTACGCGTGCATATACCGAGTTGGCGACACGACGTACGCGCAAAAGTTAATTTAGAAAAAACAATGAAATTACGTATAGCGTTGATTTTAAAAGAGATCTCTTCACAGCCGAGTGTATTTAAATCCAAACAAACTCTATTCGAATGAAAAGAAAGGAAAGAGGTAAAAAAAAATCCGCGTATCCAGAAAATACAAACGTGGAGAACGAGGGAATAACGAAACGTCCATATATAAAGTGAACAGGGATTCCCGGAAAAATGTTTACACTAATCCCCTTCCGAAAACTGCCCGTCTCATTTGCACGAGGAGAAACGCGAATGCATTTTCGCACCTTCCTTTTGTCTCTCCTTTTCGAGAGAGCTTAACAAAGCGACGTATAAAGATTGTAATCCGCGATAATGAAACGAGCCCGTCGTCACTTAGACGCGTCCGTTTATTCCGTCGACATCTCAGGGCACATTCTCTTAATTTATTCGTCAGGGTTATACCCCCTTCCTCGTATACACTTTCGGTTTCACCTTTTTTTTTTTCTTACTCTAGCCTCGTCATCGTATGTTTTTTATTCAGTTGAGATTTTACCGAACCGTAAAGAGGTATATTAGTTTGAAACGTCTATATGTATATTATATATTTATGTATTAATTAATTTTAAATGAAATAAAAATGATCATATATATTTATTCATACACTTTTGTACTGTTACGTATGAAAAGGAGAGAAGCGAGAAATAAAAAGGTGGACTACGGGATTCGATCCCGGGATCTCAGCGTGTGAATCGCGCGCTCTGACCATCGAGCTACCGTCCACCCGGACGGAGCATCGACTGTCACTTGACTCCTTCTCATATGCCCAAGTCGCGCGGCGATGTCCGTGACAGTACCTATTATTATATATCTTAAAATAATAAGTGTCAATTACACTTCAATCAAATTGAATCGCTGTATTTTATTAGATTGATTAATATATCTAAATTATAACTACATAATCATATAATCGTGATTAAAAAAAATAATGACATTACGAAATATTGTTTTAAAATTAGATTATTCCCTTGACTTTTTCCAGCCTTCAATGTTTGAATTTGAAATTTCATTTAAAAATTGAGTGCATTGTTTAAAGAGTTAAGTACATAATCACGTAAATAAATTGAAATGCGCTTAATAATCAAAACATTCGCTAACTTCAATTAAAAGAAACACATAAATAAACAAACATTTACTTTTCAATTTTTTTTTCACAATCAATGCAATATGAGTACATTTGTGCGTATGTATAAAAAAAATCCATTATATTCGTAAACGTAATGAGTATAAACAAGTGACTGCACGCATTCTGGTAATTGAAACAATTTTATAAATGTGATACGAGTTGATTAATATCATCTCATTCGCATTACCTAAATTGCTATATATTTAAATAATTTAAACATTTCTGGTATTGATACAGTGTTTGTAAAGGATATAGGTGCGTTCGATACAAATTTAATGTAATCGATCGTTTTGAACTCAATGTTACGGGTAATTACGGATAAAAGTAAAATTTAATAAGAAAGTTAATTTAATATACATTATATGTACGATTATCTTGAAATTATAAATATCACGTCAATAATAATGTGAAGTTGAAGTTTATTTAAACTATTGATTAAAAATACAGTGAAATACAACAATGTTATAAGTACAATTACAATTAAAAAATTTTTTTTTGTAATATTTCATTATTCTGATGTTACCTTATACTTACTCTGTGCGAGTAATGCAAATACAAATTCTTTAATTTCGAATAAACATTTGGACAAAATGATTATTGGTTAAAAATTTTCGAGACAGAAGAATTTTAATGTTGAAAGGAAAAAAGTCCTCGCTAATAATCGTCGAGTCGAGTCCTTTCGTACCTTTCACGCTCGAGGTTCATTTTTTTCAATTTTCTTTTTTTTTCTAGCACGCGAAGCTTGATAGTAGTATAGGAAAAGAAAGCTCACCCGATATCGAATGTCGAACGCCAAGGGAATCCCGTAGACCGATATTTTCTACGAAATTATTCACCGTGACATTCGATAGACGCGCCGACCGTATAAAGATTCGAAAATATCTCGTGACTTCCGGATCACGCACGCGTGCGTACTCGTTGCTTTTCGACCTCGATTCCTTCTAAGTGCGTCTCGTTCCATACAAGGTGATTATATTTCATTACGAGATTTATCCTTTTCTTTTTTATCGCAAATATATACAATTTATTATCTATTTCTCTAGGATATAAGATTCGCAGTAAAATATTATATCTCGCTAACTTGTTGATTGGTGTACAAATACACACAGCTATATATAGTATCGAATAAATATTTAACCGCCAAGATTTAACATAAAAATGTCAGGGATATATTACTTCGTTATTTATAGAATATCGAGTAATCCTTTCCATAAAAAAAACTATCGTTTATCACGTTTATACAGTGCAATTTCACTAAGTTTTGAAATATTAACGCGTAATAAATTAGAAAATGTTATATAAAGTGAAATATTTTAAAAAAAAAGGCGCGCCGCCGTGCATTTTCTTAAAACTGACGTATTTACGTACCTTTATTTTTTTATAAATTATTTATATATAGAATATATTATTATTATTACTATATGCACTCATTTGCAATGTATTTTACAGAAACTAATTTCACGTATGTATGTATATATTATGAAAAATTTATTGAAATTGATATAACGAGTACAATTACGAATTTTCTTAACGACAAATAACTTGTGTTTATATATATATAAACGATCGAACAAATAAAATTAGTATTTCAATGGCGATATCATTTATTTTATGAGCACGCCTTCCATTTTTATGCGCAATAGCACAAACAACAGACAATTAATTTTCAAGTGGAGCGTATTGCGGAAAAAACAAATCCAATTTCGTTGTCTTGATGTACATCCTTGGTATCGTACAATGCGAGATTCTTGAACAACTCGACGGCAAACATCGACGAAAGCTTAAAGTAAATTAAATAAGCATCCACGTCATTCCATCCTCGTATCGATGTTTTTTATTTTAGATTTCTTATTATCATTCGTCTTCTTTCTCTTTTTTTTCTTATATCTCGCGCTATAGTTTGATTATTAGATCTTTGGTATATACAATGCTTTTGAATTTCCTTTTAATACATATATATGTCAATAAATTAGGGTTATTAATTTAACGTTGCCCCTTTTTCTTTTCGATTATTATTCTAGTATACAGACGCGACCGGTAAATTCAACGTAATAACGAACAAGATAAATGGAATCATTAAAATTAAGCTTACTTAAATAAAAGTGTGTATCGGAAGCCATTTAAAATAACGGTTATTTAATTTCTTCTTGAATTTCCGATTTGCTAACGACACGATAAATATAGGAGAGAAAAGAAAAAGGTGACGTTTACTATTTAATTATATCTTTTATTACTTAAATTAACGAATCCCATTGTGCACATCGACAATTAAAACTTAAATTAATTACCTCCTCGCCTTTTGTTACTTTTATCGGTACGAGTGTGTATACACATCCAAAAGTTTTAAATTGATAATAACGAATGCCGGAGGATTATATACATATATATACGTAAAAATAAAAAGCAAACAAATCTCACAGTCGTAGAAATAAAGTAACCAGCGGGTCGCATTCCATTTGACAGAGCGAGTATAAAGTAGCTTCTTTTCATCGCAATTTCCGCGTCAAAACAAGCGCGCGTCAAACCCTCCCTTCCATCACGGCTCATACTCCTCGCACGGTGAAGGGAAAAGCGCAACATTTCTCGGGGAGAGGAAAAATGGATGGTTGGTAAAAACAAACCTACTGTCGCAAAGAACCTAAGAGTCTTTTTTACTCGGCATTTCTTTGTTTATAAAGAAACTTAACTTTTATAAGATTTAACGGTAAACTATAGATGAACATTTTTCAGATATCTCTATTGAATCGTTTTAAAATTTTATATATATATTATTTTTGTAATTGCACTATTTCTTAGCAATTTGTGGATAACATTTTGAATGTCTTTACAGATCGAGTTAATTTATACATATTAACGCCGGATTATCGTATATTCAGAAAATTATGAAGAAGAAAATAAAAGCAAAAGATATTAAAGTCGAAAGGGAACCGATGTTACTTTCTTGTCACGGATTTACTCCTGACTCATCTGGGACTATCTATATAAATCTAAAGGTATACGCGAAAACCTTCAGACAAGAACATCTGAGAAAAATCTGAGACGCATGAGACTTTGATAACATGCAAACTGAGAGCAACGTATACCTAACTTTGTCATCCGAAAAAATATCTACTTTTCGAAGTAGTAAAAATCTTTAATTATATTTTCAATTCTACTTAACACCGATCCATTGTATAACAAATTAACTGAAGGTAAGGGCATTGCATGATGTACACATTTTTCTAAAAATATTATAATTTATCCTCGCGCCAATCTAAAATAGGTGTTATAAGGAATAATTAAAATTTTTAGACATTGTTTCTAAGGTCCAGACAAATAATTCTAAAATTTTAAATACACAAATTCAATTTTGCAATGTTTTGTTGAATTATTGTGTATTCGTCAATTATATGTATATATAATAAAGTTATACGTACAATTATAATAATAAAATCAATACATAATATACGCATAATACTAAAATAAGCACTCTTACAAAAAATAATAATTATTTCAAAGCGAGGAAAAAAAAAGGATTACTAATTTAATAAATAGAAGAATAAAAAAAATGTACTCGCAGATAAATAATAATTGACTGCACAACGATCCTGACGTGTAATCTAAACAGCATTAAAGTATTCCTCGCTCTCCATCGCGAAACGCTTTTTCATTCAAGAATATATATAAGCCTCGGTACGTGAAAGTGCGAAAGAGCTCCCTTCCACAAAATAAAATAAAGTGTTGAAAAGACTTTGCGCACTCCGCGGTTTGTAAAAACTCTTATATCGAACAGGTCGCGTTACATAATTATATACCATGGGGAAATGTACATATAGGTATACACGTGTCGCCATTACAATTTATTACTATACCATTTGTAGACGCATACGCATACGCTCACGTGTAATCCAATGAACCTTATAATAATTCTACAAGCAATTTCCTAATTATTTACAATGTAGCGTATAATGCAATTAATTAAGCGGTCGAGTAGCGACATTTGTTAGAGAAATTTGGCACGTAGTTGTACATATTTTCGTAAAGCTAGAGCTTGAAATTTAATGCACTTTTCCACTAAAATCTTGTTACAAATGCACAAACGATTATAACGGAGAAAGCGCTTTAATCTATCGCAATTGCTAACGCTTGATTTTGTGGTTTTCATTTTGAATATACATATATATATATATACATATATATGTACAGATCCCTTCCCGCATTTATTTTCGTGAAATATATTTCCCTTTGCAAATCCAACTGCACCAGTATATATGTACTTGTGTTGTAAAGCGACTTATAAATAAATAAAAATTATTGAAAAAAAATGTTAGAGTTACTTAATTTATTAATATTTTTATTGATGTACTTTTTATTATTACTATTTTAATACCTTTCGAGTATTTCAAATATTACCGATATAACGTATATTATAATAATGTAAATTATTACAATATACTGATGAGGTAACAATTTAATTGTGTATATACTATTCCACTCCAATGCTACATAATTCACTACGCAAGTATTTTAAATAAAATGCATTCGAGCGCGCGGTGAAATGTAACGATTAAAAGATAAGGCCAAGGAAACCTATCGGTAAATAAAAATTTTACTTCGATAAATTTTGGAAGGGTGTACCGTTAATCTTAATATACTATTGATAATGAAGTAAAAAGTATACACATAAGTAAAATACATAACGCAAATGGTTTCTTAAAGAAAAAAGCTTTTACATGGTATATTAACCCCCAGTTAAAAATAGCGACCCAAGTAAACTCCTCTATAAAAGGGTAATAACTGTAAATCACGCAGGCAACCGTATATGTTTTAAAGTGAAATTTTTCTCTTTTAAGACGCACCTCCTACGGATCTTGTAAACCTTATCAGCTAACAAGCTCATAACGAATAATTCTTATAATCGGGAGAACACACGATTTAACGTTTTATATATATAAATAAAATTTTCGCAATCTCATTACTCGTATTCCCATAATGACGCGAATTCTAATTAATACGAAACACGCATATAATTTTGAATAGTTAACATTTTCCGAAAATTTAACGTACATTATCAAAATTGTAGTATGTGAATATATACCTATACACATCTAAACTCTCGTATATAACATTGTTCGAATACGTACATCGACGTGTTTATTAAATTTTAAAATTTCTATAATACGGCCTTTGAACATTTGATTGTCAAATTCAACTCGATATTTTAATTATTATTATCAATTATATACCATTAAATCGAATGAGTTACATGAAAAAAAAACAATTATTCAAAAATAATGCACTTGTGTATTAATTAAAGACGTATCTCGTTTACAAACAAGCGTTTGTTAATGACTGGTTTAATTTTTGTTTACCGAAATTTACAATATTAATTAAGCGTGCGTTGATGTAATAATAATTATTCTTATGCAGTATATTAATAAATAATATTCTAATTGTTTATGCGTAATTGCATCAATATTCATTATTTATTTTTGTTTTGTAATTAAAATATACCATGAGTCGATATTCAAAATTAATTAAGCTTCTTTACGCCGTTGAAATTTTATTCACTAAAATTAGCACTCTGATCAAACTACGTACTGATTGATCAATTTGCACTGCGACGGAAAACATTTCATATTCAAATTCGAACGCGAGACATTAACGAAACAGTTCATAGAAGAGAGAGAGAGAGAGAGAGAGAGAGAGAGACAGAAAGAAAAATAATTTACAATCAAATAATTGCCTTAACGAATTTTGTATAATAATCAAGTCGGTTTCATTTTTATATCCATTAAACCAATGGGATTAAGTATGCAATTGATAAATGCCACAAAGAAAAATTAATTTTTTTATTGAAAATTCACCGTAGATTTAGTGTTCATTAAGTCGAAAGTGGAGTTTGAAAAAGATTCGTTATGACCGTGTGATAAGAAAATTTTATATCAAGTTCAAAAGAAACTTAATTTATGGAAATTGATCTACTGCTTTCACCTACTTTCCTTCAAACGCATATTGCCTATGATAAAACTATAGAGAAAAACAATTTTTTTTTCAAAGTTGCATCAAATTGTTTCTTATAGTAAATATGAACGTTGATATAATCTTTAACCAATTTTAAATTCATTGAATTTATATTGACGTCAAGAAATTTTTAATAAAATAGATATGTAATATTTAAACTAGAATCTAATTATGAAATATCATTGACTATAAATGAAAATGTTAAAGTTGCTAAAACTTTTTTTGCACACGATAAATATATTAAATATAAAAAATACCGAAAGATACAAAATGCGATGTGACTGATCTTATTATAACTTTTATCCAGGTAATTTTAAAATCACCCTTTCAAAATACCTTGAATAAAGTCAGTTATCTTCTTTAACATTAAAGTACAGTGATTTAAGATGAAAAATATAAATTGTTTACTTTATACGGGTATATCAGAATGTATTTATTTATTTTGCTCTTAAAAATGAAAATAAATATATGCATTCAATTTTTTTTCCTTGTATTTTCACTGCGAAAGAATTTTTTTTTATTTTCTATTACAATATAGAGTATTAAAATGGGACAATAGTGTGCACTTTTTTCTGTTCAAAACCAGTCAAATGCATTTTTTTCGATAAAAAAAAAGAGTAACGAGAATTTCACTCGATTCGAAAAGAAGAAAGACCTGTGAAAAAGACAAAAAAGTGTAGCAATTTTTTACCATTAATATGTCAATATAAAACAAAAATATACAAATTTTATACATTATATTATAGAAGTCTTTTATTAGTTATTAAATTGATAATAATATTAATTTTTATTAATTCAATAAACGTGATAAAATTTATTATTTATTTAATTGTCATTTACTGATTATCATAAGTATATAGCCATCAAAATATCATTGAAAGGTTATTAAAAATGACATAATGTTATTGAGAGACAGACTCGAAAAGTTCTAAAAATTACTATTATTCATAGGAAAATATACCAGATATATAAATCGTAAATATTAGTAAATCTGTAGTAAATATTACCTATAAAATATAGTAATCATTATAATTCGTAAACTCTGTCTCGCGTACACTTAACAAAATAGTAAATTTTACAACATTTTTCTCCGAGTAAAATTTGCACGTGTACGTGTCGTTCACTTGCTCATCAAAAAATTAAAATGATAATATGTTGGTAAAATGTACAACGCGTTTCTACCAGAAACATCAAAATATCTAAAAAGAAAAATAAGGAAAAAAGAAACTAAATGTATAAACCATCACGAACGTGAAAAACCATAAATTCTTAAAACATACCTTAAACAATGATGAATATCGTCGAAACGAAGTCAATCCATCGATAGGACGATAAAAAAAAATTCCACCCACACAGTAAAAATATCTGAATTAACACCAGTGACGTTATAAGCACCTCATCCCAGCACAGTGATCACAGCACGAGAAACAATCACTATATCAGCACAAACAAAACCGAGGTCAGTATCGACAAACGACGTGGTCAAGTTTCAAATAGTCCCAACGTAGACACACCTCATTTCTCTACCGTTAAACAATCACTCGCGTCTCGCGACATCGTCATTCAAATTATTGTGTAAATTAACGAAGACTCCGTTGTTTTCATTCATAAAAATAGGGGTAACCTTGTATACGTACAAGGGAACCGAAGTTAACACGCGCGCGCGCGCGCGACTCGTTGGAACATCGGCGAAAGACTGCCGGGTGGCGCGCAAACCTTTGGCCCATCGCGCAACACGCCGACGCATCTGTTCGCGCCGCGCCTGCTCCATACATATAGATATAGGAAAATAAGGACCGAGAGATCTACTAAGTCTCCTCGATATCGTCTCAAACTTTTCCTCGTACACCAAAAAGATACCATTCGTTTTTTTTTTTCTAACTTTTCGATACCGTCAATTATTTATTTATTATACGTTTATTTGCAATATAATATATATTGTCGCGTAATCGACGTATCAAGGAAAAGATAATTAATACAAAAATTAATTATAGATTCTAGTAGAACGAGCAATGTTTGCTTAGTGAGCTTCTCGGGCTATATTAAAATTTGCTTGCACATACCGATGACGCTTTTACGCGCAACCAGAAATTATGGGTTATCAAATGGTTTAAGTGTTATAGCGTAGTACATGCCCGAGCATAACGTATCGTCTACACTAAAAACGTCTTCAATGTTTAATATTAATGATAAGAGTAGCACACAGTATTCAAATCAACTGTATATGAATTTAACGTTTGCGCTTCAAGTTGACTTTGTCAAGATAAAAAACGAAAATATTAATTACAAAAGGATATTCGCGCAAACGCTTAAAAATTAATGACAAGTAGTGCGAGTCAACGATCGGTCGGACGTGCGTAATATCGTACGATAAATATTGTTCCGCGAATACAAAAATCGTAGGTAGATACGTCGAGCTCTGCACAAACGAGGATTACGTAGAGGAGATAAAATAAAAAGTAGAGGAGAGAGAAGAGGACGAATTATGGGAGTCTCGATCCCTCCCCACACCTGAGGCGTAAATTCCTCTGCGTTCCCGAGTAAAAGTGAGAGAGAGAAAATGTGCATAGGCAAAAGTATTCACTAGGATAAAGCCTATGGAATGTCCTCTCCTTTTTCTCTCCTTCCTGATTCTCCTTTAATCCGTGCCTTTATATAAGGACACTATCTCTTCATTAAGCCAAATATCGCAAATTTTCTCTATCTCTTTCCTTTTTACTCTAGCTTCTTCACCGTTTTACTTGATTATCTCTCGTTTCTTCTTCTTTATCTTCCTTCTCTCGTTGATGTTGCGTATTTTATTTTTCTACGTACCTAAACTTCAATTTCTCTTCAGAAAGTCTTTTTGTATATCCGACGACAATGATCTACGTTAAAGGAGATAAAAAAGATCGCTGTTAATAAAATAGCATCCTGAAAGTTTCCCTAATACTTTATACCCTTCTCCTTAATTTATCTTTTTTTATAAAAATTCATAGGGTATTCCAATAATTTCACAATTTACTCGAATTTAGTTAATTACGTCACGAATAGCAATGATTTTACTATCGCGTTAGACTAATTTTGTAAGAATAATCAGTGATAATAGTAGTGGTGTAGCGCTTAAGGTTATGAACCCAAGTGCGGGAAAATAACATTAAAAGAAACAGTCGTACAAAGCGACCGTGAGTACACGACCAACAGGTTTAGTGTGACGTTGCGTCGGTGCAGTTGCGGTTTCTAAGCCACCAACTAAAGATAGACTTGGTCACCCGAGGTTATCTCATATCACGCGACAGTCAATCTTAACGGTATGTTCAACTCAAATTACAGGAAACTATTCTTCGCGACCCAAAGTTCTCTTCAAAATAGTGATTTAAAAATCTGAACGAAATTCACCAAAAAGAATTTTTAAATTCAAAAAGGCCTGAGAGTTTTAGTTTTTTAAAAAAAGGAATTTTTTAGAATATAATACTGTATTGGTAATTTCTAATCGAAAAAAACAGCACTATTACCAATCTCCAATAATCATATTAATGGGACGTAGGATTCAAAAATAAACAATATAAACAAAAAAATAAATTTTTGAAAAAATTCTGAACGCCATGCCCTTAGGCATAATTTAAATAGTATACTCAAATTTTTTCAGATTTTTAAATTTGTAATTAAATTCTGATTTTTTGCGTTGAAAATTAATGATTCCTTTTTAGATCAATAATTACCGACCGAAAATTGTTTATTCAATCATTATTAACAAATTTACTTTTTCTTAAAAATCAAAACGCCATGTCCTGGCTTTCGTTTAAAAGTACCCATATGAATTTTTTCAGATTTTTAAATCAATATTTCCACGATAATTCTTATGTTGAAAAATGTAGGTCCCTGTAACTTGGGTCCGACATCCCATTAAAATTCTTAATAAAAAGATTTGAAAAAATGTATATATATATACCTATATTGTTTAATGCATGCTCAAAGATCTGACGTTGATAATGTTTTAAAAATGAATCCTCATTTCGTTAAAAAAAATAAAGAAAATCGCTATTATTTATAGGTACGACGTCAAAAAGAGTCATAACATGTATACATGGTATTATTTCGTTTCGTAGTGAATGTAATAAGAATACAATATAAAGAATTCAAAGTAAAATATTCAAAATGTAAATCTATTCGTTGTGTAATGTATTCCGTTTCATATAAAATTTCAAAGCCGAATACAACAAAATATCCAAAACACAATGTTTCATCGATAGCTTAGGTTATCGATTTAAGCATAGTCGAATGCTCATACTGCCCAATAGATTTAAAGATATTTTACGACACAAAATTAATTAGGAATAATTTGTTTTTATACTTCCTATGACCTTTCAAAACAGCTAAGGTGTATAAATACGCGTATTTTTCATTTAGTTTATTAATTTATTACTATTCAAAATCAGGTTCGACTCGGCCAAGTTTGTAATTGAGGAAATTCATTGTTCTATCAATTCAATTTAGGATAGGTTTACTAGAGTTTTCCTAACAATCAGCTGATTAACGATAGCATCGATTGCTCCAAACATTCGTGGATGAGGAGCAGAGCGGATTGTCTTTCGTTGATACTCGAATGACTCAGTCGGCTTCTCAATTGGTCAATACTTCATATGATATACCTACTACGGTACGTTTGTGGTTCGTTTACGTATTATTTTCATTTTTTGAATAAATATTCGTTTTTTCGATCAAGACACTCCGAGTATGCGGATTAAAATCGCATAAAGAAAGTGCGTATGGATGTTCTTTATAAACTTTGCGTTATCCTTTTTTATAAAAAGTGAAGACTCTTTTGTCTGGACGCCTCCACAGATAAATAAAAACTAAATTACCTATGTACTTCAAAATTTATTAAATTTTATATTATTTAATAATTTTCATACCAGTTGAATTAATAAAACATATTATAATTTTCATTTTCAATCGACTTGATTATTTGTAATTATTATTAATTATATTAATAATTCAATAACTAAATAACGCTGGAAAACCTCTCTTTCTCTCTCTCTCTCTCTCTCTCTCTCTCTCTCTATATATATATATATATATATATATATATATATATATATATAGAAAATACATATATATACACGTTAGAGATGTTTCGAACGCTACAAACGACGAACAATTAATTCCATTACAAAACTAGGGTATAGCTATTGGATTCCGCATATTGGAAAAAATTCTAATACCGAATGAAGTAACAAAAAAAAGAGGGATGGAACCGATACACACAGGAGGTACGAATAGATCTACGCGTTGTGCACACCTAAGCGCGAGCAGTACCCGATAGTTCTATATCAGGCCTATATTGCCAATAATTACCACGACAATTACCCTTAACGATCATCCAGCCCGGAAGCTCTTTCATCCCTCCCTCCCCCCCCCCTCGCACGGACCATTGAGACCTAGACATGCGTTATATAACGTCACAGTACACGTGCGCGATTCGAACCTATATGATTCGTCGCTACCAAGACTGTTTGTAAAAACGAACCTGATATCCTATCAATTTTTATCGGACAATTTTCTATCATTTATTCCTAATGATTATTGGGATAGTGAAGATAATGTCACTTAAAAAAAAAAAGTTGGTTAATCGGATTACGTTTAAATAAATTTGTTATTATATAGAAAAAATGTGTTAATCGATTCTCTCTTACAGATATATATATATATATCGGTGGTTCTCTGTGACATCGAAGATGAAAGAAATAAATATTGCTATAACTGTGGGAATATGTTTTAGAGGTATCCAGTAGTTCTCCTGAATTTTTTCAGATTTTTTCTGGGCCATTAGTTTAAGTTACAGAGAGTCAAAGTGGACATTTTAGCACTTTTTTGCATTATATGCCTATTCTCATGAATTTGTAGGGGATGCATTTTTCTCTAAAAACATAAACATGACTTTTGTTGTAAAATTTTCTGAACTTTTCATTAAAAATACTTTTAAAGGCATAAATGTATGCTGTCACACTCTTGTAAGCCATTTAAACCTTAAATACTGAAAATCAGCAATTCTGCTCCGGACTCTGGTAACCTAATACTGTCTAAAAGATGTCTTTTTATAGTCAAAAACTGCCTATAAATTTCCAGAGTTGATCTAAATCATTAAGATCATTTATGGTCAAAATATCTGGGAAAAGTGCCCGAAATATTATTAGAAATGTATATTTGTTGTCTTATAACGATGAATCTATTAGCATGATCATTGCAAAAAAATTTATGCACTCACCTTAGAATGGTAGAAAAGTATCTCCACTTGTTGCAGTATCCATCTAATCCCCTGTAAGCTGCTAAAAATACAAATATTATTATACAATTATAAAAAATTAATTTTTAAACATTTATAATGCTGGATTATCAATTTTACAATCACATTAAGAATTATGATACTAATCTGAAGGATTACTATAAAAGTATCAACATTATTATTATTATTATTCAGCAATACATTGTTTGAATTTTACAATCTTGTCACCGACACGTAATCATATTCCTCATTATAATCTCAGATCTGATTTGTTTATATATTTTTTGTATTAAATACGTATATTCAGTTATTGTAATAATAATGTTTATATATTTATAGTAATCCTTCAGAGTAGTGAAAAATGCATCCCCTGGGAGCTAAAAATTCATGAAAATGGGCATATAATGCAAAAATGTGCTGAAATCTCAACTTTGACTCTCTGTAACTTAAAATAATGGCCCAGAAAAAATCTGAAAAAATTCAGGAGAACTACTGGATACCTCTAAAATATATTCCCACAGTTATAGCAATATTTATTTTTTTCATCTTCGATGTCACAGAGAACCACCCATATATATATATATATACATACATATACTATTCAGTTAATAAGAATTTTCGATTACCTTATATCTTATAAAACGAAAGTACAAATTCATTATTTTTTAAATGCACCTATAAGTTATATTTCTGTTTTGACATTATTGCATTTTACAATACTTTCATCTCGAATATCTAAAAAAGCAGAGTACTCGTGTATATAAGGTTTCGTCATCTGATTAAATATAATAATAAAATATATAATACCCCGCATAATTATCAAATTACAAAATCAATACGAAATAAAATATTATTGTATTATACGATTTATAAAATTAAAAGAGAAAATAAGAATTATTTATTTCGTAACAAGAGAAACAGCAGTTCACACGTGAGTTCGATAGTGTATTATATTTCACCGGTATCTGCGGATAAGCACCTTTCTATCACTCTATAAAAAAAAAAAAAAGAAAAGAAGTCCAACTCTTGGGCCGCGTACCTTTACGACGTTCGTTTCGTTCAATCACGGGGAAGCCATAAAAAAATCAACGGTAACGTACTTTCCGGCTGGTGAGGATGAAATATAACGCGTATATATATGTATAGAGTCGCAGTTAGAATTACTTTTAGACTAGCAAAACTTTGGCTTCTTCGAGTCTCTATAAAAAAATATATTTTTATTAACCACATCCTCGTACTTTATTATTAATCATTATCGACGAAATACGCTTAACGGATTATACCTTTAAGAATTTATGAAATTAAATGTACGGACCAAATTCGCGCAAACTGTATTACGATGATTCTACGCGTTAAACCCATTATTTACAATGATTTAGAATTCGAGATAAATTAAAGAATCTTCGTGGAATCATCTAAAAAATACTAAAAGAATTATTATAAGAAATACGTGGAAAAAAAATCGGAATAAATCATATATAAAACAAAGTTATCGATAAATATATGCGCGTGCATACATATACGAAAAGGAACAAAGGAAATTTATACCAGGATGGTTAATATCACAGGATACGATCACCGACAAGAGGTTGAACGTGGAATAACTTAGCCTGGAACGTTAGAAGAGGTACCGGTATATTATCAGGGCAAAAGCTCAATTAGCGCAATATTAAATGACCCTTGGTCTTACTACTTCGATGGTGTGTAATATCGAACGCGATCGATATGCCAATGGATTATTAATAAGTCGTATTTCTTGAGATAGTTACCGGATTATGGAGGTTGATGTTAGTCGCATGCTAATCTATATGTATATGCGAATTGTAAATTATAATACGGTCATAAAAGTGTGTCGTTCCACTTTAAATAAAATAGATGGATTTTTACTCTCGTTTCACACAAAAACTTATAATTGCTGAATTAATTACGTACATACATACATACATCGATTATATTCGAGCGTTTACTGCAATCTCACTTGTAAATTATGCACCGTAAGTACATGGTTATTTACTTATTTATTTATTTAATTATTCCAGAGTTATATGATCGTAACATTTGAAAAATCGATACACAGAAAGATATTATTAGAGAAAAGTGAAATTTCCTGCGCGCAGGTTTGGATAACAGAAATTAACCTAAAACTTAAAGTACAATGTTGGTTAGTTTTGCTGAGAATACCTCGACATAAACTTCCAACCGCTCAAATAGAAAACAAAACAAAATATATTTATTCATATGAGGATAACACTAAATGTACGTTGGACTTCCATACTTGCATCCTGCCATCCAGCATATAAAAACACTCACACTAAATATGGATTACTGGAGTCATTTTACATATGGTTTAAAAAAAAGAAGCTCAAATTGCTTAATTTGAAGCAAAGTTATGAAGAAAATAAGAAATTGAAGATTATTAAGCCAAAATTTAATATGAAAAATTTATTGTTTCTTTTGGCTTAAGGGGGTTCCATACTCAATTTTTGATGATTAATTAAAAAAAAAGTAGAACAGTATGTGAAAAAATAAGAGAAGAGGCGCCTTCGTTTATTGACAATCTAACTGTGTGCTGAATTTTAGATTAAAAGATAATTGCGTTTTCGAGAAAAGTCTTACCAAAAATATCAAATATTTTCACCTCATTGAGGTTAGGTTCAGATTTTTGGTAAGACTTTTCTCAAAAACGCAATATAATTTTAATCTGAAATTCAGCACACAGTTAGATTATTCATAAACGAAGGCGCCTCTTCTCTTATTTTTTCACATACTGTTTATTTACAAATTATTACTAATAAACACGATTGCCGGTAAGGTAGGGAGGATAAATATTGACTATGGCACTGTACGTTTCAACTATGGTTACGTAAAATTTAAAACTCTTATGGAAATGATATAATCCTTATAAAACTATCTATGATGATATTTTTAGTTCAAAATAATTTTATTTTCATTTTTTTTTAAATATTCTATATTTTTATATAGGGGAACGCGGGGCTAAGTTACCCGTTTTTTTATGAATTTAATTTTTTCTCAGCGAATTTTAATTATTTTAACACTCTAGATGGACAGAAAACAAGTTTAATAGCTTAATTACTTACCTGACTTATAGTAAAAAATACTTCCAATTCGGTCGCTTATAACTCCGAAATAAATAAAGATAAACAATCGAACCAAAAACCGGAAGAAAGTTGAGTTCAAGTAGATATGGTTTAAAAAAAAGAAGCTCAATTGCTTAATTGAAGCAAAGTTATGAAGAAAATAAGAAATTGAAGATTATTAAGCCAAAATTTAATATGAAAAATTTATTGTTTCTTTTGGCTTAAGGGGGTTCCATACTCAATTTTTGATGATTAATTAAAAAAAAGTAGAACAGTATGTGAAAAAATAAGAGAAGAGGCGCCTTCGTTTATTGACAATCTAACTGTGTGCTGAATTTTAGATTAAAAGATAATTGCGTTTTCGAGAAAAGTCTTACCAAAAATATCAAATATTTTCACCTCATTGAGGTTAGGTTCAGATTTTTGGTAAGACTTTTCTCAAAAACGCAATATAATTTTAATCTGAAATTCAGCACACAGTTAGATTATTCATAAACGAAGGCGCCTCTTCTCTTATTTTTTCACATACTGTTTTATTTACAATTTATTACTAATAAACACGATTGCCGGTAAGGTAGGGAGGATAAATATTGACTATGGCACCCCGTTAATAATCTTCAATTTCTTATTTCTTTATAACTTTGCTTCAAATTAAGCAATTTGAGCTTCTTTTTTTTTAAACCATACCTACTTGAACTCAACTTTCTTCCGGTTTTTGGTTCGATTTATCTTTATTTGTTTTCGAGTTATAAGCGACCGAATTGGAAGTATTTTTTACTGCTATTATTATTGGATGTCAAATAACTTCCGTAAAAGTGGCCATTGGCAAAAGATAACTTGGCTTTGTTCATATTTTATATTATAAAAGACATACCAAAGTTAGGATGAGATCCGTTTCCCGGAGGTCTTGTACTCCCCTTGTCAGTACGTTTCAACTATGGTTACGTAAAATTTAAAACTCTTATGCAAATGATATAATCCTTATAAAACTATCTATGATGATATTTTTTATTTTATTCTATATTTTATATAGGGGACGCGGGGCTAAGTTACCCGTTTTTTTATGAATTTTTTTCTCAGCGAATTTTAATTATTTTAACACTCTAGATGGACAGAAAACAAGTTTAATAGCTTAATTACTTACCTGACTTTTACCCAACGTAAAAATTTAAAGAAAAAATCTACACCGAAGGTGAAAAAAAAATCGTTTTGGGCAAATTAGTTCCGGAGCTGGGGCTATTTTGCTCGATTCTTGGGGCTAAGTTACCCTATCTTCTAACATACGTTTTCCAAAGTTATAAAATTTTTTATCTAGCTTCTCAATTTTACATAGTTTATAATATTTTAATATACAACGACTTTTCATTTAATAAATAAACTAATTAACAAATTAACTCTTTTTTTCATTTAAAATTGCTTTAAATAATATTTTATTTATACTTCTATGGTATGTCCATTTAATCTTGCATTAAGCTTTAATTTTCTTTTCGATCGATCTTTAAAAATATTTTCTTTTCCAACGCCTTAAATAGGACTTTTCGGTAAATTATCAGTTTTTGAAAGAATACTGTCCTTTGAAAAATTCTTGCAGATATCTTACGTTTTTAACTAGAGATATTCAAAAATGTGCGTAATTCACTCATTTAAACGCAAAGTTAACGAAACGTTAGATTAACACACTTCAACACTTACCATGTTCAAAATTTATGGTCTGGAAAAGATTCTCTATCGATACCACTTACCGCTACCTTTACCAACAGAATTAAAAAAGAACAATTTACCCTGTTTTTAACTCCGAGTGGTTCAATCGCGTCTTTTCTCATAGCTCGTTTATTATTTCCTTCTGCCTTATCATCGATTGTAGGCATGACCGTTTCTATTGGTTATTATATCCTTCCCTATTTCCTTCTATATCTTTAAAATTATCATTGATTCCTTTAACAAAATGTATGCACTTCATATTAGTTTTTTCACGTTTAGTCTTGAGTATCCAATTTTTCATTATTTCATTTATTACACTATCTATTACATTAACGATTTTTGGATTAGTTTTACAAACGAATATTATTTCCTGACTCGATCCGCAAAACTGTAGCAGATCGGAAAAGGTGCGGTAGTCGTTCAATTCGGAAATTGAATTAGTTGGCCTATATAGGTATATACGAATGTGTACGTAAATGAAATCATTTGTATTGACCATCATTCAAATCTGGAGATACACTTATATCGAAACCGGTGATCTTTAGTTTACACACAAACCGCCATAATTAAAATAACATTGAATGCATAAAATGTGAACACTTTGGGAAACCACTGCCCGGGGTCTATTTGAGGTGCAGACTGGCAACTTGGCATTGAATCGCAAATAAAATCACCGCAACGCGACGCTGCGTGTATAGGAACCGGTGCGATAAACTCAATGACGCGAAAGTACTTTATTGTTCCTTCGCGATAACGCAAATGTAAATTTTCAAAACAAATAATCCATATATATATATATATGTACATCTACATCTGCGTAAACAATATCGTTTTCCCTTTTTAAACAATCAAAATTGACTACGACCGATCTTTTTTTAATATAAACTTCTTCGAACAATAGAGAAAATAAAAAAAAATTGCGCTATAACAATGAGAGAACGGAGAATTTATGTTCAAAAAGTAATATCACATTTTTACGTCTCTTGTTTTCAAAGTTTTATAAGGTACGTAAACATTTAACTTCTTATTAGCTCATAGTTTTTTTTCGTATTCCAACTCGGATCTTAAATTTTTCATTATATCGTATAATTGTAATTTATGTGTAGTATGGTTAATTAAATGAATGGTTTTAATTACTTATACTATTACCTATAGACGTTGGCAATAAGCTAAATGGTGACGTGTAGATTTCCCGTTAATACGCAATAATTATAAACTTTCTTATCGAAGTTACGTAGATACATATTGCGCAAAATCAGTGTATTTTCGGTATTGCAGTTTCAACTAGTGAAATTCACTTAAACAAATTATCAATATATTGATCTATCGTTATAATTAACTAAATATCAATTGCGTCTTGAAAATGATACTTAACTACTAATACACATTTGAAACGAGTGAATGTGCATATAAATAAATAAATAAATGAATAACTAATTTATTTAATGCGCGCCTGATGTAGATAAAAGAGACAGCTATTATAGATATATTGTCAATTTATAAAATAAGAATATTCATGGTAGTAAAATCGATAAAAATTGAAGATTTGCCATTTTATAAGTTTAAAACGTCGACCATAACTTCTTTTCGCATGCATTCACTTTGTAAAGTTGTCGATGTCCCATCAAAAGTATGTCGTAAACAAACGGAACGTACCCTCCTATATATACACGATTCTCGAAAGTTACCAACTTTCTTACCCCAAATCGACCAACGACAAAAAAATGAAACAGTAAAATTAAACCCAAGAAGAAAAGTAAAAAGAGAAGGAAAAACAATCGGGTAGTAAGAAAAAACGCGATAACTTGAGCATTACGTCTATATATATACACACAAACACGCATAGATGAAAGGCAATAATAACGTATATATTACACGAAAAGAAAGGCTTTAGAAAAAAAAATACAATGTTATCTAGTGAGAAAGATTTAAAAACTTATGAGAATTACTATTTTTTATTGAAAAAATTACCAGATATATTTTAAATATTGTAAGAAATCTAGATTCATAGTGTGCGCGAATCAATTATCGAATGTATACCGCTACTATATCCACCAATCGACGTGCATCGCATATACTAAAGAACTCACTTCTGTCCAATCAACAGTATAGAAGATTTGAACAACTGACACCGTCATTTAGAAAAGGATGAGATTGAAGACAAGACCTCGAGTGGAAAAACCAACGAATCACCGCTCGTTATATTACATTTTTTAAGTAAGTTCGTATTTTGAAGATCGGAGTTCATATTTAACTATGAAATAATTTGAAATTGTAAATTTGTGTACACTTTAAATATACATAACTCAAAATTACATAGTTAAAATTTGTTTTATTGTTATTATTATCACTACATTATTAAAAAAATTTAGTCGTCACCAACGCCGCCGCTGTTCAGAAATTTTCTGAATTAGATGTTTTGGGAATTTTTATGGTATTCCGGGATAATTGTATTAATTACGGAATTTCTCGGGAATTTCGGAAATACTTAATATCGTCGGCTGAGTGGAAGAACAGTCTATCTCGGAACTTGCTTGGAAAACGCCCTATCTCGCGATCCGCTTGGAAAACGCCCTATCTCGCGCCTCGGTTGAAGAACGCCCTATCTCAAATGAAATTTTTCTATTTAAAATTTTGTAGTGGCACCTGCACTGCGCAACTTAAAAATACGGTCTTTCTAATTAAAATAAATTAATTAGTAAAGTGTTTAAAATTCAGAAAAATATTGTTTAGGCGTCATCGGGACTCCTCAGAGAAAGAGAGACTTCTCTGACTTTATCTGTCTATCAGCGGCGATGTATCGAGTACTTATTATATCAGCCGACCTGTGTGCAATTTAAAAAATGTTTTAAGTTAATAAAGGTTAAAAAAAAGTTGAGAGAACGGATGAGATTTTTAAGCTTAGAATTTTTAAGTTACGCAGTGGTGCCACTACAGAAAGCGAAAAATTTCATTTGAGATAGGGCGTTCTTCAACCGAGGCGCGAGATAGGGCGTTTTCCAAGCGGATCGCGAGATAGGGCGTTTTCCAAGCAAGTTCCCAGATAGACTATTCTTCCACTTAGCCGAAGATATACTCTGGGATATCTCTAGTAATTACGGGATTTCTTGGGTATTTCGGAAATTTTTAAGGTATTCCGGAATATTTGCACTGATTACGAGATTTTTTGGGTATTCCAGGATACTTGCACTAATGACGGATTTTTAAAGGTATTTTGCGAATTTGTAAGATATTAAAGACTTTTTAAGGTATTTAGCGAATTCTTAAGATTAAGTTTAGTTTTCAGTTTTAACCTTTAAGTTTCTTTATAAACTAAAATCAAATGATGAACGAAAAATATAGTTGCTATGTACCCTTACTATGTGTATATATATGGGTGGTTCTCTGTGACATCGAAGATGAAAAAAATAAATATTGCTATAACTGTGGGAATATGTTTTAGAGGTATCCAGTAGTTCTCCTGAATTTTTTCAGATTTTTTCTGGGCCATTATTTTAAGTTACAGAGAGTCAAAGTTGACATTTTAGCATTTTTTTGCATTGTATGCCCATTTTCATGAATTTTTAGCTCCCAGGGGATGCATTTTTCACTAAAAACATAAGTATGACTTTTTTTGTAAAATTTTCCGAACTTTTCACTAAAAATACTTTTAAAGACATAAATGTATGCTGTCACACTCTTGTAAGCCATTTAAACCTTAAATAGTGAAAATCAGCAATTCTGCTCCGGACTCTGGTAACCTAATACTGT
Source organism: Theocolax elegans (assembly GCA_026168455.1). Taxonomy (NCBI): domain Eukaryota; kingdom Metazoa; phylum Arthropoda; class Insecta; order Hymenoptera; family Cerocephalidae; genus Theocolax; species Theocolax elegans. Next base: position 2,294,182 of record CM047428.1, on the reverse strand, counting down.
CTAAAAGATGTCTTTTTATAGTCAGAAACTGCCTAAAAATTTCCAGAGTGGGTCTAAATCATTAAGATCACTTACGGTCAAAATATCCGGGAAAAGTGCCCGAAATATTAATAGAAATGTATATTTGTTGCCTTATAACGATGAATCTAGTAGCATGATCATTGCAAAAAAATTTGTGCACTTACCCGGGAGTGGTAGAAAAGTATCTTCACTTGTTTCAGTATCCATCTAATCCCCTGTAAGCTGCTAAAAATACAAATATTATTATACAAATGTAAAAAATTAATTTTTAAACATTTATAATGCTGAATTTTTAGTTTTACATCCCTTACAAAAATTATAATACTAATCTGAAGGATTACTATAAATATATAAACATCATTATTACAATAACTGAATATACGTATTTAATACAAAAGATATATAAATAAATCGGATATATAATTATAATGAATAATATGATAACGTGACAGTGACAAGTTTGTGAAATCTAAACAATGTATTGCTGAATAATAATAATAATAATGTTGATACTTTTATAGTAATCCTTCAGATTAGTATAATAATTGTTGTAACGGATGTAAAACTAATAATCCAGCATTATAAATGTTGAAAAAATAATTTTTTATAATTTTATAATAATATTTGTATTTTTAGCAGCTTACAGGGGATTAGATGGATACTGAAACAAGTGGAGATACTTTTCTACCATTCCAAGGTAAGTGCATAAATTTTTTTGCAATGATCATGCTACTAAATTCATCGTTATAAGGCAACAATTATACATTTCTATTAATATTTCGGGCACTTTTCCCGGATATTTTGACCATAAGTGATCTTAATGATTTAGACCCACTCTGGAAATTTTTAGGCAGTTTCTGACTATAAAAAGACATCTTTTAGACAGTATTAGGTTACCAGAGTCCGAAGCAGAATTGCTGATTTTCACTATTTAAGGTTTAAATGGCTTACAAGAGTGTAACAGCATGCATTTATGTCTTTAAAAGTATTTTTAATGAAAAGTTCGGAAAATTTTACAAAAAAAGTCATACTTATGTTTTTAGTGAAAAATGCATCCCCTGGGAGCTAAAAATTCATGAAAATGGGCATATAATGCAAAAAAGTGCTAAAATGTCAACTTTGACTCTCTGTAACTTAAAATAATGGCCCAGAAAAAATCTGAAAAAATTCAGGAGAACTACTAGATACCTCTAAAACATATTCCCACAGTTATAGCAATATTTATTTTTTCCATCTTCGATGTCACAGAGAACCACCCATATATATATATATATATATGGGCTATTTCACGTCAAGTGGTACGATGCAAATTTTAAATCGCACCGAATTTTGAGAACAGGCTGAAAATATCTTCCAGAAATAGAAAAAATTTTTTAGGTGTTTAAAATAATTTAACTAAAAGTTATTCTACCATGAAAAATGAAAATTTTTCAATTTAAAAAAAAAAATGCTATTTCCAAAGTCATTTATCTCAAAATCTATTAATTTTTTTGATTAAACATTACACACAACTGTTGTTCAAAATAATCTTTAGAATTTAACTACTCGGTTCAAAACCTCAAAGAGATAGAAGACTTGGAAATATTGATTATCAAAAAAGGCGACCACGCCACAATCGATTTTGATCTAACACCGCTCAAAAGATCACATTTCTTTAAGAGCTTTCAAATGGCGGTGGTTAGATTATTGGCCAAGACCGCTGGTAAATGTTATGCCTCATAAACCTCACGAAATCACTAATTTTCATCTATTTTAAGTTTATTATTAAACATTTAAAAATAGTTATATATTTATCACTAATTGATCTATACATCAAAATTAAGAAAGTGAGGGTTGACGATCACAGTTACCCCTATACAATATTAATAAATATGAAATATGATGGATGTTGTGAGTTGGGCGACAGAGAAACACAAGCACTTAATAAAACACTTCCTTTAATAATACTTATATCATATAAATTTACAAGCACGTCTTATCTCGTCAAAGGACCTAAGGAGAGTGAGTGCGATGAAACGCTCGAACGCACTAACGAAACCGCGGCGAGAGAACACAGAGCAGGCGCCCTCTATGCTTATTCTTTCACTCCCTCCCGACTGTTCTTGTGTGATATCCTTAATAAGTGATATATAATACAATGTATGATCTCAAAACAATAAAAAAATTCTCGTGAAAGTTGACGCTTCTTCAATCTTTGATGGCTTATTTCTTTCCGATTTATAACTCATCTTTAATTATTGCCTGTGAACAAACAAAACAAGAAACAATTTATTCTATAATAATATTAATTCATTATCTTATTTACTAAAAAGCTGTGGGTTTCAAAGGATAGAGGTTTGGTAAATATGTCAGCTATTTGTTCTTTGGATTGAATCCAGTCTATTTTAACGAGCCCTCTTTGAACACATTCCTTAACATGATGTTCTTTAATGTCTATCATATGTCTTAGTTTATTTCCCCCATTAGTTTGAGCACTCGATATAGCTGCTTGATTATCACATCTTAAAGTCATAGGTAACGGTATATCGTGCAAAATCAATTTTAAGGAATTGTAAATAGCTAACATTTGTTGACTTGTCTCACTCATCGCAACGTACTCGGCTTGACATGTTGATAATGCTACATAGGGTTGTTTATGTGTGCGCCACACAACTGTATCACCAAACAGTTTGATTAAAAATCCACAAGTCGTGAGTGCATTTTTGCAATCTCCAAAACTCGCATCCGCATATCCTTGAATCTCGTCATTATCACCTCTATATTTTAAACTTAATGATTTTGTTCCCTTTAGATACCTAAATAATCTTTTAACCATTGTCCATTCATTGTTTGTAGGATTTATTTGATGACGACTTAGAACATTCACAGTGTAACATATATCCGGTCTAGTCGCACCAGACAGATACAGGAGACATCCTATTGCTTCTCTGTAAGGCACATCTAATTTAATTCTTTTATCATGTATCTCGTCATTGCTATCGTTGTTTTCTCTGGATTTTCTCTCCCGATTAGTTACCTGTGTTGTATTCATAGGAGTTCGTTGTGGTTTACACTCATCTAAACCAAACCTAGATAAAATCTTGTCTATATACTTTTCTTGACTTAATTCAATTGTTTTCTTTTCTCTGTCACGTTTAATTGATATTCCTAAAAATTCTTTCATTTCACCCAAGTTTGTCATTTCATATTTATTGTTAAAAGCATTTATCACTTCGTTTATTTTTATCTCATCGTTACTTGCCACCAGAATGTCATCCACATACAGTAATAATATCATCATTTTGCCTTTATCTTTCCAGTTAAATAGGCACGGTTCCAAATCAGAATTTATCAATCCTAAGCTTAAAGCAGTTTTAGTAAATTCATCATTCCATCTTTTAGGACTGATTCTTAGCCCATACATCGCACGTGATAACAAACAGACATACTCCTTTCTTTCTTTTGCCGTATGATTTGTACCTTCAGGTATTTCCATGTATATTTTCTCATCCAATTTTCCGTTAAGGAATGCAGTTTTCACATCTAACTGCTTAACGATTAAGTCATGTTTGTTTATTATGGCCAACACAGATCGAACTAAAGCTAATCGAGAAACTGGGGCGTATGTTTCACTTAATTCATAATTATTCTTATCTTTAAAGCCTCGTATGACTAATCGCGCTTTATATCTTGTTTTTCCGTCAGACTCAATTTTACGTTTAAAAACCCATCTCGAATCAATTATGTTCTCTCTCTTCCTGTTTATTTCATTTATTGGACGTTTGACTATTTCCCATACATTGTTTTTCTCCATTGATTTTAATTCATCATTAATAGCTATTTGCCACGCATCTTTGTTTTTAGTACACATCGCTTCTTTGAAACTGATAGGATCTGAGTTGGTATCAGCAAGAAGTGCATGTAAAATCTCATCATTTGCACTTACGGTTGCTGATTTAGTATCATCGATACTTGAAAACATCACCTCAGCTTTCAATTCTTCATTAACCTTTAAATTACAAAAACTAGTATCATTTATAACCTCTTCTTGATTATCCGTACATAACGTACCTTTCTCATCTATTGGTTGCATTTTAGTTTTCCTAGGTCTGCCTCGTTTATTTTTAGTTTCTCCCTCCTGTTTTAAAGACTCTTCTTTTTGGTACTCTTTTTCACTAAAATCAATAAACCATTTTGTTTTATCGAACTGATCATACATTTTTGGAAAATTTTCAATTTTATTTTTCTTATACACATCGCCATATACTAATTTTTCGTTAAAGCGCACATCTCTGCTCTCGTAGTATTTGCCTTCTTCAGGTCTCAGAAACTGATATCCAGTCGGAGTATAACCAACTAGAACAACTCGTCTTCCTTCAGCTCGAAATTTAGGACCTGTTTTCCTTTGGACTTTAATATAAGCTAAACAGCCAAATCTTTTTAACTGATTAATATTGAAACTATGATGTGGAGAAAACTTTTCAATTGGTGTGTTCATACTGTTAGATTTGTGAGGCGTACGATTGTAGGCATACACTGCTGCTGACAGTGCTAAATCCCATAAGTATTCTGGCAGCCTAGAGTCATATATGTACGACCGAACTTTCTTTTGGATTGTTTGGTTAAAACGCTCAGACACACCATTGAGTTCTGGAGTATCAGGTGGAGACAGTTGTAATTCCGCGCCTAACTTGTTTAAAACTTCGGTTGTGTATCCTCCAGTATACTCTTTACCTTGATCACTTCTTAAATAGCATATTTTCGCATCATAACCCAACAAATTTCTCCCACTTCTTACAAACATTTCCAAACAATTTCCCACTTCGCTTTTTGTCTTCATTGGGTATGCCATGGCTAGTCGTGAATAATCGTCTACAAATACAGAAATGAATTTGTATACTCTCGGATAAGACGATGGCGAAATAGGCCCCATTATGTCGGAATGTATAATTTGTAGTGGTGCAGTCGCTCTATTACGTACTGAATGAAAAGGTAATTTATTAAATTTAGCTATAAGACACACTTCACAATTTAAAATTGACTCGTCAAAAATCGCTTCTCTTAATTCTTTATTATTTGAAAATTTAGATTGTAATGCCTTTAGATAAGCTAGAGATGCATGACCGAACCTAACATGCCATAGCATTGCCTTGTTATTTTTATTGAATAATCGATTTTGATTCGAAAAGGGAGACTCGGCTTCATCAATTTCAACTACAGGCAGTTCGTCCACATTATGAAATTTACGATCCCATATTGTAATATCAAAATTTGATTGTTCGTACGGTCTTTTATTTAATTTTTCATTTTCGTCCAACTCGGAAATCTCATCATGATTCTCATCACGCTCATCATTAATTTTTATTTTATCCGAGTTTTCAGTATCAATTACTACCGTTTCCATTTTCGGGTTTTCCGTTAATTTTCCTTTTATTGTAGCGCTTCGTGTCATATATTTTCTCGTCGTGATCTCATCCTCAGTTAGATTTGCAAGTATTAACCGATCTGCGATTTCAGGTTTAATTTCACCTACAGAATTACCTTTATTTATTTCTAGTTCAATAATCCAATATGGACGTTTATATACACCTACTAAAAACGATTCATGCGATATTGGATCAAACACATCAATTCTCTCGTTATCTAGATAAATCGCTAATCCCATCTCGGCGAATTTACGTAAAGAAAGCAGATTTTCTTTCAAAGCATTAGCATAAATTACCCTGTCTATTTCAAAGAGTTTGCCGTTTTTCAATCGAATTTCTATCTTACCAGCTCCCTCCGTTTTCAAATTCGCGGACTCATCTTTATTTGCGCATCTTATATCACCATAGTTTGACTCATCAAATGTTTTAAAAATAATTTTCGATCTAGTAAGATGTTCGGTAGCACCCGAATCAGCTAAAAACTCTGTTATAAACTCATCATTATATGTTCGATCGGTATTAACGTAAGATGTTTCAATTTGTACACTATTGCTTTTTAACTTTTCGTACGCTTTAAACTTATTATCTTCACTTAAAATTTGCTTACCCTTCGATTTGTCTTCAGTTTTGATTGTGTCAGAAGAATTTGTGGTTTTCTTATTTCTTTGATTAGTGTTCGAGTAGTTATTTCTACCTCTGGCTCTCGAGCCTCTGAACCGACCTCTTTTCGCATTATTATTCGACTCATCATTTGATTTACGTTTAAAACCTCGACTTTGAGATCTACCACCAAAAGCATTACGAGAAGAACCGCTATTATACCTGGAGTATACTTTAGATCCACGTCTATCGAGCGGAACAGAAGTCCTTTTCGTTGTACAGTCCATTGATTTGTGTCCGAATTTTCCGCAGTTGTAGCATTTAACTCCCAAACCTGCGTTAGGACATTTAGCCGCCACATGCCCCATATCGTGACACTCGTAACATCTTCTCGGATTTGAATCGGTCATATGCACAGCTTTCTGCTCATCGTTCTCATCATTGGTTTGCTTTCGCGTAGCCTCTTCCTGTAAAACAAGGAGTTTTAATTTTTCATACGACGTACCTTCGCCTTCTGTGTTTCGAGAGACAAAATCAATTGTCTGTACTATGGGTACAGAAACCATAACTGCATTATAAAACGCATCTCTCTTTTCATTATCGGATAATGGACTAGCACCTGGCGAGTTTTCATAATTTCGGATCGTATCCTCGAATTTTTCACAAAATTCTGACGTTTTGTGTTTACCAATTATATATTTCATTGTATATAATTGCTGTCTAACTGCATGTGACGTTACGTTAATTTCACATCTCTTAAGTTCACGTAAATTATTTAAAATCTCTGCCGGATCTTTAAGATGCATAACTTTGCCATGATAATATTGATCTAAGTGATTAATTAAAATGTCGCGTACTTTAAATTTCTGCTCTTCTAAAGTTTTCGCATCCAATTCTTTAGTTTTACTACTATTTTCTATTATGTGCAAAAGATCGTGTGACCTTATTTCTGAAGAAAACAAATCAAAAAAATGTATAAATTTCATTTGGTTTGTCAATTTATAGTCGCGTTTCATACCTATTCCTTTATTTATAATTTCAAATTTTACAGTTTCTTTCGCATCTTTGTTTGCTACTCTTATATTATTAATTGACTCTCTTGTATGATCCCGGGTTGAGTTTTTGTCAAAATATTCTTTTATTGCTTTATCGATTTCATTATGTAAATTAGAAACTTTGCAAAGTTTTTCGTTACTTAACTCCTTTTCTTTATTTACCTCATCATTGTGCTCGGAAAATCCCTTTTGATTTTGTCTTAAGACGGACACCTCCTTTTGTATTGATTTGATGGTTTCCTGCATTTCCAGGAATTGTTTATTATATTCTTTTCGAATCTCATCATGCAGTTGCTCACTCGTCTTCACATCTCGACTGTTTGTCTTACACGCAGCTAATTCGTTTTTGACAGTTTTCAATGTATCGGCGAATTGGTCCATTATTTGAGAAGAGGAAGTACATATTTTATTCATGGATGCGATTATCTCCGTTGTTTTATTTTCTTGGACTTCCAACCTAGTTTCAACTGGAATAGACCTTTTAATAACAGATCCACTCGTAGGTAGTGATGTTTTCTGTTTTAAACTAGACACATCAATGCTTGTTGGTGTTACATTAATTGTTAGAGGTCGATTCTTACCATTTTGCAACGCGTCAACCATTGTCTTTTGGCAACTCGTCTCTATCGCATCTCCTTTCAATTTCATCTCATTCTCCTCTTTGTCTGTCTCGATTTTCCCGGGTTTATTTATTGGTACACTCCCCTCTTTCCCCTCTTTCACCTCTCCCTTCGCTTCTTCTTGTCTCTCGTCATTTTCAATGGTTGCGCCTGCTTCCGAGGTGGTTCCTGGCATTTCGAATGGCTGATCATCGAGTAATTGATCTTCAATCTTTTCAATTAGATTCTCCCATTTGCAATCTGTCAGCATTCGTTTTTCTGTAAACAGTCAGATTAATCAATATTTGATTTAATGTATATAATACACGTATGTGTAGTAAATGCCAAGAACTGTATTTTTGAAATCAGTTGGCCGAACACAGGTATGGCTAAAATCAAAAGAGTGGACATACAAGGACACGCACTCGAATCTCTTGTATGAACACTCAAGTTAACTAGATCATGACAATTTGTACTCAAATAGACAAACACTAGTCAACTCTCGGAAAATTATTATTATTAAATTTATTAAAGTTTCAACCTTTAATCTGCAAAGTTCAAACAACACTAATTAAATTAATTAGATTGCCAAGTCAAATTACGTATATTTTAACTTAGTTACATGCTAGCCTATAACTATACGTATCAAAGTGTAAAACTTCTCTTTTAGAATATTGTCAGCTTTTTATTTACACCTCACCTGTTACATATTTCGTTCCTGATTCTGTTAATATAGTCAGGATATCCCCTCGTATAGTCAAGGTTACTTTCTCTCCTTGATGATTGACGTCAAGTTTAAACCATTTATTCAAAATGTCCCAAAGTTCCGACAACGATTGTTCAGCTGTAAATCGTTTAAATTAATGTTTGTTTTACACAGTATATATATACATTTAGCTTATACACCTCTTTGTTTTTAGGTTAGAAAACCAATGTTTAATTCAAATTATTCGCATCATTTAACCTGTCTTTATAGCACATACACATCGACATTAATTTACTTCTGCGTATAAACTCGAAGGCGTCCCTTCAAGCAATCGCATTCAAACGCGTAAAAATACCGCGCCGTAACGCCGATTCTCATGTTCAAGAATACGACAGAAAAGAGAGAAAGAGAGAGATATACACAACTCAACACATCGTATCGCCCTTTACTTGCTCGAGCTATATCTATATTCCGCGGCGCCGCTATATTCCTTCTCTCTCTATTCTTACTCGTCTCTCCCCCTTCTTCATGCACTGCTCATCTCTGCATATACACAGCGCGCTGACATGTACAGCTCACCTCCCCGATCGCGACCTCAGCGCCGTGCCGGTTTCTTGCCCAGACCTGCGATTCCAGGAATCGCTAACGGATAGGTTTTGTTTTCGCGTTTCGACTGTTTTTCGACTTATTTGTAAACACGTGTCGTTTACCACATCCACGTAATTAACAGCGCATATATTATTTTTTTTTCTTTTAGTTATTAAAATAGAATTTGTACTCATCACTGTCTTTTTATCTTAAGTTACATTCGCATCGTCTTTTTCTCCTTTTTAATAGTAACTGTTGTTGTCCTTCTTTTATACTTTACACAATCACGCGAAAACTTTCCTTACCTTCATTTAACCTTCCACTTTAATAAAGCATTTTTACTTACACATCTCTTGGATTTCTTCCCTCTCGGCGTTATCCGATTTCGTTTCCTCGTCCGACATTTTCTTGATATTTTCCTTTTTCTGCCTATAGCAGATTGCTTTTCTATGCGCAGTGAAGGCGTATCACTTTTGTGCTTTCGGGCCGATAACCTGATGGATGTTGTGAGTTGGGCGACAGAGAAACACAAGCACTTAATAAAACACTTCCTTTAATAATACTTATATCATATAAATTTACAAGCACGTCTTATCTCGTCAAAGGACCTAAGGAGAGTGAGTGCGATGAAACGCTCGAACGCACTAACGAAACCGCGGCGAGAGAACACAGAGCAGGCGCCCTCTATGCTTATTCTTTCAAAATAAAATGTTTCTATAAAAAAAATTACTACACATATATAATCTGGTAAATATTCCAATAAAAATTAGTAATTTTTAAAAGTTATTTCAGTCTGTCTCTTAATCACTCACAATAACATTCTACTTTTGATCAAACTAGGGCATCTTCAAGCGCGCTGTGCGCACATATTTTTTATCTTTTTCGCATTTTAACCTCTTAAATATTAAAAATGACGTCTCATAATCACAGCACACCCAATGAAATCAATTTTATTTCAACTTCATTTTTAATCTCATTTCTTCTTTTATAAATTTTTGTTACAGGATACGACTAATTTTTAAACCATGAACCAAACTACTCAGACTTCACTTACAAATAAATGTGTAATCCAAGCATTAATATAGGTTAAGTTTATATATGCGTATATGCATGGATATAAAATAGGCGAATGACACACACACACACACACACACACACACATTCACACACAAACGAATGTAGACGAAATGGTTCGTACATTTTCACTTAGAAGTAGCGTACCGACTGACAGAATAATATGTGGATGTATGTATATATGTATATATTTATATACAATACACATATATACAGAAACATAGGTGGTTAAGCAAACAACAACAAATTACTCTGGACGTACAACGAATCCAATTACCGAACTAACTTCGAACAAACAGTTGCCGTATATACGGAATTTCAAGTGATTTCGAATGATAATTCGACGAGTGGTGAATCTTTCACTCGGTAGTGCACGGACACTTGTATCTAGTGGGTATATCATTCCGTGCGGGCTGGATCGCGACGCGATAAATCCAATACCAAATTTAACGGTTTCGACGCGCTACACACAGCAGGTGTAAAGTTATACTTACTACGTCATATTTATATATATACGGGAGATTCCATGTGAAGTGATTCAGATAAAAAATAGAATTTTGTTTTAATGTATGGAATCAGTTAAAAACTTCTTGAATAGAGTGTAGCTAAATTTTTAGACCTGAATTTCAATTAGTACCTGTTTTTTTTTCATAAAATGCATTCGCTCTCTTTTTTTTAAGAAATTTGCCTAAAAACAGCATAACTTTGACTGAAATACTCTGCCGCACTCAAACTTTGCATTTAGATTTTTGCAATTAGATTTTTGGATGGATTAAATATTTTTGATCGTACAACCCTTTTTTTGACTATAAAGGTTTTTACTAATTATAACTATATTCAATATTTTAAACTAATATAAATTAAATATTTGTACAGATTCTTCTTGAAATTTATAAAGTTTTTCAAATTTAATGTATATAAAAAAAAATTGATAGATTTTGAGTTATTAAGTGATAAAATTGGCCAAAAAGTCATTTTTTGCAAAAAATTCGATTTTTTGATTGGCTACAGCTCTGGTACTAATTGAAATTCAGGTCTAAAAATTTAGCTACACTCTATTAAAGTAGTTTTTTACTGATTCCATACATTATGTTATTTAAATGGTATGAACCTCCTTGAAAGTAGAATCAACAAATTGAAACGATAGCCCACGCAAAAAAAAAAAACAAAAAATTTTATCTCTCGATCAATTAATATACCGTGTATGGTACGTATATAACGCACGTTGAGAACCCATTTTCGCCTATTTGGAAAACCGTCTGAAAATATTCCAAAGTATCGGTATGTATATATATGCACCTATACCGGGTTATAAAAATAATTAAAAAGAATAAAAGACCGCGCGTAATACGAAAAATGATCATGTTTGATGGATCAGTCTTTCTATATCGACACGAGCTATCGATCAGATTACGCTTAAAATTTCGAGAAAACACATTGGCGTTATATATTATTAAACGCTTCATCATTTTTGCGCGATGCGTCGCTCGAGGTTCCTTTAAGCGAGCTTCGAATTTTATTGCCAAGAGAGCCTTTGGGAAAGCACAGCCGCGTATACATGCATATATGTCTATATAGATTGCGAGCGAGCTGCCTCGTGCAGTCGAATACTTTTCTCTTTTATTAAGGCTCCAACCGAGCAAACGAACGAACGAGAGCGGCGGCTTCGGACGTCACCCGCACGATTCAACAATCTACTGCACCGATGAATTCGAAACTACGAGGTTATTCTTACATTATTGTTATATCGCGAGACTAAACCAACCCGTACCGTCCCACTTTAAATGTAATCTACTACGTTATTTCTTAAACACACATTTTTACGTATTACAATATTCGAGCGCTCATATTTATTTTTAATTGACACGCTATATAATTCCGTATGAGGATATGTATAGTTAGATTATTTCATGAAATTTTCTTGCAAAAAATTAGTAATTTTTATAACTATTGTCAATTAAATATATCTTTCGATTATTGTAATAATTATAAATATATTATAAATAGAATGGCAAAGTTTATTGTTTAATACTCTATCAATTCAATTGTTTTATTTTTAAACTTTTAAAAAAATATATATTCACAATATCTTTATTGTAGGTATATTGATCAGTTTATATGCTTTCTTAACACGTGGGCTTACTTACACAAACTGAACGACCTAATTGTATTCGTATTGGTCATCCTCGCACTTATCAATGTATATTCAATGCAAAAATACTTAGATAATTAATTTCCTTTTATTTACTTTATTTTTCATAAGGGGATGTCGGACCCAGAAAATGTTCATTTTGTACTTTTTTTTATAAACAAGTGAATAAAGTTTTTAAAAAATGCTAAACGTCAAGCCCTTAGGTATGTTTTGAATAATATACCCAAATTTTTCCAGATTTTTAAATCCATAATTTGATCACGATGTTTGGGTTGAAAGATTATGCTTTTTTGGACTAATAATTACCGACCAAACATTGTTTACTCAATTATTATTTAAAAAATGGTTTTTCATTAAAAAATCAAAACGTCAAGCCCTTCCTTGTGTTTTCAGTTATCCGTTTGGATTTTGTTCAGATTTTTAATGCAATATTTTAGATAGAATTTTTGGGTTGAAAGGTGCAGATTCCTGTAATTTAGGTCCGACATCTCGTTAATACGAAACGACAAGCAAATATATTAAATGAATATATATATATTCTTGTTTATTCTTGATTTTTGTGCCCTCTTTTTTCCTGGCACTTCCTACCGTTTATCCCCTGAGGGACTTTAACGGTGCTCACCTACCACCTATGTGTGGCCCTTAAAACCCCACCATCTCGCATTCGCCCGGGGTTATGCCCGTGGATGAGGGAAACCTGTGAAGCAGGGAAAACCTCACCCGAGATGGCCGGTGTATTCGAAACATTCTTTTTGGGTGTCAAAGTCACATTGGGTAGGCCTTGACACCGAAACCGAATGTTTCACAACTCCCCCTCACGTTGTGAAGTGTGGAAAAACACCTAACCGATCCCGAAAGCCGCACGAGAATGGTCTCCCATCCAAGTACTAACCGCGCTCAGCGCTGCTTAACTTTCGCGATCGGCCGAGGTGCGCTTCCACCACTCCGCCACCGCGTCGGTGAATATATATATATATATAACTATTATCAGCTGATTTTATTTATTCACTATAGAATATTTTTAGCTATGTTTGTAGATTTTGTAACACATGACTGCAGGGAAAATTAGAACGAATTAGATAAAATGACCATTTAAAATACTTTATTTTGAACTATAGGTTTTCAGTAAACGTATACTTACAATACAATCAATCAAACGATTTCGTGTATCTTTTAGAAATTATTATCCCTTTCACTGGTAATGTATCATATACGATCAAAAAAAAGTTGTGCCACAACTGGCGATGTATCATATATGATGAAATTGAATAACTGCTGCATTTATCAGTCAATTAATTTCAACTTCGGTGTGTAAGAGTTTTGGGGTTTGCTGATTACGAATCTAAGGTCAGAAATAAAAAATTCAAAATGACGCAAACATAACCATCAAAATCGATTCTGCGTCCCCAAAAGCCTTATATTCATAGTTAATCGTATAATTTCTTTAGTTTATTGTCCTACCATTTTTGGCACGTACAGTAAAAAAGGCTGCACCAGTGAAAGGGTTAATAACATAAAAATTATTAATATAGAAGAACACATTTTAAAATATTTGAAATAAACGCTTTGATTTTATACTTATATATATTTTACGTACAACTAACATTAATCTACTTGGCGATGTAAAATAAATTTTGATTAAAAAACTTTTGTGTGCACAGCTACGCGATATATCCCTTATTGCCGTGTGTCTAGTGTTAAAAAAGCAAAACGCAAAAAAATGAGAATAAACGAGGATCAAGGTTGAACGACCAGACAAAAGAAAAACATTGACCGAGACGCATGGTTTAGTTATTGGAGTAAAATAAACGGGTATTTCCAATTGGGAAATGGGAATAAAAGGAAAGAGTATCGATCTACACATGGAACGAATCGATAAGCGATTACACGTTTTTCTCTTATATAGAGGAGCAAGGGGATCCACTTGAACGTATGATATCTTAGCCTAATTTCGAACTTATTGCCTCTCGTTTCTTTCGAGTCCCGAAGCTTTTCTCTCTTTCGCATTTTATTTATAGGTTATCCTCTCGCATCTGACCTTCTCGAGACTAGCGCGCGTGATCGCGCGTTTACCATGAAATTTACCGTTTCGAATACGGTAGCATATTTTGGAGGAGATCAGAAAAATATGCGGATTTTCTCATTTCACTCGCTGTCAGGCTGTACGATAATATTTTATCAAATGTATGTATACGTTTATACATATATATATAATATAACCATGAATTTTTTTTATACACGTTTCATATTTATTCCGTATACAATATGTAAGTAAATATGTATATATATGAATTTTCAATATAAATATTTTTATCTCAATATTGTAATATCATATCAAATGCATTATTGCAGAAAATGAAATTATATAGGTATACCTATACATCTACTTTCATCGGAGGTTTCGCGGGATGGTCAAAGTATATAATCAATCTCGGAGAAGATGCGCGGCGTGTATCTATAAATTGTACCGTTACACAATCCACGACAACGTTACGCAAGAAAACTTGATTATCACTCGAAATTACTCCCCTTAAAACAAAACCCGTAAAAATTTTGAGAACACTTTAACACTGAAAAATGTAAGGCAAAATCGAGTGGCCTCAAAAAAAAAAAAAATTCGTCAACGAAACCAACAGTTTTACCGGATTTACAACCACCTTCGTAACCCGCGCGCGCGCTATAAACCCTGTATGTATGTATATATGTAATATATACATCGTTTGGGAAACTTGGTCTCTACGTTCCCTTTAACCTCGTGTTGGAAAAAGAAAAAGGGAACCCGGAAAATTTTAGGTGCTCGAAGTGTACGTCAATCACGTGATACGATATATACGAATATATAAATATATATGTGCGCAATATTATCGCATACATATTCGTATACATATACACATACATATATATACTCGCGGTTATAAGCGCACTTTTAGGTATTATATACGATCTGATGGATCGCGGTAAGAATCGACAAGTGCGTTATTATATACGCATTGCGGACGGTGCAGCGGATATCATGCGGAAAAATTCGTCGTTTATCCGGCCTTCGAAGAAAGAAACGTACACACGCCTGAATTTCCTCTATACACGTTCACACGTGATTTATTATCGAAATGTACCGTAATGACTGACACCTTTTTTGTGTACTTTCAATCGATATATCTTTATTACCGATTGAACAATTATTTTAAAGATAATTATTTTCGCAAATGATGGATATACATAGTTCTTATTTTACATAAACGATAAATATCCTATTGGTCATATACATATACATTTATACCTATTCCATTAATGTATAATTAATTATCCTCTTCCGCGTTCATCAAAAATATGTATTGAGAATAGACATGGTGGGGGAGCGAACAAAAATTGGTGAAGGATAAATCGTTGGTTAAGTAGCCAACGTTATAGATCTAATCATCCGTCGACATAGTGGTTCGAACAAGAAACTATGCGATTACGAGATGCGCGACGAAACTATGGGGCGCAAGTACGCTACTCCCTTTCCAGTTTGTACAACATTTCGAGATAACGAAACTTTGACTGGTTTAGCAAAGTAACCTGCGGTTACGATATTCTAATTAATATATAATGCCAATTTGATATATAGCTATACTTTAAACAATTTATACTCTCTCCTTTATTATTATTATTATTATTATTATTATTGTTATTTATTATTCAAATTTATATATATATGTATATTTATTAAACTTTTTCGACCAAGAATAGGTTGTTTGACCATAAATGGTTATTTACTTTGTAATTAATAGCCAAAAAAATGGTTAAAATCCTCAGTTTCTACTATAGAGGGTATATTATAGAATGGAATAATTACCCGACAAAGACTTTCGTACTAAAACAATGCGTGTTCGATTGGAAATCAATAAACATAATGTATGCAATAACTCAGTAATGGTAATTGTCAAGCCACTATCAGGACACGAAAGCAGCATCGACATCAAATCGATCTGATGTAGCTGTATTAGTTATTATCCCTTAGATTATATCGCGGAACTCGTGAACGTCTCACTCAAGTCACCGATAAACGAATCGTTACTAACGAATTCATACAGTTGGATGATTTTTTTTTTTGTAAAAAAGATCCTCAACCTCTTAAGTACGTATTTCGCTGGTGGACGATTGGTTATTCCACAAAACAATTTTTCACACAGGATTTTCTCGAATTTAGAAAAAAGTATTATTTTACGGTTAAATCTCTTATATCATCATTCAAAAACTATAATAATGCTCAAGTAAAGAGGTTTGATTTCAACTTTGGTTTATTTGAATAACTTTAACAGTTAAGAATTTACGATTGATTGAAAACGTTTTTAAAAAATGTAACTTTTTATTTTATTTAATAACCCTTAGAGTTACGCTACTATTTTCACCTATAAACATCATAAAAACAATTCATTTACTATATACAGATTAAAAGAAACAAAGTAAATTTAGAATTTTTCTAGATTTAGAATCTATTTTCTAGATAAAAATAATGAGCTATATATTAAAAAAATGTATCAAAATTAAATTAAAAAAACAAAACATTTAAAAGACCTCTAATTACATGTTTTTTTTATAAAGGATCATGTTATGACTTTAACGGTTAAATTATTTAAATAAATGAAACATGAATAATTAAAGTTCTTAATTGAAGTTCTCTTCCGATTTTGGAACGGTGATTAAAAGTTTCTTTAAACTTAAGTAATTCCTTTTTGCCCGTTTTTCGAAAAATTTCGTACGTTTTTGACCCTATAGATCCTACTGAAGAAACTTTGAAACATGGATGACTTTTTTGGACCATAGAATCATATATTATCGTTCCAGATTAATATATTTCCCAGAGGTCAAGAACTCTCCGTGTTAGTTTAGCTAAACTTAAGATCTATATCCTATATGCACATCTTCCCTAAAATACGATGATTACTAGATTATTATTAGACTATACACACCGTTACTTTTTATTTATTATTACCATTGTATGTATATAAATAATATCGTTTTTATAGAGCAACGCGTGTAAAGATGCTAATGAAAAATAATATTGCTTACATTGATGTATTTGATAATAATCGAAAATATGTATACGAAAGATGTAAATTAGAAAAATTAGTATAAATGTAAAGGTGCAGTCTGACGAGGATGGAGGATATCACAAAAAAATTAAAAGGTCCATATTTAACAATATGGAAGAGAAACCTTCAGAATATCACGTAAACGTTTTACAAAAATATTCCATCGATACAAGTAAGTATAACAAAGATTTTACACGAAGAAAGCAATAATAACGCCGAGGAAAATTTGAAAAGCTTAAAATGTATAAGTTTAATGTAACTAAAATTGAGTGAACTGTTGATGCGTCACTTACAGTCTATATCTACAGTTTATGTAACATGCCTTCAAGACTGTTACAACCCGTCCATCAAGCGCTACAGATTCGATTTCAACCAGTTACGAGAACTACTCGGTGTTCTACATCGTTCCGCACCTTTCAGTAAAATCCCTCTAGACTTTTACCTATTTTTATACAAAAATAATGAATTTCTCTTCGTACCGCTCAACCGTACGATTACTCGGGATACATTGTTACAAAAGAATTATAAAAAAAACAACGTAGTAATTGCGATTATTAATTTTTAACGCAATTTTCAACTTTCTCTATTTCATTTGATGGTACACGGTTTTCGTTTTTTTTTTATTTATTTTAGCAAGAGCAGCCGTGATATGTTCGTTATATACCGAAAGGTACGTAGGAAAGTTATAGATGCGAGGGCAGTCAGCCTTTGCAAGTGTAGAGCAAGCATGCTCAACGTTGTGTAACTCCCAACAATCGCCTGAGGTGCGTCTCCGCCACAATTTACCAGTTTATAACTTTGTTTCCATGACTATTCAGGTCAATGGTTATAATAGATTTATTCCATTTAGAGATGTCAGCAATATACAAATTAAGATTTATATTCACTTATTTATTACTCTAACCGCGCTAATGCGTTTTTTAATAATCTTACGATAGAAATGTCAAATCCTGTACTCGTAATTGCTTTATAATTCATTCGCTTTTAAAATATCGACAAATACAGTCTTAGCGTTTTAGAGTTTTAATAAGATATGTATCGTTTATATAAGAGATTTGTTTCTTTTAAAGAAATCGATCGTAAATATGTCAACGAACCTTTATCATTCAAGATGTAAAAGATCAGCTTTCGTGATTAATACAAAGAATAGGATCATCGGAATAGTGAAGGAAACACGAAGAAAAGTAACGAACCATAGGAAAATATATCAAGCCGAGAAAAAAAGGAACAAAAGTGAGTTGTACACGTGCGTCAACTAAGCTTCTAATGTTTCGTTGATTTGACACTCACGAAGATTTGTTAAGGTTTTCTCTGTAATGCGAAGTATCAATGCAAAAGTATCCCGGAAACTTGGAACATTAATCATTTTTCTAGACGAATAAACTCGATGATCTATATATCTTCGAACGTACAGGCAATGTGTTTGTGTTAGTGTAACGAGCCGAAAAGAATTTTCGTATACTTATTTTCAATAAAATAAAGATACCACGTAGAGAAAGGCTTTAAATAAAATGACAATATGTTACTCAAGCAATCGAGAGACAAACTTAACAAATTTTTAAAATTACTAATTTTTATTGGAAAATTTACAAATAGGTGTGTAATAAATATTTATCAAAACTTTGTCTCTCGATAACTCATTGTGATTTTTACTAAATTTTTTTTTTTCGCAAACTTCACGAAGAAGTAACACTTTTATTAATATTCGATAGAATAGAAACGATTTGTTAATCATAATTATACTATTTTAAAATTAATACTGAATATTTTGAGGAAGTTACTGAAGAAAAAGCGTGTCTAATCATTTTGAGAACAGGACAAAAATAACAAGCAATTATCATGGACAAAGTACATCGATAACAATTTAACCTACTATACATTACTTCACGCAGCTCCTTAAATATCCTATTTAAACGCGAGTTTTAACTTTACAATTCTCCTATGCACTAACTTAAAAAAAGCCTCAATTAAGAGCTCGGTAAATTTAAAGGCACTAGACAATCGTTTATCGTGAACTTTTATACATTTTCTTTTTACTCGAGTACAAAAAGTGAAAGCAAAAATACAGTAACATTTCTCTGTGTTCATTTATATTTACTGTACTTTAAATACTTTGATGTAAAAATATTACTATATGCGTTAAAAAAAATTTTTATTTTTTTAAATTTAAAAAAATAAAAATTTTTAAAATTAAGAAAAAATATTTATTTATTTATGTATTTATTTATTTAAGAAGTTTCACGGACTTATTAGTCCTATTACATAAAGAATTATAAAAAAGATAAATGGAGCTGAGAAGTAAAATTAAAAAAAATGATTAACAATTAAAATTATATGTTACATGTTACAATATTTTAAAAATACAAATATATTAAAAATTTGTTTGCAAAATTAAATTAGTTGAATAATAATATTAATACCTATAATTTATAACAATAAATAAATAAATAAATAACGGTATTAAAAAATGTAGTTACTTACTATCGACTATATGTAAAATCTAATGGTATACCCATATAGTCATATATTATCGCAATTCTAACCGAATAGTACGCAATATCTAATAATAACCATTTACCATATTATTAGATTGTTAAAATCTTCTATTTTTATTTATTTTCGTTTTAAAATCACGTTACGACAAAAATACACATACTAAACCCAGGGCAGCGTGCAACAAAAAAAATCACCTGAAATTCACTCGTCTGTAAACTTGTAAATCTTATCACACGACGCCTTACAAAGTACGTACACGGAAACTTACCGTGTACACGTTGCGCTAACGTAGCTATGAAAACTAGAGAGTGAGAGAGAGAGAGAGAGAGAGAGAGAGAGAGAGAGAGAGAGAGAAGGGTAGAGAGTGAGAGAGATAGGATAGGAGGAACCCGTTTAATTAGTAGAGAAATTAAATGCCGGAGGACCAGCCGCGCATTTGCCGTGCATTTGCCGTGCAATTAGGGGTATTATAAATTAATTATACGAGCCAGCCGCCAGTTTTGCGGGATTCAATCTCGGAATGGCCAGGAAAATAGATGCCAAACAAACTTGGCTACGTCCGGCTGTTTGTCTCGCATACGAAAAGAAATGTTGCGTGGAAATTCGTTATACCAATAGGAGGGCGCGCGTTCCTAATGAAATCACGACCTTTTCCGGAATATATAATGTAATAAAACCTTGGGAAAGAGAGGGTATTCCGAGGCCGAGGGATTATGCATGACGGATATAGTCTTAAACGTCAGAATGAAAAATTGTATTTAAATACAAGGGCGTTTTCGGGTATATATACCCTTTTCCTCGTTTTACTTTGTTTTTGCAATTACGATTTAAAGATCAGATTCCTTTTTTTTTATTCATGATTTATGATGCTTTTAATGGGTTTCTCTTCTATGTATCAAGTGCTTCTTTTTTCTTCGTTTAGAAAATTAATTTCACATTTATTATCTTTAGGTCGCTTAGACATTTCGACGCAATGTTGTATCATCCTAACGATTCAATTGTGTACACATTGAAATTATATGACCGAAATCAACAATTTCAGGTGTATACCGAGTGTTAATTCGGAAATAACGAAAAAATAAATAAACTATAAAATAAATTATACTTGCTTGTTACAACTAATCTTAATTTGAATAACATTCATATTTATATCAAAAGTTATTCTTGCAGAGCGAAACCTTACTAATTGAACTAGGAAGTACTGCGGAGTTCATGAAAATAAATTGTCTGATTATTTCAAATTGTACTTCTTAAAAGTCAACAAAAGTTTCAACGTACATAATATTTTCGAAACGTCAATTAAAGACATTTTCATCCTGCAAAATTTAAAAACAATGTCGTGCCGTTCGAGAAATATTTAAAATTGCAATGGAATATAAATGTGTCACACTGAAAAAATGAATTGTAACACTCCGAGCTAAATTATTCTTAAATACGCGTCAAGAAAAAATTTAGTAGATGATAAATGATTCATTTATAATTGACTCGAATGTGCTTTATCATTACGTATTGATATATACTTTAATTTTTGTATGAATAATCGATTTTCTTCGTGACGTGCATTTAAGAACAATTCCGCTTAAAGTAGAAATGTATTTAGAAACGACTTTGGCATCTTAACTTAATTAAGTAAATTTTCCAATAAATAATGAATGCTCATTATATTTTTGTCTAAACTGTTAAAAAATTATATTATAAAGGTGATAAAAAAGTAAATATAACTGCAAGAATGAAGATAAAATAAATACTCTGAAAAGAAATAAAAAATATTCAGTGTCCAAATACGCAGCTGTGAAGCGACCAGCTTAAAATTGAGACTGTTCGACTTCGCGCATAGCACGAATCGTGAGAAACACAAAAAATATTTTTTTAAGACCGATATACTAAAATTCATACAAACATACTTACTTATATATTCATCTATTCAAATTTTCAAAGGTCATTAAATATTGATTTTTCGCGTTTGACTCACAATAAAGAGTCACTGACCTGCAATATTCACCGCTTTTTGCAAAGTTCAATTTTTTGTAGTTAAGTACAATAAAGAGAAAAACTAAAAATCTTATTCGCCTTCAATGCTCTCACACCTTTCTGCAATTTGGATTCTAGGAATAAACAAATCTTTTATTCAGAAAAAAAGTTAACCCATTTTTTTAAAATTCTTAAATAACTTCTACACTTATAACTTGAAATATATATACATTAAAATGAATAAACTTGTTGTTTTGTCTTATCGTGAAAGCAAAACAAAATAAAATAACCCGAATATAGATGAAAAATGATACAACAATACAATTATACGTACAACCATATCCAATTTATGTAATGCTATCATACAAAATTTAAATAAAAAAATCGCAAAAAATGTCTATAACTAAATCTATACAAAAAAAACTTAATCATTTTTTAACACGACAGGAATCGTTATGAAAAAAGAATCATTGATTTCGGTCGCGGTATAAAAAACCTGTCGTTATTATATACTTTGAAGAAAAAACAACGCGGATCTATAAATATGACGGTACGTTATAGATCATTCGCGTTGCAGGTTAAAAAAAAAGAAGAATTTCGAAAACTGTACTCAAGAATAAGCGGTATAAATGTGGGTTAGGAGAGCCGAGATAGACAACGATTAAGCGAAACAACCGGGTGACAGCACCTGTTGATAGCCTTCGCGCACCCTACCCAGATATTCGGATGCTATATATACATATCTTGCGTGTATATATATATATATATAATACGACAGGTGTATGCACAGACGCAGGTCGTATATATGCCTATATGCATACAGATACGTGTATATATATTGAAATCGTCTCGCGAGTAATACCGATCCACTTTACGAGCATCCCGTCGTTGTCTCGAACGACAGGACGTTCCAAGACCCATCTTCGTCATTGACGATTCATCGACGACGTTACCGTGAATGAACCGTGAGATCGATTGTATATACACCCATGTTGATCACCTTTAAGGAGACGAGATTTACAAGAGATATATAAAATACAAGTTGTATGTGGGAGAAGACCTACAGAAAATTAGATAGTTGAACAAATTATTACTGTATAGCTAATTACTTTTGTGTTGTCTCTGTTGTTAAAGTAATGCCCAAACTCGTTATGTTATGATCCAAATTGATTTAACGAGTAAATATTAATTTCAAAGATTTCGTATTGTCCTTCCTTACGAAATTCATTGTTTTAAGAATGTTTAGATTTCAATGCACCACGGTTCATTTATAAGACGATTAATCTCATACATTACTCGAATAATCGTATTAAAACGTTGCACGCAATTATACATTGAATCGTAACGAAGAACAAAAACCTCATGTTTTTTCTTAAGGAGGTGGCATACCCGGTGGGTTGCCAACTGAGCAATGAAAGATAATTATTACATTTATTGAAAAAAGTACGCAATTTTATGCAAAATCCGAATACAGAACTGCACTAGGTAATTAAATAATGAGTCAATACAACAAAGACACCCTAAAAAATCTCTGCACCGAAAATGAACGTTTCTCCGTGATTCTTCGGTGCAGAAATTTTTTAGGGTGTCTTTGTTGTATTGACCTAAAACTTTGTGGAGTGAACTATTATTAAATTATCTAATGCAGTTCTGTATTCGGGTTTTGCATAAAATTGCGTATTTTTTTTAAATAAATGTAATGTAATAATTACCTTTTTTGGCTCTGTCGGTAAGCCACCCCGTTAAATTTCAATGTGAATCAATAATTCGTATAAAAACTGCACTTCTCAGTCGGTAAATCACTCGGGTGATAATAAAATACCGAGTTTGTCATCTCAATAATATAAATAGCGAGCTTGCACAGTATGAACCGTGGTAAATGAAATTTAGTCCAATTTTAAAATAACCGTAAGACAATAAATTTCTATAACTATGTACAATTTATCTCCTAGACATCCATTTTCCTACGGATAACAATTTCTTTCAAACAAATCAGCTACACGCGTTAATTGCAATCCCTCCATCACGTCTAGGGGATGATAAATAGTTCATTAGACGAATCACCGAGATTCGCATTTCCGTATGGTATAGCGGCGAACGAAAATTTTTAATCTACCAATAACCTCGTAGAAAAACGATTAGTAATTTGACTGTCTGAAATCAGAAAATCAAGAGGATAGAGGAGGAATGTGAATCTGCAATCACGAGTACTGGATATATCCCCGAGGCGGTGACTCGAAGTTTAATGCACCGCTTTTGCGAGCCATAAATTTCTGGAGCGTGTAATGAGGGGGAGTCACGCCGACGTTCGCTCACTATGCCCAGTGAAATCCCTTCAGCGCAATGCATCACGCCTCGAAATTACACGGAGGTGCAGATCATTAGGACTCATCTCCCAAATGATTCTTATTCCCTTTTATTATTAACGCTAAATTTAGATTCGGCTACTTCCATATATCCTCTATTTATCTCGTGCGTAACAATATTTGTCCGTTCAAGACGAACGCAAGACAATAAAGCAAAGGTCTTAGCGATTGGAAAATTCTATGACTTTAAATAAATATTTAAATTAAATTGAATATTTTCAAGTTAACAAAAATAAGATAAGATTTTTTAACTATAATAATATTATAACACAAATATATATATATTCACTGGAATCTTGTGGTAGGTGAATTTTGAATTTCCTAATGTTGGGTTCTCTTTCCGTGACTTTCTCGAAAAAGAACCCAACCTCCCTAAATAAACTGCATGGACGACTAAATAACTTAATAAAATTTAATTTTTACATATGTTTAAATATTAATGCACCCTTATTACACATCAAAACATGTCATAAATGATATTCGATAATTACATCAACTGATTATCTTCAGATAATTTCATATTTCAGTGCAGAATTATATCTCAAATACATACTGCCCTTGTATCAGACTTGTATTATTGGTATACTACTGTTTTATAGGTATGAAATGCTTCTAAAGAAAATGTCGAATCCACGGCATTTTAGCTTCTAACCGTACCAACGAATCCTCAAAATTTAAATATATATATATAGAGATCGATGACTCGAAGGTAGGCAAGAGGCAAAGTCATAAATTTAGCGTGGCTCGTGGACCAAGTACGATTAAGCCATTCGACCAGCTCAACAATGACTCACATCGAACGTGAATTTCCGGGCGGTTCGAGTGCCAGGTGGAAAGCGAAACGCCAAATCCGGTCCCAAGTACTCTTGATAGTAATTAGCCAAGCGATAACGGCTGGTGATACGCTGGAGGGGGAGTCACTGGGAAACGCTTACGAATTGGAGCACCTCAACCACGGCTACGCGATGGAATTCATTCATTATTGAAGATATGGCCACGCTCCACTTGAGCCAAAACAGAGGATAATAATATATAGATATAATACCTAACTCGTTTTCCTTTTACCCTGCCCAATCGTTACATGCTTTGTGCATTCGGAAATTGCATTATTTTCAACTAATTATATCATAATAGTTTATATCCATCAGATTTACGATGTATCAATGATAAACGAACACCAAAGTGAAAATACATTTTTATTATTAAAAATATTTGAAACTCTAATCAGAAATGTAATGCACAATATATATTGTGCATTACATTATATTCTTATATATCAATATTTTGAATTAGACGATTTAATATTGACGAGATATGTAATACATACCAGGAAAGTGTCACATCTCTAGGAAGCGGATCTTTACCAAACTCTAGGATATGTTTACTATACTATAAAAAAATAAATAAGTCATAGTTTTAGACTCTAACGCTCTTTTTTGCGATAGATATAACCAAATAACGAAAAATCTCGTCGAAAAAACCTTTAACTTTGATCACTTATAACTCGGAAACAAATAAATATGGGCATATCTCATAGAAGATGGGAAAATTTACAAAAAAAATATGAATTTTTTTAAACAACGTGGTACAATGATTATAGGTACTGTAATAGGTTCAACAAGTAATTAGAAATGATGAACTATTCGCGTGATTCATTTTTTTATTGCTATAAGCGAGTTATAGGATAAAAACCTGAAAAATTTTTTTTTTAATAACCATGTACATGGGACCAGGTTTCTTTTATAAGTAATTGATTTTTTAAGTTTTTATAAATATATTTCAAGAAATATATTATACATTGCATTATTTAAGCAATAACTTTAACAATACATAAACAATACATTAACAATAAATAATAAAAAATTAAATTTTTTTTTTTAATTACAATTTCGCGACAGGTTTAATCGCTTTTCAGGTACAGTATTAGATTCTGCAATTTGAACTGATCTTTTTTTGTATTAATTTTTTAGCTGTTTCAGAATTTTCTAACTTTTTATAATTTTTACTGATTTTACTTTGAAAAGACCAATTATATTGTGTAAAAGAATAGTGATTACAAAATTCATAATTTAATTCATTAATTGTGCAATTTATATATCTATTTGTGTACACGTATATTTCTTGAATTTTGCATATTGATTTAAAACAATTAATGTTTATATACGGATTTAGCGCTTGGTTCTACAATTACTTAAACTGTTTTCTTTTATTCACACTTACAACTGGGGCACATTATTGTAAAATATTTATGTGCCGTAGAAAAAACTGACATTTTTAATCCAATCACGCTATAATATGTAAGCTTCACTTTACTGTATTTTTTTAAAAAACGGGTGCACATCATTTTTCTTTGAAACAACTTTTTTATTTTGATAAAAAGAAGATTTTCCATTTTGAATTTTTTAGATTGAAGAAATGCTTAAAAAGTTACATCACTTTTAAGAATAATTTTTATATTTAAAAAAAAAAGGGAACGCTAGTTTGCTTAGCTGCCATTTTCGATCTAGTGAAGGCCCACCATTCTAAGAAATTTTTTTACAACTAATATGATAAAAAGAAGGTTCTTCTATAATTTCAGGTTTATTAATAAAGTGCTGAACCTTTTACAATAAAATTAGTGGGCAGAATCGACAAGAGTTACAACCAATCTTTAGGATTTTTCTATTTTTAACCAGACAAATTTATTAAAATATTGATTTAAATATTTATATTAAACCTTTCTAAGAGCTTTTATAAATAGAAACAAACTTTTTTGTTCTGTTAGCACATTAAAATATTTTCTTTTCGAGTAATTAATTAGTATACCTTATATGCGAAACCCAAATTATCCCATCTTCTGAGATATGCCCATATATATTCTTTCAAACTCAAAACCAGAAAAAAGCTGAGATCAATTAAATCAGATTAAAAAAAGAAAATGCTTACATATCTAGATTTAGTCGAAAGTTTCGAAAGAAAAACGAGTTTAACGATATTTTGATGACTATTTTGAATTAAAAGTTTTGCTGATATCTTTAGGCCAAATTGTCTTCTTATTTTTATTTTTTCCATAACTTTCGACCAAATCAAGATATTTGAGCTTATATTTTAAATCCAATTTGCTCGATCTCAGCTTTTTTCTGAACTTAAGTTTGAGTATCCCCGTTTTTATTATTTTTTTTTTAATTATAAGCGATCAAAGTCAAGAGTTTTTTTAACGAATTTTTTGGTTGTTTGCTTATATCTATTGTAAAGAAGAACGTTGGAGTCTAAAATGCTGAGTTTCTTTATATTTTGAGTTTGGTAAAGATCCGTTTCCAGGAGATGCGACACTCGCCTTGTTACTAAGTATACTTTTCCTATCCTTACGATACGAGTACTCGACGCGACTCGACATTAGGCAACCGTAGATTTTATGAGAAATAATTATTATAATTCAACATCTTTCTTATTTTACAAATGAACTTAAAAAACTAAATTAAATAAAAATTAAATTTCTAAACTTTGATTAAAAAATCTATTCCGTATTTAATTTCCCAATGTTAATAAAATCAAATTTTAAGATTGAACAACATATAAAAAAACTGCGATATCCCCTCTATACACTCTATACAAGTATACAAACCTTACACCGATAAGTACATGAGAATCGTAAAGAGTATACACACACACACACACAATGTATTAAAGAATAGCACTTATATATCCGCAGTACGATACGAATCAACAGTTATTATAACGTAATTCAAAGTAAACTTATCAAAAATGTAAATTCAGTACATACCGCATGGTATGTATATACCTTTAAAATTCACCGTGATAGAGGATAAAGTAGGATATACCGTATCTTCTAAATCAACAAATTTGAGTATACGCGTTACCACGGACTGTCGATCTTATTAAAATGCATATTAGACGCGGGATTACGGAGTCCGGGTCACGCGTAAGCGCATACGAGGAGGCATTATATTCGTATGCGCGAATATCGAGCTGTACGTTGTTACACCCCGCGGGAAATACAAACATCGCGAGTTTGGTTAACGCGACACAGTGATTACGTATTACCCAAATTAGATCCTAAAACCGCTTAAATATTGTCTAATATATCTATATACATATATATATATATCTACTACACATTCGATAGAATCTAATTAATTATTACGCACGCTCTTGAAACTGTTACCGATCGTATCAAACATCATGTTTTTATTACAGAAATATTTGGTATATACCTTCTTTTTTTGGAGGACGTAAATCTTTAAAATACTTAATTCGCGATAAGGATTATATATACAAAATACACTTACCTATAAGACGTTGTCGTCGCACAGCTTGATGTATCAAATATTCACTTTACAAATAAAATTGATAATCGTGAGATTATTAAAAAAAAAAATTTCTATATGTCAAATAAATATTTTTTAATATGCATAATTTCTTTTACAGAAAAAACAAATCTGGGAAATATGATCTATTGTTTATATAATTATATTGTACTCGTAAGAATAAAAGAGAGTGAGGTGTCATACAATATTGTCAATTGTTTAATAATTATAATTAAAAATATTATACCACTATTTAAGGAAATATTCTTTTAAATACATATCAATCTTCGGTACTAAAATGTACCATATATTATGTACGAAATAAAATAATTACGCAAATTCAGTCTACTTGAAAAGTATTTGAAATAATTTGCAAACAATTTTTCGCTAATAGAACAAAATACGAAAATAAAATGCCCCACTCTCGTGTAAATACACATGAAATGCAAATAAATATATAATATAAAAATAACCATAAACAATTAAATATTATTACGGTGAAAAATAATATTGTACGTAAAAATAAAAAAAATTAATATTTCCTTTTTTTAAAAAAGTGTTTTTATTGTATCCTATCACAAATTTTCTTCTAAATAATAACGAACGCAAGAAATAATGACGATAAAAGAAAATGTATAATAATTGTGGTACAGAGATAAATCAATAAGTTGCAATACAATGAGATTAAAACCAATCAAATAATATTTCCGGCAAGAAATTTCGCAAAAAATAAAATATTAAAAATTCCTAGGAATATAGATGTTTTTTGCAGGTGTGGATATACATAAAAATCACTTGAGTAAACTAAAACTTTTTTTTTTTGAGAAAAAAATACTTGTACTGAACGAAAATTAAGGATTTGTAAACTGCGATTTGTTGTATAAGATTTCTTTTAAAAAATTTGAACTGCGAATCCGGTGAATCGTTTTACTGTGTATATATTAAACGTCACTCAGTAAATACATATAATTAAATAACCATGACTTGTTAGGACGTTTGTTTTGATGTAGCGGGATTTGTTTTATCGCAGGACCGATCAAAAAGAGAGTGGAATGCTAAAGTATATACAACGTCAACGGGTGATGCGAAATAAATAACTCGGACACTGAGGACTTTGATAGACTTCAGAGAAAGAGAGAGAAATAGATAGGATTTCGTTTTTTGTTTAGTACGGTCAACCTGAACGATTTTTTACATAAGGCAAAAACAAAGTTAAAGATAATAGTTGTTTGATATAACAGGTCTGCAAGTAGAACAAGTGGCATCTCCTTTGATTTCCATGGATTTACATAAATAGGACGACAAACAGCGTCTTTAGAAATTATTGCACCCAGAATAGGCCTGTCCCCACGATCAAACAGTTTGCTCGAGGTGGTCCACCGAAAAGGTAGTTTCGAGAAACAATACACAAAAAATAGTGGTGTGTATTTTTTAGGTGATATCATTTTTTGAAAAAAAAAAAACAGTAACATCAACATGAATGGGATGTAAGCCCAAAAATTAGAAAAATGATTTATTTTTTATTAATCAAGGAATTCAATTTACCGAAAAAAAACGTTATGTAACGATTTTGTGTTTCCTTTGAAGATATTTTACGAATGTTTTCAAATCTTTTTATTGATAAATTGCGGAACTTTTTGAGCAGTCGTGAATCATTGTTTTATAGCTATATATATATATTACGGACCAAAAATAATTAATAACGTATAATTAATTAATAATTAATTATTTCGTAAAAATCTCTCTGTCACGGTATTCTATTTGTTTTGAACAGTATCTCTGACTTTTTCAGATTTTTCTTATAATTAGGTTTTTAAAGTTTTGGGACTTTGTAGGTGGGTCTCTGCAATTTGGGTATCACATCTCCTTAACATCAGTAATATTCGAAGACATCAACACCATAAGGAAAAAACAAGATAGCTCAAACCAACAGAAATGTAGGTAGCACAACTATTTTTCATTGGAAGATTTGCATGTGAACATGATTGATCAAGTCAATTATTTCGAAGCGCTAAGTGAGCTAGCGAGAAATATCGCTAATATTTATAAATACCAATGGCTGTTAGGTTATTCATAAATTATAGCTACCTTGACCATCAATTTATTGAAACATTCGCAAAATGCAATTATTGCAAATTCAATATGACATTACTTTTTTATAACTTGATAAAAGAAACATGGTACATCATCACGTAATCATCGCCGCTTGTATTTATTTATTTTAGCGAATGTATTTAGTTGGTTAAACTATTTACATTTAGCGCTTAACACAACGTAATCATTGTTCTTGAATCGCGTTTTTCTTAGCCACGTTAAAGGAAGTACGAACAAAAGCTTAGACATAAAGGGATATAGAGTTTATCGTATCTGATAAGGTTAAAACTATGTTGGAGGATGCGTCCAAGACTTCCGACCAAAATTAGGTATTACAGGTACAGAGAATCCTGGCTTGCCTGCTAGACCGCTTAGAATACTTTAATCATTATAATGATGCATTTGTGGATGGCTTTTGACCGAATTGCAGTTGGTAACTTTATTGCAAAGGTTGGTAACATTATGATTACCAATTTGCAACAAATCTTAATCAACCCTCGTATTCTAGCTTTACATTCAATGTTAAATATGTACCACTATTTCTTTGATTGTTTTAGATTTTCTAACAAAAATATTTTTTAAAGGTAGACGTATAAGGTTTACGAGGAATAAACGACCCTGAAGTAGTGATTGATCGCACTGCGATAAAGACGTAACATACGCACGAAAAACGATGAGCATTGCAGTAGAAGCTTGGATTGTGATGGACATCCAAAAGTTCAATTAGGGCAAGTCAATGCCGTGTAATTACATAATAACCTGTTCGTAAAATTTGAAAATTAAAACAAACGGTAGTAAAGTATTCGAAGAAAAAAAATTAATGGTCGCTCTTCAAAGATAAAATATCATTTGTTCGTTTTCATTTGATACACACAATAACACGATTCACCCAGAATATCGCTGCATCGTTAAATCAAAACATGAATGTATCTAGACGGGAGTATAAATTTAGGAAAGAAAAAATTGTTAACGTCATATTGCTACACTTAACACGTTAATACAAGTACTACGAATCTACGTACATAAAAAACGGAGGGGGGGCGGGGCGGGGGTTGCGGAAATGGCCACTGGTTCATCAATTTCTCCCGTAATAAGGCGGAATGAAAAAAAACAATCAACGAAACGCCGACTCGTGCAATGATGTTATTATTTTATCATAATCATCAATTAGTCCATAATAATAATCATCATAATAATCATAATAATAATAATAATCCATCGTAGGTTATCTATTACGTCGTTGATAAATCGGGCCATCGTGGATTCCCTCTTCGACATGATGTTGAAAAATAAAAGTATTAGCAGGCGGCGTCGCGCGAAATTACCACCAACATCGCATCATTTATACAGAAAAAACTATCCTTATTTTTACAGCATCTCGACTCGCAGCGAGGCCGCCCGGTATTTTACAGCCCGTATATCTTATTTTCGTGTTATCTTTTTTTTTTTCTTATATCAATGTTTGCTACGAGACAAATGATATATAATCGGTGCATACATCCAAACACTCGTCCTCTTACGCTTACAAACGAAGAAAATTTACAATCACATCAATAGTTTGCTCGTACTTCGGCTTCGTTATATAATAAATCCGACACGCACACGTATGCACACACTCACGATTCAAAGGACAAAAAAAAAATAAAACACAATGTATACACATTTCAGGCGTCGGAGAGAAGGAAGAAGAGAAACATCGCTCTTTACCTGCTTACACGCATTATTTCTTCTTTTTTTTTTATTCTATGTGCGAAACTTCCACTGCCGCGTCGACTTTATCATCAAGACTAACGAAAATAACATAAAAAATTTAAAAGGTAGAAAGAACATTATTACAAATTGCTAAGACCTTACAATTCAATGAAAACAAATTTAAAAATATGATATATATATATGTTTTTTTAAGATTAAATAATTAACTATAAAAACTGAAATTAAAAAGTTTCTTTTTAACAAAGATCGACATTGGACATTGAAAATTTCGCCATTAGAATAAATACGTGAACTTGATATTTTTTTTGTATACAAGTATTTTCCTGCAGCGTGTTACAAAAATTCGCTTATATATGCACGCAGAAAAGATAAATAATAACCGTTTAGCACCTGCGAACGTTTTTAAACATACAAAAAGCCGATTAACGCTGCATCATGTACAATATATACGTGTTAAATGTGTATGGTCAATTGTTGTGCAGAATTTATCAACAAACTTGACGACATCGTATTGCACTCATCATCCGTCAAGATCACTTCGGATCATTCTCTCTCACTAATACACACGTTATTTAGTTTTGTTATTTCTTTACCGTCGTGTCTAAAATACATGTTCAGCATGTAAATAGTACGTAGCAAAATCTCCTATTGTTTTATTCCCTCCCACCCACCGACAACATAATAAAAACGAAAAGGAAGAATCGCTCTCCGTCTTTTGTTTTCTCTATTTTCTGGCTTATATTGGTTTCAGTCTTCGCGTCGTTACGTTCGCGCTTTTACGCGCCCTTACAAAGGTTCGACGAAATAATAAGACAATTTCTAAGTAATGAATGATGATGTCTCGTCCGGGATGTATCTTTCTCCTCTTTTTTTCATGGGGGACGGCTGACAA
Source organism: Theocolax elegans (assembly GCA_026168455.1). NCBI lineage: Eukaryota > Metazoa > Arthropoda > Insecta > Hymenoptera > Cerocephalidae > Theocolax > Theocolax elegans. The sequence continues at coordinate 2,261,065 of CM047428.1, read as the reverse complement.
GAGTGGCGATCATTTTCTTTTTTTTTTGTTTTTTGGCAGAGATTTTTGCGCTATTCATTGGAGTTATTTAGGCGGAAAAAAAAGATCGATCTCATTTTCATCTCCTTAATCGACGATCGGACACGAGAAGCTCGTCTCGTTTTTGGCATTTTGAGATTCGTAAATCGTACAGACGTGTCAATTGGACGCTCGATCGTTCGATATTTTAACAAACAACGTTTTCTTTTTTTCTCTTCTTTTTTTTTTAGATGGCTATACAGTGCTGCAAAATTCAAGATGTGTAAAATATAATATAAGCTAAAGCATTATTGTATTTCATCTTGATTATAATTGCTGAAAGTTATCCCAAGTGATGTAAGAATGGATTATGATTGAAAAATGATTTCTACAGACGTTTCGTATAAAAGAATTTACAAAAAATTTGAATTTTCACAACACATGTAAACATCTGATTTTTCTTCATTTTAAAACAAGATTAAAGAATATTGCCATAATTAGTTTTTTTCTTCTTTTTTGTTATAAGCCAATAAAATTAAGAAAATACGGAATTTTCGTTCCTTCGAGTCCTGCAAGTAGTCGCATTTTTACTGCAAGATACAAAATATACATAACCTTCTTTACAAGACAGAATGCGTATCAAAGTTAAACTTACGTCTATACATATCGCTTATACTAGTATGAATTAACGGCGACACTATAAATTTTTTTTTTCAAAGACGTCAAGTTTCTACCGCACTCTCAATACTCCTTTTTCTTCGTCCATAATTTTGCGTTTTATTAATCTTAAGAAAAAAGATTATTTTTTTATAGTATCACTATCAGCTCGTGTACTGCCTATATTAACGAAAAAGAAAAGGAACGGATCATCGTAAATTACGGGAAGTAACTATTTTCGTATAACATTCCTTTGCGCTTTCAAAATCGACTAAAACCGCTATCGACGCGCGAAATTAATGTATGCATGAGCTTCCTTCTCTCATATTACTTTTTTTCGTTCTTTTGTACATATTTACGAAATTTAGAATATCCGTAGCAAAAAACGAGGTTGCGTCCATTCATATCCTGCTTATCGCGAGATTGTTGCTTTTTTCCTCTTTTACTCTTCATTTATTTATTTATTTTTAATATATTCACTAAAAATGTACAATGCACTGGCAAATCGTTCGTACAAAAAATAATGCTCAAGTATTACGTCAAGTGATAATTACCTAACTGACAGTTTATGAGATTCGATATGCTTTGCCATTTCCGTGGAAAAAAAGAGTAAAATTTACATGATTGCTGGTGATGGCAATTAATATTATTTTTACACAATCCTTTGATTAAATTTTAATCCTCTGAGACATTTTTTATGTTTTAATAAAATATTAAAACCATACATTGTACTTTTATCATTCATAGTTTTTGATAACGAACATTTAATTTCAAAATAAACAAAAATTGTGACCAGTATATACACACATATATACATATTGTAACGAGGTTATTTTGTATTCCCCGCGAAGAGCGCGAGTATAGTATTGTTTTGTCAAATTATTTTTCGTATAGATTTTTCCCAAAAAGAATGCGACTTAACGACGCGAAGAAATCGAGACAATCGAGGCGGGAAAAAAGAATAAGTCTGGGAGGACTGCAAGTATTTGTGGATACAACAGTTCGGTAGCCACAACCTAAAGGAGCAGTCGGTTTCAGAGAGATTGAAGTCAGTAGGGGATGTCTTGACGTCGTCGACGTGCTTTTACCGATTGGCAACCCCAACAACGACGAGCGACCAACGAACACCACGGAAGTTCTTGAATTGTGCCAGAAAATAAAATCGTCTTCGCGTTTAGAACATTTGGAAAATAGTATATGCTTGGGACGAGAAATTAATTAAAAAGGAAATTTGGTTAGTTATTCGCCGCGTTACAATATATGTATATGTATACATATGTTTCACTATGGAACAGTCTCTCAAAAGATTAAAACAATCAGCGTGACATTTATTGTACATTAAATAACATGTAAAATGTAAATTTTGTATTTATGTGATTTATTCTGGAAATGTGATTAAAATTATGAGAATACTTATTTCGATTTCAATATCCATAATATAATAATTTTAATAGCAGAAATTTTATTTTATATTTTTGTAATAAAAAAATTTCTTATCCAACAAATTTATTCAATATGCAAAAAAATATAGAAATTCTTTTTTTCTTATAATACCGACGTTCGAGTGCACGTATATTTTTTTAATGCTCCATCGATTTAAAAGTAAACGATGCATAATGGCTCTATTCACGTGTACTAATCCTCGTTATATTGACTACACTCTATATTGACATCGGAGATTCGATTCGATTTTTCGTAGTAATTATTCACAGTAAAAGACGCCAATGACAAACCAAACATAGTTAATTATTTTCTTATATTTTTGTGACTACAAAAAATAATTAAAAAAAATTTATATGTGTATTGAACGAAGAATAGAAATAATCGTCAATAAAACGATTGCATTTATCTATAATTGATATCTAATTGGCCATTTTAACAATTACGGTATGATACTTTTAAGCTTTATTATTATTGCACTATGCTGTACACTAGATGTTAATGATGCTATTCATGAAGTAATCAAACTTTTTAGAATTCGCAAAAATACCAATTTTAATGAAAAAATAGTCTCAATTATGTTTTTTATTACAATTAAAACTAAGTTCATTGTATACAACAAGCAGCACATTTAAGAATTTTTAGTAACTTTTAAAAAATACTATAATTAAAAATATAAACTAACAGTCATTCTATTTAAAAAAATGTGCAAAATTTTTATTTTACAGTATTTATTATTTACAGAGGCGGGCATCCTTCCCAAATTTTGTATTATAATTATCTAGTTTAATATAAAAAGATACTCATTAGAATTTCTTTAGCTCCGTTAGTTGATTGATTAATAAAGTTTTACGCTTTAAATAATATAACGTTAATATTTTTGTTTAATTTAACAATTACTAGGAATGGTAGCGAAACTTGCAAAGTGCGCGGAGAAATATTTGGTATATTTCTCCACTATATAATACATTCAACACATACACATATCTTGTTTATTTTCTTTTATCAATTAATTTGAAACATTTAATTATACTGCAGTTTAAAATTCAAAATTATTTATTTCACTGTTTAATAATAACATTATAATATTTGTAAATCACAATACAATTTTTTTAATTTTAGAGTTCAATTTCGTACTAATTACCGTCTTCTTTTTATAAATTGATTTTTTTATTTTTTATTTTTTAATGAAACACAAATCATTAACGGGACGTCGAAGTCAGAAAATGGTCATTTGTTATATTTTTTTTATAAAACAACTAATCTTTTTTTAAAATATCCCGAACGTCAGGCCTTCAAATATGTTTTAAACAATATACCCAAATTTTTCCAAATTTCGAAATTGATTATTTAATTACGATGTTTGGAATGAAAAATTACGTCTATCCGTATGAATTTTTTCAAATTTGTAATTCACCAAGACATCGTATGACCTCTGTCGCTTATTAGCACCAGTTGGAAACATAAAAAGAGCGACGTTAAATTAATTTTTGGATTGAAAAGTGTAGATTCCTGCAATTTGACTCTGACGTCCCCTTAATTAACTTTATTACGAAAAATGCAAAACTTGTACAAATTCATCAATATATAGTTACTTTTAAATTTTTTAGTATGCTATATTGACACAGAAAAAAGGAAAAACCAGCGCAATAATATTTAATATAATTTCAGAAAAGAATCAATTTAAATATATAATTAAATACTGTAGCTATCTAGTATTACAAAAAAGTAAAACTTAAATGTAGTAAATATTAAAAATTACTATATAAACAATAGACATTGAAATATATGATGATAATAATGATTGATGATAATGATTATTTGGTCCACTTATCAATAAACAATGATAAAGAAAAAATTAAATGTAAGTAAAGAATAAAAAAATCATAATTTATAAAAGTAAATGTAAATAGTAAGTAATTGAATGGTATATTTATCATTGAGAAATAAAAAAATACCTTTTAATATTATAATATTACATTAAAAGACAAACAAAATAGGCCAATATTTCGTCCTTGTTCCACCAAAATTAATTTTAAACAGAACTACCTATAATGTTTATACATTTTATAATGTTTTGTGCTTTTAGATACTAGCTTATGAAGGCTAGTGTAAAAATAGTCTTTATATCTAATAAATTGTAATACATAATTGCCCACCTCTGTTTATATTATTATATCCAATTATACTATCGATTGTAAAAAAATATTCATCCTGTTTTATTTACTTTTTTTACAATCAATGTTACAAGCGGGCGCCTAACGATTATCAAATGAATGATATTTAAAGCTTTTTTTATCCTCGAAATAATAGATACTATACATTCCTCCGAATTCCAAACTTCAAATCACATACAAAAGAAATTGGCTTTAATTGCTACAGAAAGTAGAATTCTGTATTTCTGCAAAACTTAAAAAAGGCACCTGGAATTTAACTTATGTGTATATCTGATCAAATACAACTAGTTCCATTTATATCAAAAGTTATATATATGTATATATATTTTTGTATATATTGGAGCTATACATACAATTATTCATGCCATCACTTATACAATATTGTCATACATACAAGCAAAAAAAAGACAATCGTATTCTAGAACGTGAAAATGAGAGCCATAATGCAACATAACGTACGACACCATCTTATCGGACTCATTTCTGTATTCATCAATTATAAAAGATCACTAATAATGACGTAAAGAGGTTTCAATAAGAAATCCTAATCAATAAGTAAATTATGTAAAAATAACGTTTATCAAATACATCAGTGTGCATTTTCGTACTCTGTAAAAAAATATCATCCTAAAGTAAATTTGAAGTTGAGAAATGTAGCAATTTTTCGGCATTGCATTTACATAATCCATTACTCGAAAACAAAAAAGTATATATCTAAATAAAACAATATATTTTTTTCATAATTATCTCAATTGCTTAGTCTTTTACTAGAACCTCTTTAAATCTCTCATTTTTATCATACGAAACACAGTGTTTAGTTACTTAGATTTTAAAAAATAATAATTAAATTATCGATGAACATTGTAACTTAATAATTAAAAAAAAAATCTACACTTCATTGAAAAAGGAAGCACGTCTGCATACTCGCGATTGTATATAAAGTTAAAACTTTGACGAATACTAACTGCCTTTGTTTTTTTAATCGATCGATAACGGGTAAATATAGATGATATGGAAAATTAAGAATGAGAAACAAGTGATAAGTTTCCATGAACATAAAACTGTTCCCGGCTAACAAAAATCACTAAAAAGAACGCTAATTACATCCGCCAATACATATTTCGAGTAAACTTGAGTAGACATGAAAATCAAACACATCACTTTGCTTTGCGCGACAACCCTTTTGCGATCAAAGGAATTATACATACAATTATTTCATCAGCATCTTAAGTTTTAAGTTACCTTGTTAATGTTGTGTTTGTGTATCAAATCATTATCGTAACTATTATTTGTTCGGCTCAATACCGAATAAAAGTCTCAAATGTAAGCACGCATCGATATTGTCACTCCCTCGCACTATATTTCATTAGCCATCCTCCTTTGGCGGTGTGAACCAACCTGCAAATTAAATAAAAAATATAAATTTTTACTTTTAAGTGAAATTAAACAACAAGATATACATAAATTATACTAAATTTACACTCGTAAATAACTTTATTATAATTAACTGTTTTCTTATAAAAAATAACTTTTCTATTTAAAACTTCTTGATTATTTTTATTTATTCTATCAATTTTCCCTCGTGACACTACTTTATAAATCGTTAAATAGTAATGTGAATAAATTGAGTATTTGGTATTTTAGCAAATTAGCATATTACTGAATTTTATAAAATAATTAAATTCAGTACCGAAAACATTTAGCGGAAATTTCAAAAAAGTATTTGAGAAGCAAATAAAATGTGTATCAAGTATTTAACAATGATGAAACGATAGAAACATTTTTATATTTAACATGTCACATAATAATTCAAAAATAACACAATTTGGTTCCTCTGTCGATTGTCATGTTATTTAGTAGATACAAAACTGTGATATACAGGTAGTGGTACGAAAGTGCAAGTCAATTATTAAGTCACTGAAGTTGTAGTTGGTTACATTTGAATATGAAATTTTAAATAAACTGATTGTATTTTGTAATTACTTCAAATATTTTAAATATCTATAGATATGACTTGTCCAGCCAGATTGAACAATATGGAAAGATTATTATACGCTAGAGACAGAAATGTGACTACACAGACCTTCACTACGGCAAGATCAATGCTTGTTAGATATTGGTAGAAATTTTAAAGTTATACAATTCATATTTTAAATAAATGTAGTAAATTAAGGACTTGATCCTGTTATTTTAGTAACAGACTGATACAAGTCTAATTTAATTTACATACGTTATTGTATTAAATATATACAGTTGTAAAATTTAAATTTAAATTCTATAAATGGTTATTTATTTTCATAATTTACGTTAAGTTAGTTTATAGTAAAGAGTTGGTTTTTGATTGTCTCATTGACCAACTCTAACTTAGTTTTAGTTACTTTAGTTTTAAGTCCGGATCAGCGTACAGAAAAACATTTTTTCTCTGCTGGATAATTGCGTACAGTTCATTGTATAAAATTATGTAATGTATATGTTACTCTGGATGAATAAATAAATAAATAAATAAATGACTACATTTGTGTAAATAATAAACTTAATCTCCATTTATTTATATTTAAATGTATTACATAAATTTGTAGTGTTAGGTCCATTAATTTTTGTAATATGTGTGACAATATATTTTGTGACACCACAGAAAGATATTAAATTAAAGTAGTAAATTCATTTTATTTTTTGAAGAATTAAGATATGCCTATTTTTAAGTTTAGAAAAGATCTTTGCATTTATTTAGAGTAATTTTTAAGGGATGTTATACATAAAAATTTGTATTGTTTATAACTTTTTAATTAACAATAAGGTTGTTTTTCGGAAAATTTATGTACTGCTATTTACTCCGACGATGATCTATAAATTTTCAATAATTTTTACACCTAACTGATTGAAATTTTTGGGTAGCCATAAAACTTGTATTTAATAAAAATCCCAATCCTTGCCGACGTAAGTGATTATTATTTAATATTTATTAATTTAAAATTATTTATTTTGATGAATTCGCTCTGTAAGCTTCTTATACGTCATTCGAACATCACGTACGATTTTTTTCAGGTTTTTAATTTCATATTTTAATCATAATTTTCGGATTTTTAAAGGTAGATTCTTGTAATTTGACTATCATATACCGTTAAAAAAACATATTTTTTATGTACCAATGCTATTTATATAAAGACACAAATTTATAGGTCAATCTAAGACATGAATCACTATGCTCTATATGCTCTTATGTTTAACTTATTAATTACTTTTAACCTTTCGCTTTGTTAATGAGGAATGTAAATCCAGATCTTTTGGATGATAAATTAAGCTGAAGCAACCCACGTTCAGTTTTGTTTGTCCATTTAGAGCATATAAAAAAAGTTTCACTCATTGTATTATACAAATAATCTAAACTCTTTTTAAAACGTAGATCTTTCTACCAATTTTATATATAAAGTAATCATCTCATAATATCATAACGAAAAATAATTTGAAAAATTCATCTCACCATTTTTCTCATGTATTTGAACAAGAGATTTGAAGGACTGCTGCGCCCGTGCGAGACTGTACTGTCCTTGTCCGCTGCAGACTTTACCGCCGCCACCAGTCGGTTGGAATTGTATACGCGCCTTTCCCTTGACCAGTGTCGCCGATATCTGCATTATTACTGCTTCCACCGTGTACGCCGAACTCCATCCCTGTTTCGTTAAAAGTTCCATACAAATAGCTCCTCCTATCAGAACGTAGCCCCCGGATATCATAGGATAAACTACCCTTACAAAAGGCGGCTCAAACGGGTACGTTTCCTATAAAATCACAAAATTATAAGTTTATTGCTGAAAAGATAATAGAAATATAACTTATCAGAACACAGAGGCTGTAAAGTTAAAAATATGTAAGACCGTTAATAGCAATATGAAAAACAATAAGAACCTTAAACAACATGTTTAATAGTATACTGTCTTTGCCTTCTTTTTCTTTTAAAAGTACAAGGTCATTATGAAGGGGAGAATCAGGATCTACACATTTTAACCTGATATTCCATTCGTATAAACTGTCATTCACAAGTTCTATGCTGTACATTCCTGCAAATAAATAATTTTTATATATAACTCAATTGTAAATAATATTAAAATATTTTAATAATTTGGAATATTCAATTAAAAAACACACCTTTTTTAAAACTGTCACTGCGATATATATCTCGAAGTTCTTTCATTAGTCTATCAGTAGCTTGAACACTACCAGAAACAGAACCTTTTAAATAATCTTGTCTCTGATTTTGTCTCAACCTTTCAAGAGTTGCGAGGTGTTCTAGTGCCATTTCATCCCCCTGTAGCATAATAATACATAATAAATTTATGAATGTTATTAGATTAATTTTATAGGTAACAGTTTCAGTAGAATTATTAGACAATATCTCAACATTTATACTCCTATTATTTTCCATAAATTTTCTTTTGTTTTTAAGTAAAATTAAAATAAAACTATAATAAATAATTTGTTACCTCACTATATATATAAAACTTATCTAAATACAATACTATTTACATTAATATAAATATACCTTATTCTTAGTATTAGTTTCGCCTTCATCCATATCTAAATGTAGATCTTCTTCAGCTTCACTTTCTTCATCTTCGTCCAAGTCTTCTGTGTCTTCTGCCTCCATCCGCTGAGGTACAGGTTCCGTTGCTCCACTTAATCTAAGCGGGTCAAAGGCTGTTCTAAGGCGTTCAACATCAGGTGGTTCAGGTAAGGAATGCAGGCGACATAATTCTTTCAAGAGGATTCCTACTTGATTTATGACGTGGTTGTCAAGGCCAGTGGTGTTGCTCAATATTTGTACAGCATTTGTGACACTTGTTTCTTCTGATTCTGCAAACCATACTGGTGGTGTCGAGGGATAGGTTTCCTGAAGATATGATAATGATAGTTATTATTTGATTCTATTTTTATGCACAGTCAAATTAAATATTTTTCAGTACAAATTTCTAAACTAAGTATTAGTAAATAATATTGAAATACTTATTTAAATAATAATATTCTATTTATGATACATTATGAAAATAAAAACATTACTTTTAAATAATGTTAATTTTCATAAATGTAGTTTGTTTTACTTTAAAATTCTTTGTTATCAAAGCAATGAATGATAAATAAGTTATATTGATAAAGTCTTAATACAAAGGTATGAATATTTTATATTTTCTACTCTTTTGTAAAAAAAAAATTTGAAGTAATGTAAGGCAATTTAATGTTTTGTACGTTATTCATCACATATTGTAAGTAAAATAAAAAATGAAATATATCCATTTATAAAAATGCATTGACAAACATGAGTTCAAAATTAAATTATACATAATAAAATAGAAACATATACTGTTCATTTACTTTACTTATCGTTAACTCTGATACTGATCGATCATGATAACTCGAGTATATAAATAATGAACCTTCTAAAAATTATATTTTAGAAATGCATAAAAAACGATAGAAATTAATAGAAAAAAATGAAATTCTACATAAGTAAGCATATAATGCATATAATCTTACTATTAGAGATTGATAAAACAGAAATATAATTAACCCTAACCATAACTATCTAATCAATACAGAGAGTATACAGTATATTACACTTATACACATAAGCGAGTGAAAGACCTATGTAAACAAAATAACTAACATATGATAATCATTTAATGTGGTTGATTAAAATTCTGTTGAATATATTATATCAATAATCATTAATATTAAGCAATGTGTGCAATAATATTCTTCTAGAATACTAATAATTGCAGAAATAAGTAGTTACATATGGTACTAGAGTTACAGCAAATAGATATAAACGAATGTAATAAACCACAATAATATAATAGTTCAAAGTTATTTACACATTCTATGTTGATATACAGTACATTGATGTACATTTACAAATATCAAGTGAATTAAACGGATGTAATGTTGATAATAACCAAAAATTCTGATCAATTCGGTGGAAAGAAGCAAGTTGTGAAGAAGTAAAAAACTATATAATTGTACCCAAATAATAACAAAAAGAAAAAAATACTCGATACCAGGAAGTCCTCGTAATCTCCCTGGCTGTCTATGAATGTACATACATATATGCATAGACACATAGAAAGGTCTGTATATATACGTATGTACGTGTTGAAAGGGCCTTACCCTCTAATCTTGGCATACATTGACCTCTACTACCCCTACCACTAACGCGCGCGAGAACCCCATCGATTCACCCCCCGCGAAAATCTCGCCAGACAGACACATCGGAACGCCTTTTAAAACGAGGGGGAAAGAGCGAGAGCGAGGATGACGGAGGGGGAGAGGGGGGAGGGGGAGGGGGATGGTGGATAGGAGAGTGGAGTGGCGAGGGGAGGGCAAGGGGGTACGTGTGCACTGTGCACCTGAGGCGTACCAAAAAAATCTTGGTGGACCGACCCCCTTTATAGAGAGCACGAAGGAAACGCATATAGGAATAAACGCTGAGCCTGAGAGAGCGAGAGGCGATGATGAATATAATCGACGGGAACGACGGCGGCAAGCGACGGCCCTCTTTCACCGATTTGGCTGAACAAAGGCCCAGTATGTATCTCTCGCTCTCGCTCTCTCTCTCTCTCCCGTCCTTTGCCCACCTCGCACACTCGCACTCGCACTCGCACTCACGCTCTCTCTCTCTCTCTCTTTCGCGGAACCACGATATATAGATAGACATACGCATATGTGTGTGTGTGTGTGTGTGTGGACGACTACGTAAATGATCGTACGTGTGTATACATGTGTATACGCGTGTGTGCGTGTGCATGTACGAAGATTGTACTCACTGTGATATTGGCGTGGATCTCGTATTTCTTTCCGTTTTTACCGACGAACCTGCAACTGAGCTCGTCGACGCTCGCCGACATTATCTGGAAGCGTTCATGGCTTTTCGGAAACACGGACTCGAGAGTCCTGATCTCCTGTTTGAGAGTATTCAGACAAGCCATTTGCTTCAGGGCTCCTCGGTCGTTCCCAGCAAACGCGCTCGCCCTCTCTCACTCTTTCACTCTTTCACCTCCTCTCGGTCTCCACTCGATCTCCACTCGGTCTCTCCTCTCGGTGTCTCCGTCCCTCCTACTCCTGGGTATTTGTCGAGCTGTTGTATGCGTTTGGGCTGGGCCGGGGGAACCCGGCCTACCTCCTACGAGCTTAACGCTCGATCACTACGGCTTCATAGCGACGTTACGTTTATTAATCGAGGGGTTACACCTCGCGATAGTCAACCCTACGCGTCGACAGCTTTCACGAACCCTCGACGCACGGTTTATTATATTATTCCCTATTGTTACTATTATTATTTTTACTACTATTATTCTTATTATTATTTTTTTTTACCTCCTCCGCGCTGCCCGTATAGCCTCCAACGCGCGAGGAAAATGGCGACGACCGCCGTGTGTACACAGCGCGCGCGCGCGTGTGTGTGCGTACGACTTAACCGGAGAGAGAGGAGCGAACCGCTCAGCTCGGACGTCCTCGTGCGACTCCGCTGCCGCTCTCGGCTACACCGTGTATTTTCGCGATCCGATCGTATGTACTACCTGCCTTTGCCTACTGACTACCCCGCGCTCGCTCAGAGTGCTGAGTGCTCGCTCGCTCGCCTGCGCCGCGGCACTTCGAGCAAACTCCTATATTTACTCCTTACTCCGTGTCGAGCCGCCAGTTATGTACGCGCGCACCTCTCTCTCTCTCTCTCCCTCTCGCGAAATCTCTCCTGTGTCTGTCCTGCTCCTATTCTCCTCTACTCTATCTATATCTGTATATATATACGTACATTGTATGTACATTGTACACCAACATTCAGCAGTCAGTCAGCACGGCCAGTCACTCCTCGTCTCGGCGCACGAGGGCGCTGCTCGGTTTTCGCGGATTTTTGACACTGCTACCTTTTTCCTCTTTTTCCTTTGTCTAATCGTCATTTCGCGAGATCTTCCTTTATTCTTTTCTCTAATCATCGATCCTTTTTACAGAGATCTACGTTGCGGATTAGTATTTATATTTGGTTATTTATTCTTCACCGACCGATATGTAGTCAAGATCTTTTTTCGGATTTAGTTCAATTTTGTTTGGTGACGGTCAGTTTTGTCACTCTACGCCAGCCTATGAATCCCGCACGTTCGTATATTATATAGTTTTGGGCTTTGGGTATTTAAAAGACCCTTTAAAATTTAAATACACTGTACGCATGGAAAGCTATATGGAAATTACGTATCCTTATCGCCATTTGATAAACTCCGAACGATTAGAAAGGTAAATATTTAAGTATTTATTTAAATTTTCTGGAAGTGAAATGTTTATTCACATATTTCTAAAAGTTAAAAGTTCAATAACGCGTTGGACGTAGAATTATTATTTTAATTATACATAATTTTTCAAACAAATGTTTTTATTGAGTAAATAAAATAACGTTTACTACTGAATATCATAGTAAATAAATCTACGTTCTTTCTTGTTTCCCTGTAAAGTATAAAACAAATCGATTCCAGCAGTACTCCACAATCCAGATGTTGAACTAGCTGTACAGGTACTTTGTATTCGTGTTATCTAAACTGCTTTTACCGCATTAATATACCCATAAAGTCTAGCCCTGTTTGCAAACACATAGCTAGAGTAATAAATTTCATCTGTATTTAATTTTGTTGATTTATCGTTAAGTTATGGTTTTTTTTCTGTTCTTTATTCATTATTTTTGTGTCTAAATATTTTTGTATAATAAAAAGTTATATAGTTTAATTTGTATATAACGTAATATTTTTGATTTCATATTTCTGAGTTTGCGTACTTTATTTATTGTTAATTTAATAAAACTATTTTACAAATTGTATTACTATAATAAATGTGTATAACCAATTATTCATAAAATTATAATTTAAAAATTTTTTATACTTCCCTCTGAATGTTACCTATTGTAAGCATTTTTACGCATAGTTTTATAAAATATAAATACTAAATTTACATTTTGTTTATGAAGTATAATGAATAATGAATAAATTTAAAAGTTGCATAAGCTCGTCATGAATTTCATAATACATTTTTTGTCTTTTATCTTTTGAGTGAACATTATCTCTTTTTTTCAAATACTAATATTAAATTATTTTTTATTTTAACAAAAACTGTATTACAATCAATAGTTTAACAAATGTGATAGTTTAAAATTTAGCTACTAATTATAATAAATAAAATTAAATAATTGATAATGTCACATATTTTACTTTGAAGTAATACTTGACAATTTTTCTTTAAATATCTTCTAAACATCAGTAGTTATGGTTAATATGCACCTGTGAAACAATTATTTATCGTTTTAAAAACATTGAATGTAAACATATTTGCTTTTGCTTGTTGTTAGATTGAAAAAAGGCTTGTGTCAATTTTATTACTAGGAATGTAAAATTAATCGTTAATAAAGAATACAATAAAAATGAATGTCATTTATCACGATTTTATTTGAAATATCTATTATTTCTAGTTTACTTCTTATTATTTATATTTACAGACGACGAAGTGATAAATTATAATACACGTATTATTTTAACAAGTTTCGTTTAACAAATAAATGCTCTAAACTAACGGTTTACTTAATAATTACAATTAAATTCTAAATTTTGGACTTGAGGGCCTCGCAGTTCTTTTCTCTCGAGATTCAGTGATATACAAAATACCTTTAGTGGTTGCTACGCTTATTATCGCACCTTCTTCGACTTCCTTAATTATTTTTTCTTTTTCTTCTTTTAGTTACAACTATGATGTGATAGTATTAAGCTAAAATAGAGCCGATAACCGAAATGCCATTATAAAGGTGGATAAGTGACAGAGACAGTTTATAATTGAGCATTTAAATGAAAGAAGATGTAGAAACACAAGAAATTCCTACAAATTAGCAGGATTTTTTTTTATTTTTTAGGTAATTGATGTCTATTAACAGTCTTAGATTTCATATTTCTTCTCACCGATTCATTTAATTATTCATCATTCACACAATTAAATTCATTTTAAATTATAATAAAGAGTATGCGCATTTGAGAAATAAAAATTTATATTTATTTTAAATTAATTTACTTATATATTCCAGGTAAAAATTGTCTCGTATACAAAACATTTTTTTGCCGTTTTTTAATATTTTTTTTCTTGTATCACTTAAATTTTATATCGCGTTCACCCACAACGATCGCAGGCGCAACAAAGCAGTAAAAAATGAATTTCTTTTGTTACTCTGTCATTATAATCTTTTGTAGCAATTATTATTACACAATATTTCAACCATGGGATGACATGATACATAAAAAAGACAAGGTATATGATCGACGACGTGGAATATCGTCCAACGAAGCCAGTCCGTTTCTTTTTGTAGTCTTTTCAATGGCAAATAGAATCTTCCAAGTCACATTCTGACTAAATACAATTTATAAATAATAAAATATACCATTTTCACCGTAACAGGATATTTGTTTTTGTTATTTATTTTTTTTGTCTTTTACTAAGCAAGTTTCCATTTTTGTCTTGATTACAGACAGATATAGAACTCAGGCGCGCAAGGCGCGCGTGAATTTAATACCGTAGTCTAATTGTTAACTTTGTATATACACTTATTCATATTTGTCTCGAAATATACATATTTAGAGCTTTTTACAATTTCTTTAGCGAGCTTCAGAAACTGTCAGTCGACATTAGCTATTATGTACCTTCTCAATCGTCTTCTTTATTTCGCGTGAAAAGGTTCATTTTTTCATTTGATGACAAATTATACAGCCTCTTACCAGGCAATTATTTTTCTCCAGTATTACCTACATCGTGCAGCGTGGAAAACTTGTTATCGACGGTTTCTTCAAATTAAGCAATCTTTATTAAAAATGTTAACGGCAGCTTTACTACGTCATTTTAAACACTGTCTTGCTACTACGGAAGACTTTTTATTAAATATGATATCGTGTCATATCTGTCAAAAAAAATTATTATTTATTTAACGATTGATTAATAAAAACATAAATAGGCGAGTTTAATCAATCTCATAATTATATAAAAAATAAATCGCATAATTTGTAAATTTAATTTTATCGAAATTGTCACATTTTGAAGAAACCGCCTTATTAATCTACGCATATAAATAATGCACTGTCCACCTGAGTAGACAGTGAAATATGCCTGTGGCATTTTAATCGGATTAAATATGTAATAACTAGGAACTTGGTGAGGCTTTGGCTTTTGACTCTTAAAATCAGAATCCGTTCAATTCATTAAACTTTAATGTTTCCTTTTTTACAATATACATAACGACCACAGTCGTTATAAAATTTTACTATAATATCTTCATAACATCTACTGGTTTGACTTTTTGTAAATACAGATGCAACATGTTATCGATGCGTTTGTTATATTTACAGTAAATTAAGAATCAAAAATCAAAGTTTTTAAATTTAAAACTTTAAATTAATGTAAACGATGCGTAATGCTTGATGAATTTTGTACTAGCGTGATCATTGTTAAAACAAATAAAAATACTTAAAAAATGACGAACCCTTTACAAGGATGTCACGTATTACACGAGCGTTCAACATTAAAAATTAGAACTGAACCGACACGATTTATAAGGTCTATCGCTTAACCTCTGTTTTCTTTTTTCCTCTCAATCTTTATTTACATTCTTGACGTTGCGGACCTTTCGTTTGAGAGATAAATCTGCACATCGTTCTGCCTCAATCTTCATTCCACTCACACATTCACGAAACACTTCCGACCCTCGAGAAACTCGATTCGGGTGGTGCACATCGCACACTGTTTTGTTTTCGACCAAATAAAAAAACAACTAAAATAAAAAAAAATATACGTGGTCGTGTTCGTTGCACCAGCACTTCCTTTCATCGTAACTGCCGTAGAGTGAACGAAAACTTATCCGAAAGGAGGAAACGTGAAATTTCCAACGAAAGCCAAGTTCTCTCATCAGACTCACGATCGCTCAGAAGGCGGAGTGATAATAGTCATAGGTCGGCCAGTAAGGCTGTAGCCAGTCCTAGCTGGTACGCTGCCGTTTTTTCGCCGAGTGCTCGTCGGAGGAATGGGCATGTTGCAACGTCGTGGGCATACCCATGTTGCGATTGTTGAGCATGTACTTTAATTGAGGCATGTATTTCATAATGCTGCGCACTTGAATTAGTGGCAGCTCCTCAGTCAAGGATGAACATTTGCCGTTCTTCATTAACATTTCCATCTGCAGTCTACAAATGGAAATATATATCAGTTAGTTATTCGCAGCTTATATTATATAAATGAATATATTGATGTATAATAGTACTAAATTTCAAAACAAAAGTAAAATATTCATTTATTGAAATATTATACTACTAAAGTAAAAATTCATTACTGTTTATTGTACTATTTATTTTCATTAATTATATAGTTAAAGTTTATAACATGAAATTAATTTGCCTACGTAAAGTTCATTACTATTTTAAATTGTAACTGTGAATAATAAGTAAAAAAAGAACACCTTATTCGTTATTTCCCCCCAAAAATGTTATTTTTTCAACGAATTGTAATAAATTGAAGGTTGGTTATGTGACTTATATAAATATTAATGACCTATATAATTATAGCATTATTACGATTATTTTGATAAAATAAAAAAAAGAATATTTTATTTTATGTTTTTTTATTTATATTTATATTATATAAATATAATATAAAATATAAAAATATTATATAAATATATAATATTTATATATATATATTATATATTTAAGAATAAATTAGTTATAGGCTGCAGAAATGCAGATGATCATTAACTAATTAGTTTAAGATAGTATATAAGTGGAACCCTAGCCTATGTACAGGTAATTTATTTATCTCAATAGGGTTTGCAGATGTAATAAATCTGTAATTATTAATGGGTTAAATAAAGAATAAAGAATATTTATTTTATTTATTTTAAAAATTATATTTTTTAATAATTATTTGATAAATAAAAAAAAATTTTAATGGTAGGAAGAGGAGAGTTTTGTAACTAATAAGAGCCAAGACAGAAATTGGTTAATAGTTTTAAGGTTAATCAGGTAAAACATTCAACATTTCAGAAAATCGCGTAGAGTAATGAGCATTTTCAGCATTTTATAGAAGAGTTTTATAAAATATTTTATTAATTTTACTCCTAGTGAAAATTCTATACAATAATTTTTTTATAAATTTATTTAAAAATATGTATAAAGATTTTTTATTTTGTTTATTTCTACTGACCTAATTACGTAGATTATCTTAACAGTTGAAGATTTTTTTTACATAAGTTTAGATTGAATTATTAAATTAATGTTATAACGAATTGTTAATGAATGCGAGTTCATTTTTTCAATTGCAATACACAATTTTTATCTTCTTGAGAAATTCTTTTAAAACTATTAAATATAATTAATATTTAATTTTAAAAAATAATTACGAAAATTGAAATAATAGCGTTAAAATAGTTGACATAAAGAGACATAGGTTTTTTGAGAACTTTGCTTACAATTTTTTGCGCAAAGCTGTGAGGTTTTAAAGTTAAATATTGACTGATACTGAATAAAGAAAAATAACAATTACTGAAATTGAATGACCTTTCCTCTATAGTAGCAATAAAGTATTTTGTCCATAATTTAAGTGCGCGTTTACATGAATGATTATACGATCGATAGTCATTAGTCTGCTCTGTCCATGATTTGGACGAATATTAAAGATCATTTATTAAACTATATATAACTATTTTTTATTTTTGACAATATACTCTCGATTTCTGAAAGTGTTTTTCATCCCCAATATATTATATATTTAATAAAATTGTTACTGTTTTATTAAAAAGTGTGAGTTAATGATTGTGATTATTTTATTATTTGTTGTTAGTTGTCAAAAGTTGACATCTACCAGGCAAACAATAATGAACAAATAGACATATTCACCTGTTGCCTTGATAAAGGTCCACCATCAGAACTTCGGTCAAGACTTGCCTGCAACTATCAATGTCACAAGCAGGGAAATACCGAGCCACAAAATCCGGCAATGTCATCAGAAGCTCTGAGTAAATGTATGGTTTGAAATTAATGCATGGTATCATTTTATCCTCAACCAAGGCCTTTTGCACTTGGTATGGCTGAACTTGACAGTTCAGAGTCGGTTGCGTTTCTACAATAGGTATCAAAGGTTTTCTACCCCTGGAATCCCTAAAAATAATTTTACGATTACATTAACTTATACGATTAATTTTAGTGTACACGTCAATATAGTTTCATTCACGATCTAATAAAACATGCATAAACACTGAAATAAATCTTAAATTACTTTTGTCTTTCTAGGTCTTATTCTTTATTAACATATTTATTAATACAATCCTCTTGTAACGAAACATTACAGTATTGCAATCGCACAATTTCACGTCATTATAACATAATAATACGACAATTTCACTAGATAATTACAAAGTAAAATTAAAATAAAAATAATTATAAATGTTCATTGCAATCGTCAATACAACAACAAATGAGAAAAGAGAACGAACACGTATAAAAAATAAAAAAATAACTTTCTAAACGAAACTAATAAATTTGATATTTTTTTTTCTTTTTCACAACTGAAGCTCACAAAAGTCACTATTTCTCCATTCAAGAACATGATGACATATTTAATGCCTCACCTATTATTGTTGCTGTTCCCATTAACTGGTATGAGAGGCGGTGGGTATTTCGCGTGACTTGTGTGGCTTATGTGACTTGTGTTGTGAGTTGTGTGAGTTGTGTGACCCGCGTGACTTGTGTTCAAAACAGGTGGTGTGTGTCTTTGTTGATGCGTCATCAACGACGCCGCGGACGTCGGTGGAGGCATTAACGCCTGAACCTGTTCTGCACTCAAACCAAGCATTTGTGGGTATGTACTCGGTGTGACGGGATTCGGTACGCCAAGACTTGGAGTTGTGTATGTTGTAGATACCCTGGAAATTAAAAACCAAGTTTATTATGTGACACTTATAAAATTTATTTTAACTATCCAAATTAATCGTTCAAAAATAGTTTCTGCTTCGAATATGTAAACAAAGATATTGTATCAATAAATACATATGCAAACACAAATCAATAAATGATGCTTAAAACAAATTATTTAACAAATGTGGTACATATAAAATTTCATGTTTACATTAGTATGGAAAAGACTGTAGATGAGTCACCGGAATAAAATAATGAAAAAATAAAATAAATTTTTTTCGTAGTGTACAAAGTAATAATTCGTATCCTACATATCATGCAACATATTTAATAAAATAATGTGTAAGTAGAGGTTTATCGATAGCTTAATGAAAAACCTAAGAAATTAAATGTTGTGTAATTGTTATATTTAGGTTGACAGTTTAAATAAAATATCATTCCTTTTAAAAGATACATTAATAATAATTTATTCAAAAGTAAAAAGAAGATATATATATATATATATATGTAAGTATATATACAATACAAGGAAACTACTACGAAATAATTTTTGATAAACAATGCTTTCCATGCTTTGTTTTTCGTTGCTTCATATGTATGATTATTGTACATTGTGTGGGGACTCACCAGTCATCCTTCCCATAGGTTGGATAACTATATTAAAAAAAATACAATATTGTATGTACAAAGTACAAAAATGAATAGCAGGGCAGCTATATCACAAATGATACTGTACAAATCTATATGTGCAAGAAAGAATGAATGATATTATTTAAATAGTGAATAGACATCATATTTATGATGATTAAAAAAAGATAACATAACAAGAGTACATTGTAAGTATTCCTTGTGAAATTATAATAATAACTACAAAACTACCACCAGAAATATGAAAATTATATCTACATAGGAAATGCTTGTGAACCATAATTTACATGTTTCTAAATGGTTTAAATGATATAGATTATGAATTGAGTTACTCAATAAAATACTGAATTTATACATAACTGGTTTATCTCATTGCTTCTTAAGATAATATAATTTCTTACATACTGACTTCAACTTTTATAAGATGACCATATTTGCATTTACAAGTATCACTTTTATTAAAGTAAAAACTAATTATTAAAGATTAATAGCATTTAGAGAGGAGAGTAAAATGAATTTGTACATCACTATGATAGCTGGTAAAACTAATAAAAATTGGGCCTGAATTGTAAGGATTGCAACCTATACAGCTTTCTTCAATCACATATTTAATTCATTACTTCAAACAAAAAAACATGCATTTTTGAATTTTTATGATTGACCTACATATGAATGTATATACACCATAACATGATTTAATTTTAAATGAATTGTTTGTTACTAAGCAGATAATTATTTGAATAATATCAGAGATTTTTTACTTTCATAGATGAATTTTTATTGTACGAATGACTTTTTAAGGTTCAAAAAACTTATACAAAATTATAAAAATTATACCTGCAGAATTTCTATGAATATTGTTAATCTTCAAATATATTACTTTCCCAATGAGATTTCACTCTCGTTATCAAAAAAATTATTTGATTTACTTTAAAAAATAGTTATTTAAAATGTACAAACGTATCCTTAAAGTACGTTAAACATTTGGTATAGCTTTATGAAAACATTTATTATTTATAAAGAATCATAAATATGAAAGTTTAAATGCAACTTAAATATACGCACTAAAATTACAGTAACAACATTTACAATTCTGTCACATTTTATGATTCATAAAAATATTTTTAAAAATTGTACTGTGTATAATATATATTTATCGTGAAATTTAAATTAATTTATACATTTAAATTATATTATTCCATGTATTTATTACTTGTTACTAATAAATAATTTTATAATATAATTATTAATTTGAAATTGAATTTTTAAAATATAAAATTAATGATCCAATATAAAGCATAAATACAGTAAATATTGATGAATTTTAAATAACAATTATCTCTATAGTGATTATTTTCACTAAATAAATTGAAGTGTGCAATAAACGTGATAATTATATGTTTATAATTTAACAAATTAAAAAAAATCGATCATTTTAAATGTAGATCAACAATAATTACTAATACAAACAAATTATTTACTTTTATTAAAATAATTACTTTTGAATCTTAGAAAATATTACATATTGTACAGAATTTTAGTTGTGTTTATATAATTTTCTATTTTGGTACAGCAATACTATCAAAGCTATGATAAAATTATGAAAAATTTGTTTTATCAATATAAATTAATAAATAAAATTAAATTAATTTAGAAATTTATGTCTATTCTCCATTAAAATATTTTTTTACTACATTAAACATAAGCTATATATAGATTGTTCAAAAATAAATGCAGTAAGTTGCATAAAAGACTAATTAATGATTCTATGGATATTGTAGCTTAATAAAAGAAAATATAATAATTTTCCTTACCCTAAATTGGGTTGATTGGAATGCGCAGTTGCTCTGATAAGTGGAGGAGGTACAGCTGTTTGCATAGTTGTATTAGGATACACCGGATACTGTTGCGATGCTATAGTAGCCCCTCTATTTCTACTTGTTGGTTGTGAATAATTTTTGTTTGTTGATGGTAAAGGCTGCGAAAAGAATTATTGTTCATATTATTATTGTGAAAAGAAATAATCTAATAATTAAAAATTAACTCTAAATTGTTTGTACAACATATTCATAATCACATGTTTACATTCGCTTAATTACCAAACTTTTAGAATTTTAAAACAATAGATTGTCCAATAAATGACTGTTCACTGGTACATAGTACTATTTATTATAAATTAATATTCAAGTTTGATTAGTTCCAAATTCATATTAATTTATAATTACATAAAGAAATCAAATTAACATGAAAATAATAATTTTTTTTATAATTATTTATTATGAAATTAATAAACAAACATTAATAACACAAATATATTTTGTTAAGAAATTTAATTATAAATTGAATTTTATAATTAAATCAAATTGTTTATTTAATTTCTCAAGTGACTTATATATAAATATTTAATTTCATTAAGTTTTCAATCAAACCAGTAAACTAAACAAATATTAATTCTAAATATGTTAACATTAAAAGCATAGTTTATAATCTAAAGTTAACATTTTTTACTTACAGTATGAAACATTTAAGGAGGCCTTATATTGCTAACCTTATTCAAAGACAAATGTTGCAAATATTATATTAAAGCAATACTTTTGTAAAAATTCAATTGTGTCCAATTTTATAAGTATTGAATACAAAAACACATATTAAAATATATACACTGTTCTTATATTATAAATAATGAAAATGAATAAGGTTATTTTTGTAAATGTGTAAATATTTGCTAGCTTTAACAAATTGAGTGATTGTGATTAATGGCATTGGGCACAACTGACACAATTATTAATTTTAATATAAATATATATAGAAAGCGTAATTATAGAAGGACAGCAAATTTGAAAGCCCATTGAATCTCAATCACTTACATTATGCATGTTCAAACTGGCAGTGGTCATCCTTATAATGGAATTGGCCTGAGACACGAGTGGTGTTGGAAAGGTTGGTTGACCACCAACTAGCCCAGACCATCCATTGACCGTGGCAGACTGAACAGCATTCATCATTGGTTGAGACACCTGATTGGTTCTCACCGAGGATGCTGCTGTAGGAGATGAGTGCACAGGATGAGTTGTTACCACGGGTCTCTGATTAACTCTTTGTATAGTTGCTCCAGGTAATGAATTACGCGGCAACATACCCTGCAGTGAAGCTCCTCTTGCGTTTATGGAATTCTTCGAGACATTGTTGACCGCTTGTTTGGTTGCAGGTGGTGTAGGTGGCTGCTTCGTCCAACCACCTCCACTGCCGCTCCCCTTGCAATTCACTAGTAACTGAGAATCCATCACTTTACTGGGCCAATAGTCTTCGAAACCCGTACCCGGAGGAAAATAACTTTTAATGTCATTTAAACTGATCACCGAACATGTTTCACTGGCAAACAGCTCGTTACGTATACCCTGTACCTTGCAGCAAAATTTTAAGTACGACAGGTCCCAACCTTCCAGTTTCTCTGCCTTAAGTTTCAAATTCTCTGTTTCACCTTCGAAGTAAAACAAAGGGACATATTTGAGGCCACCTTTAATGGTGTACGGCACTACAGATTCCTTGTTGATACGTATGAACCCGCATTTGTCTGGTTTTGGACCAGATATAACATTTTGGTTGGATCCAGAAGTTAATTTTGTGTAACATACATCCAGGAAAGTATAGAATTCTTTTGCATCTGCTAAGCGAACTACTAAATCTTTACATGTAAACTGTTCACGACCAAATTGATTTTCACAGTGCTTCATATTGATTTCATTTAATAGTTTGCTTTCAGCTTCGGTGATATAATAACTTCGTATACATGTGCAACTGTAGATGTCTGAATGAAGATAACTAAGATACTTATTTAGCAGCTTGGACTCTAAAATCCTAACTGCACAGTACTTTTCACTGGCTCTGAATATGTATGGTATGTGATTGTCGCCAAAGCTCGTCCAACCGAATCGACCCCTCTGGCTTTCGTCATCCAACGGCACTTTACCTTCGGGTGGAGGTTTTGGTACATTTGTGTCTGGCGTTGGCCGCCTGTTGTTGAAATAACCCAGAAGTCCTGACAAATTGGTTTGATTACATCCTGGTGGTCTAGGTGGCATGGATGCAGCTGCTTGTGCAGCCGCAGTACCCATTTTCGCCTTGTGTGCTTCCACCAATTTGGCAGCCAATTCCCTGATTTCTGCTTCATCTGGACGTTCTTGTTTTACTGTTACTTTGTTCAATGCTCCTGTAACAAAATATTATTGAAAATTAATATTTAATTATTAAATGTTTAACTTGCTACTTAGTAACTAAGAAACTTTAATGGTTGTATACATTTTATTGTATATTAAAGACTAAAATTAAAGTTAAAAAGTTGTTTATAATTGTTTATTCAAACTTTATTTAGAATTAAAATAGTAAAAGTATAAAGATATTTATCATTTATATTTTATCATTTAGATCAACTTATAATGATTTATAATATAAATAAATGTAAACTATTTTTAGCATGTTACTCATCAGCTAAATTATACAATATATACAAGAACATGTGTGCAACAACAAATATAACAAAGTGTGTAACATACAAAATGACATATATTTACATAGATGAAACCATACAAAAAATTATAAAAATTTTTTTATTTGGTTCCCTATTATTATTTGGATATAAGTGCAATTGGTTAGTTTTATCATAAAGAAATCCAAATTGTGTAAGAATTAGACAAAATCTTTTCATTCTTTCTCTTTCAGATTCATAATTCAGTTTCAAATTTTATCCCCTAAACTGTTACCACTACAGTACAAGTTATCAGAAAAAGAGGTTCATCTATTTAATTACAAATTTTAATGATCAATAAAATATCCTAATTAGCGTAATTTATTTAATATTATCAGAAGTGCACCATGTACAATAATTTTATGATTTCTATTTCTATTGAATAAGATTCTTTTTTGTTTGAAGACAGTGCGCACCTACTTAAATAAGCACCTACGCATGTACTTGTTATCAACTTTATATAGTGTGTTTACCACATACAAATAAGATAATCTGATTATATATATATATATATATATATATACATATATAAATATATTTATATATTTTAAATAATAATAAAAAAAAAACTGTTAAACCTGAATTCCACATTTTCCAAAGAAAAGTAAGTATTCATAACGAACTTTCTTAAGAATGAAAACATTGTTGTCAAAAAATAAAAAAAAAAATAAAAAAGGAAAGAAACCAGTGCATCCAAGCAAAATCAATTTGCAACAGCAACAATGAGCTATGTATTACCAAATAACATCGCGAAACGTGAAAAGACGTGGAAACATAGCCACGTATATATATATTAAAAGTTTCTCGCAACGCTCCATTTTCTAAAAGGAAAAAAGCAACAAGCCATCAGGAAAGTCGGAGAAACGTACCGTCATCCGTAACGTACATCGGGAAAGCGGGGATGCGACGACGGCGGCGATCTGCTTTTTCCCAAACTCTCTTTCTCTCTCTCTCTCTCTCACTCGCTCACTCACTCTTTCTCTCTCTCTCTCTCTCTCCCTCTCTCTCTTTCTCTCCCTCTCTCTCTCTCTCTCTCGCTCGCTCACTCTCTCGCTTCCAAAAGGTATATAGGTATACAATCACACGCGTATGCGTCTGTAGAGTCGTGTGTACTCCTGGAGGGATTTAATCGACGAAAAGAGGAGCCAGGTATTCACCCGGGTCGCTCACGGCCATATGGAAAACGCCCGGGCATCCCGCCCCGGAACACCTTCACCGACCACCGATGACACACGATAAATTTGAGGTTATATCGCGCGCTACCTCCAAGGGCGCGTCACACAAGAGGTTCCCGTACACGCGTACCGCTACGACAGTACAGTGAGCGAGTGCGCCTTCCTCGAGGACGCTCGCCTCCTGGAGGTATCGGTGAGAAACACGCGCTCGAGCCGCGCTCGCTTGCGACGCGGACTGTACGCAGCGACGTCGGGGGACCGCGCGCGGGTGCTGGCGCTCTGTATATATGTATCTATCTCGCTGTATATGTATACGTGCGCGCGCGCGCGCGTGTGTGTGTGCGAGCGCGTATAACTCCGTCTCCCTCTCTCTCTCGCTCGCTCACTCGCTCTCACTCGCTCTCTTGATTTCGAGCTTTACTCTCGCGTTGTATATACTCTCATAGGGTACCTATTGCTTTTTTTTTTAACTTGCCGTCCTTTTTTCACGGCGGTCTCGGTCTTAGCTCCGATCGGTACAGCACCGAACCAAGTCTTAATAGTGGAAGATGTTAACGTTCTACCATCTTAATTGTTTGATTCAAATGAAAACAATCGATTATTTGTTATTATTTGTCATTAATAATAATAATGAAAAAAAAGTATAATAATTTCAAGCGTGGAAATTTACCGTGTAAAAGAAAAAAAACTTTTTTTTTTAACTTTTTTTTAGTGTACCGTTTTTTTTCCTGTTTCGTCACACGGTATTCGGCGTCTCTCTATCGCGCTTTCATCTCGTACCGTTTCGCTTTTTTTTCTCTCTTTCACCCATTTCGTCGGGTGGGGGAAAATAAGAACGAGAGACAGGCAGAAAAAAGAAAGATTTGCACGTGCCCTCACCGCGAATCTATACTCGATACCGGGTGTATACATAGTTAGATGTGTGTGTGTGTGTGTGTGTGTGTGTATATTACATATACACATATACACGTATACACGTATACACATATATACAGATATACATGGTAAAAGTTTGTTTTCGCCCCGAAGACGTTGACCCGCGAGGCCTCATAAAATTTGTCGATCGGCTATGATTAATCGTAAAGAATTTTTGCAATCATCTGTATACATATACACGTGTGCGTACGTGCATATACCTATACACGCGTATACACATGTGTACGCATATAAACATTAATATAATCGAGTATACGAGTATATACCGCGCGATCTTTGATATATATGGGTGTGTGTGTGTGTGTGTATATATATATATGTATACGTATATGTATATACATACACAGAGAACCTATAGAATGTTCCGCGCATGCGTACAACTCTTCCCAACTGTTCCCGTGTGTTATTTTTTTTTAACTTTCGCGAGTTCCAGGCATATACATATAGATGGGACGGAGATGAAACTATGTGTACACGTCGTCTCTCTTCTGTCTTACCTGCGCGAAACGGTGCAAAATTTTTTTTTACGCGTAGTGCGCATGCGCGCGACCCCTCATTCCCACTGTCAAAACGTAGGTATAATTCTATTGCGCCAATCAAATCGGGAAAAAGGGTACGCGAAGTGGGGACTATGGGATTCCCATTTCTAACTGCTCGAGTGGGGGGGAAAAAAAGGAAGAACCCCCTCCCCTTCCCTCCATTCCCAACCACCCCTCTCTTTTCGACACTACACGGGGACAACTGTGACTGGAATGAGAATAGATTATTTTCGCGAGGTATATATTATTAATCCAATGCTATATTGACGAAAAATGATTTCCTCATTAGGTTCGTGTAACTTTTATTGGATACATACGTATATCTTACGGGAGATTGAAAAAAAAATGATGTACGATGACTTTTCCGAGGAACCCAATTATTCATATCGCGCGAGTAGCGCGTTGGATTTGGATCAAATTCGCGAACGGTTATATTATATACCTGGTCGTGTATTATTGAACTGGAAAAAGTTAATCCGATAGATAATGATTTCGCTTAGACAGCGATATGAATTGATAATGCGCATTCTAAAAAGGAAAAAGATGCGCTGTTTAGAACGTCTCGCGAGTCAATCGAACGTATCGGACGTATAAATTTTAATGAAAATTTCGATAGCACTCCAGTTAATAAATTTACGCAAACATTTGCGAATATTATACACGAAATAATATAATTCTTACAAGAGAAAAAGTACCCGAGAAGAAAACACACTACACACAAATCGATTAAGAAACGACAGAGATTTTCTATAATCCGTGTAATATACGTGTAGCAACGTTGAAGCCTAAAAAACGGGGGGATATATATGTATATATAGACACGTAAAGAAAAAGAATAAACAGTTACATTCCGTGTAGTAATCGCATGAATTATAAATATTGAGAAAGACCCTTGGCTAAATTCTAGAGCAAAATGACATTGTTCGTAAGGAATTACATAAACTCAAATATTAAATACCTATAATTTTCGTAAGTAATAAACTTATTGTCTACGCGTGTGTGCGTAAACTATGCAACAAGTTTTACTATCCACGGTATATACAGACGTCGTTATTGCGCAATCAAAACTTGAATAAATTAATAAATTATAACTTCGAACGTTTAAGAAATGTATCTATATAGTTTTTTCAAAGCTAGATGAAAGTTATACGATACGCGTTATACACACACACACACACACACGCACACGCACACATCGTGATTTTTCAAAGTGTTTGCATATACGAGAGGAAAGGTATTTATAGAAAAAATCAATTATTATACTCTATATTACAGACGTATAAAATATTTAGATAAGCAATTCATATTACGAGAGACGGCAACGGGAGTTTCATTATTGGTAACTAATTCTGCGCTCTGATTTCGCGCTTTACTCTGGTATATACTCTCATAGGGTACTATGCTTTTTTTTTTTTACCTTGCCGTCCTTTTTTTCCACGGCGGTCTCGGTCTTAGCTCCGCGATCGGTTACAGCACCGAACCAGTTTAATAGTGGAAGATGTTAACGTTCTACCATCGTAATTGTTTGATTCAAATGAGAAACAATCGATTATTTGTATTAATTTGTCATTAATAATAATATGAAAAAAAGTATAATAATTTCCAGCGTGGAAATTTACCGTGTAAAAGAAAAAAACTTTTTTTCTTTAACTTTTTTTTAGTGTACCGTTTTTTTTCCTGTTTCGTCACAACGGTATTCGGCGTCTCTCCTATCGCGCTTTCATCTCGTACCGTTTCGCTTTTTTTTCTCTCTTTCACCCATTTCGTAGGGTGGGGAAAATAAGAACGAGAGACACGGCAGAAAAAAGAAAGATTTGCACGTGCCCTCACCGCGAATCTATACTCGATACCGGGTGTATACATAGTTAGATGTGTGTGTGTGTGTGTGTGTGTGTGTATATTACATATACACATATACACGTATACACGTATACACATATATACAGATATACATGGTAAAGTTTGTTTTCGCCCCGAAGACGTTGACCCGCGAGGCCTCATAAAATTTGTCGATCGGCTATGATTAATCGTAAAGAATTTTTGCAATCATCTGTATACATATACACGTGTGCGTACGTGCATATACCTATACACGCGTATACACATGTGTACGCATATAAACATTAATATAATCGAGTATACGAGTATATACCGCGCGATCTTTGATATATATGGGTGTGTGTGTGTGTGTGTATATATATATATGTATACGTATATGTATATACATACACAGAGAACCTATAGAATGTTCCGCGCATGCGTACAACTCTTCCCAACTGTTCCCGTGTGTTATTTTTTTTTAACTTTCGCGAGTTCCAGGCATATACATATAGATGGGACGGAGATGAAACTATGTGTACACGTCGTCTCTCTTCTGTCTTACCTGCGCGAAACGGTTGCAAAATTTTTTTTTACGCGTAGTGCGCATGCGCGCGACCCCTCATTCCCACTGTCAAAACGTAGGTATAATTCTATTGCGCCAATCAAATCGGGAAAAAGGGTACGCGAAGTGGGGACTATGGGATTCCCATTTCTAACTGCTCGAGTGGGGGGGAAAAAAGGAAGAACCCCCTCCCCTTCCCTCCATTCCCAACCACCCCTCTCTTTTCGACACTACACGGGGACAACTGTGACTGGAATGAGAATAGATTATTTTCGCGAGGTATATATTATTAATCCAATGCTATATTGACGAAAAATGATTTCCTCATTAGGTTCGTGTAACTTTTATTGGATACATACGTATATCTTACGGGAGATTGAAAAAAAAATGATGTACGATGACTTTTCCGAGGAACCCAATTATTCATATCGCGCGAGTAGCGCGTTGGATTTGGATCAAATTCGCGAACGGTTATATTATATACCTGGTCGTGTATTATTGAACTGGAAAAAGTTAATCCGATAGATAATGATTTCGCTTAGACAGCGATATGAATTGATAATGCGCATTCTAAAAAGGAAAAAGATGCGCTGTTTAGAACGTCTCGCGAGTCAATCGAACGTATCGGACGTATAAATTTTAATGAAAATTTCGATAGCACTCCAGTTAATAAATTTACGCAAACATTTGCGAATATTATACACGAAATAATATAATTCTTACAAGAGAAAAAGTACCCGAGAAGAAAACACACTACACACAAATCGATTAAGAAACGACAGAGATTTTCTATAATCCGTGTAATATACGTGTAGCAACGTTGAAGCCTAAAAACGGGGGGATATATATGTATATATAGACACGTAAAGAAAAAGAATAAACAGTTACATTCCGTGTAGTAATCGCATGAATTATAAATATTGAGAAAGACCCTTGGCTAAATTCTAGAGCAAAATGACATTGTTCGTAAGGAATTACATAAACTCAAATATTAAATACCTATAATTTTCGTAAGTAATAAACTTATTGTCTACGCGTGTGTGCGTAAACTATGCAACAAGTTTTACTATCCACGGTATATACAGACGTCGTTATTGCGCAATCAAAACTTGAATAAATTAATAAATTATAACTTCGAACGTTTAAGAAATGTATCTATATAGTTTTTTCAAAGCTAGATGAAAGTTATACGATACGCGTTATACACACACACACACACACACGCACACGCACACATCGTGATTTTTCAAAGTGTTTGCATATACGAGAGGAAAGGTATTTATAGAAAAAATCAATTATTATACTCTATATTACAGACGTATAAAATATTTAGATAAGCAATTCATATTACGAGAGACGGCAACGGGAGTTTCATTATTGGTAACTAATTCTGTTTACGACGAAGGAAATTGATCGTAATGTACCCTTATCCATTATTGAAGCTCGAAAACTATATTCAATTTTGTATTTATATTCATATATATACATATACATATACCTGAATGACTCTTGTGCATAATATTTTTCTATACACAAAATTGCACCAATTAACGTAATGTCGCTAATGCGTAATGTCGTTATTTTTATTTACGTTATGTATGTATGTATATAGTCAAAGTCGATTGATACAAACGGGTAAAACAGACTTTTTGGTAATTTCCGTTTGATCAAATTCATTGCCTTCACCCTTAACCATCGATTCTTAATTGGATATAGTATCTCTCTCAAAGGGTCCGACAACGTTTTCAAAGGGTGGATGCTGCCAGCAGTGTACTTGCTGACTCTTCGAGTTCATGAGTATAACCTTGAACTCAGGTATTTGAATTACAAATCGCACAATCCTTTATCTTTCGAGTAAAATATCCAAATACGCGGGACAATTTTCCTAGTTCATTTGCTGCGTTCTGCACAATATATATTTTCAAATGATAAGGCGTTTCCTTCTATTTGTTTATATTAACGTAAAAATATAATATTTTATAATAAATAATAAAAAAAATATATATGTATATACTAATTGTTGGAAAATGATTGTTTAACTCGCAACGTAAAGCTGGAAAGCACAATCAATTATTGTAATTTGAACTGTTTAACTGTAAGAACAAGTATTCTTGACGAAAATTCAAGCGTAGTCTTGTATGAAATAAACTTTTTTTTTCACATTTGCTTCGAGTAGGTTCATGACCTGATCGTGTATCGTAAAATTATTAAGTATTAATTAAATACACTCATGACAATGCGGGAAAGTGTAATATAAAATAAGGGTATCTTAAGTAACGAAAAACATATATTAAATAACGGATAACGTTCACGGAAAGGTATATTATATGAAAATGAACACTGTACTGTTTCTACAATTGGCAAAATTATAAATTTAAAAACAAAATATCTTGATATTAAGAATTGTATTTAATACTATTAGAACTGTAGTATTACGTGTAAAATAGTAAAGGTTTCATCCTGTCTTTCGGCAGTACGTACATGCTACTTTTTAGTTGTTAATATTTACATTCTTTATATATGGAAACACAATAAGGATATTTTTCTTTTGTCATATTACGTAGCATGAGTGTAATTGATTTAAAATATATCTACATATACAACAAAGTGGAATTGTTTCCATTTGTTTTTAAGTTTGGAAATCCGATTTTTCCGTAGTACAATGCATCTGTCGATAAATAAAGCACCAAATGCAGAATTTTAATTAAAGAGAAGAAATAATGATACATCTGTACGTTTCTAGTGAATGGTGATGAATATAGATAGATAAAAGAAGCTTATACGTATATGGAATTTATTCAAGTATACATTTTTAATAATTAAAAATATATATAGATTTTTTTTGTATAGCATTTAATTTAAAAAATCTCATACTTTTTAAATATATTTGAAAAGAGTTAGGTGTTGTGAAAATTTATAGCTTATTTTCAAAGCAAAACGTACAACGTTGCTAAACGATTATCTTTACAAAACAAAAAAAAATTGTTTCCGTTTAATAAATTGATTATTAATAGTTATCCTTTTCCTTGGGAAGGAGGTCACATATCACCTTAATTGTAATTTACCTTTTGCAAATTGATCTAATGAATAACAAATAGATATATGAATATATAATAAAAATAATGATCCATTCGTAAATAGTAACTTCTCTCAATTTTTACTTGAATAAATATAATTTTTTTTAAGCCTACTTCATTAAAAACGTTAGAAAAAACTTTCGTGTGACATTTAAAGATTAATATATGTATATACGTATTATATAACATGGTTGAATCATAACTAACATATTCTGATTCAAAACATAATTAACCTTCAGCGAATCAAAATCATGATTCAACATGTATATGATTCATGTTTAATTCCTAATCTATTAATGATTCGATCTTTTCCGCTTTGGCGTAATAACTTCTGTTCGTCTACATGTGAAAACTTACTTTAAAACGTCTTTTCAGTTATACCAATTTAATAAAAAATAAAAATTTATTATAAACATACTATTTTGTCATATCATCCATTTTAATATTAAATAATGGGACGTCGGAATCAGAAAATGTTCATTTGTTATATTTTTTTTATAAGAAAATGAATGATTTTTTTAAAAAAAACCAGGCATGTTTTAAACAATATACCCAAATTACGCCAGATTTTGAAATCGATAATTTAATTACGATTTTTGGGTTGAAAAATTACGCCTTTTTTTCATTAAAACTTACCGACCGTAAAATGTTTATTCAATTATTATTAGCCAAAAATATTTTTACTTAAAAAATCAAAGAACCAGACCCTATCTTATGTTTTAAACTATACATATGAATTTTTTTCAGATTTCTAATTCAATATTTTAGATAGAATTTTTGGGTTGAAAAGTGTAGATCCCTATAATTTAGCTCGATATCCTCTTGAAAGCAGTGTTCGATAAGTATTCAACTTCACTTTTTTGAACAAATACTTTATCGAAATTTTGTGTAAATGAATTAAAAATAAAAAATAGCGATATATTCAAGTGAATGATCGATGCCTAAGTAAGATTAAAGAATTTTTCAAAAGTATTCGCAAATGGTATTGGTCGAATACTTTTATCGAATATTCGGTATTTGTAAATAGAATTCAACAAATACCTTTTAACTTTATTAGTTTTAGATTAATTTTAAATGAAAAAATATTTGGAAAGGTATTAGGTGAAGATTTTCTTTTAATATTCGGTATTCGTCGAATACTTTTTCCGGATCCCGAGTATTCAATACAAGTAATCTACAAATACTATTTTCGAATACTTTTATTGCATTTTTTTTACTCTAGCTTGAGTTATTCACTTATACATCGCTATTTTTTTTTAATAGTATTTCACAAAATTCAAAAAGTATTCGTTCAAAAAATGGGGTTGATCATTTGTCGATCTCTTGGTTGAAAGTATATATGAAGCTTTGTTTTAGTAACGAATATATTATTTAAATAAAAATATTTCATAATTAATGCACTAAACTCGATGTTTATCGTTAATACTTTATTGGCCTATAAATATTGTATATTACAGAGACAATTAGAAATGAGCATTAATTTATAGAAATCTAAGAGTTCATTGTCCTTCGTTTATTAATAATATATCCGTGTGCTAAATTTTAGCCAGATATATTTATTGATTTTGAGAAATCCCTTTAAGGAATTAAGAGATTATCTTACCACAAATTTAAAATTAATCGATTTAATGTAATCTCAAATTGTAAGAACAAACGAATAAATATTTTAACCTAATATTTTGTTGAAAGACAGTTTATAAATAAGCGAAGGGTAATGAACTCTTATAATAATTCTACATACATCCCCTGGTGGAAATTCAAAAATATTTTATAGTCACCAAAGTAGTTTATAGGTATAAATATAGAAATCATAATATTTTGTAGAAAATGTCGATTAAATACCTATTTTATTGGTATAAAATAATTATACTATATTAAATAGCCAAAAATAGACATAAAATATGCTATTAAATTTAACACTAGTTTTTATATCTATAAAAAGCTATAAAAATATTTGTAAAAATAACCTAAAATTTAATTTTTAAAGTTCATAAAATTAAAAATATGTATTGTCAATATACATTTCATGTTTAATTATTTACTTAAATAAACTGTTAAAATTTTTTCTTATATACAAACACTATTTTTAATAGGTAGAAACTAGGTATAAATAATAGCTTAAAAATAGAACTATTAAATACCTAGAAACTTTCTATATTATTTTTAAATAATAGTTTGAATTTAAAAATTAGTATTATTTATTTATTTATTTTTAAATAAATTTATATTAGAAGAATGCCCTTTTACATATAGTAGCAAAATAATATATTATGTTTTAGGGTATAATTAAGTATTATAAAAGTATTCATATGCTTTTAAGAAATTATAATAATATAGAAAAAATGAAGAAGATATCTCTTTGGTAGACATCGTCAAGATCAGACCATCGCTATTTAAATTAGTTAATTACTGCCTAACATCTTATGTATATAGATCAAACATAAATAACAATTATTAAGATATTAATACAGGGGATGATCTGTATATACAATTCCAAACATTTGTATATGTAAGCGTTGCGTTAGCTTAGTGGATGAGCGTTTGCGTTGGGGCGTGCGTTGCGGGGTTCGATTCCCGGTTAGGGCAAAAATTTTTTCAGCGTTTTTCGTCGTCAAATACTATGTAATTAGTGTAAATATATTAACTAAAAACAATATAAAAATACCTATAAGTTAATAAAAATAATAATAAGGTTCGCGAAAGAAAAATTCTTTTCAAATTTTTTTTGAGTTATGTATATATAAATACTTTTTAATTTCTGGCATTATTGTTGTATTCTTTAAAAATGCTTTAAAAAAATCCTAATTGCTCAATTTATGAGATAGGTATTTTTTTATATTAATAAAAAAATTGTTTAGAACTATAACGTAATAACGTTTAAGTAATTTATAAGCCTGAAAATATAAGAACAAACTTATAACTATTTTATAGGTAGAAAATGCCGAATCCCAATAGACCATATTTAATGTGTTATTTAGGGACCAAAAAACGTTACACATATAGAAATAACATAGCTATTTTTATACCCAGAATATTGGTAGTACAGTATAAAAAATTCCTAGTTTATCGGTAAAAAATTGTTCGTATTTCCACCAGGGTCAATCCCCTCTTTTATGTCGATTTTATACGATAGTTGAGGTAAACCCATAGAATACTATTAAAGTAACTACTACATATTTAAAATTAATCGATTTAATGTAATCTCAAATTGTAAGAACAAACGAATAAATATTTTAACCTAATATTTTGTTGAAAGACAGTTTATAAATAAGCGAAGGGTAATGAACTCTTATAATAATTCTACATACATCCCCTGGTGGAAATTCAAAATATTTTATAGTCACCAAAGTAGTTTATAGGTATAAATATAGAAATCATAATATTTTGTAGAAATGTCGATTAATACTATTTTATTGGTATAAAATAATTATACTATATTAAATAGCCAAAAATAGACATAAAATATGCTATTAAATTTAACACTAGTTTTTATATCTATAAAAAGCTATAAAAATATTTGTAAAAATAACCTAAAATTTAATTTTTAAAGTTCATAAAATTAAAAATATGTATTGTCAATATACATTTCATGTTTAATTATTTACTTAAATAAACTGTTAAAATTTTTTCTTATATACAAACACTATTTTTAATAGGTAGAAACTAGGTATAAATAATAGCTTAAAAATAGAACTATTAAATACCTAGAAACTTTCTATATTATTTTTAAATAATAGTTTGAATTTAAAAATTAGTATTATTTATTTATTTATTTTTAAATAAATTTATATTAGAAGAATGCCCTTTTACATATAGTAGCAAAATAATATATTATGTTTTAGGGTATAATTAAGTATTATAAAAGTATTCATATGCTTTTAAGAAATTATAATAATATAGAAAAAATGAAGAAGATATCTCTTTGGTAGACATCGTCAAGATCAAGACCATCGCTATTTAAATTAGTTAATTACTGCCTAACATCTTATGTATATAGATCAAACAATAAATAACAATTATTAAGATATTAATACAGGGATGATCTGTATATACAAGTTCCAAACATTTGTATATGTAAGCGTTGCGTTAGCTTAGTGGATAGAGCGTTTGCGTTTGGTGCGTGCGTTGCGGGGTTCGATTCCCGGTTAGGGCAAAAATTTTTTCAGCGTTTTTCTGCGTCAAATATATGTAATTAGTGTAAATATATTAACTAAAACAATATAAAATACCTATAAGTTAATTAAAATAATAATAAGGTTCGCGAAAGAAAAATTCTTTTCAAATTTTTTTTTGAGTTATGTATATATAAATACTTTTTAATTTCTGCATTATTTTTGTATTCTTTAAAAATGCTTTAAAAATCCTAATTGCTCAATTTATGAGATAGGTATTTTTTTATATTAATAAAAAATTGTTTATAACTATAACGTAATAACGTTTAAGTAATTTATAAGCCTGAAAAATATAAGAACAAACTTATAACTATTTTATAGGTAGAAAATGCCGAATCCCAATAGACCATATTTAATGTGTTATTTAGGGACCAAAAACGTTACACATATAGAAATAACATAGCTATTTTTTATACCCAGAATATTGGTAGTACAGTATAAAAAATTCCTAGTTTATCGGTAAAAAATTGTTCGTATTTCCACCAGGGTCAATCCCCTCTTTTATGTCGATTTTATACGATAGTTGAGGTAAACCCATAGAATACTATTAAAGTAACTACTACATATTTATACATGAATGCACCGCTGCCACCAATGTTGCATTAATAAAAACAACTTTAAGATAAATCGATTTCGAGAACAATTTTTTTGTAATGGAATAATTTAAACGTCCTTTTCGTCTCTGCAAGTGTACGACAATTTATTGTATGTAATTACGTATGCTTTGTGCAAGTTAAATAATAATCGTTTCAACTTGCATTAGCAACAAATTATTAACGGTAATGCCTCCAAAATGGAGTAAATACATTTTTCGTCAGTTTTTCACTTTTGATTTTCCCTACATCTCTTCTTTTTCTGCAACTCCATCTCATTTTTATTCTCTTTCTCCCTTATTTCTCTTATTTCCATCTCCCTCGTACTGACTGTCTGCATCACAAGCAAAATCGATTTGTCAGTTTGTTTACATTTGTTCGCAGTGAGCCATTTATTTCCCGTTGGCTTTACAATACACAGCCGTTCAAACACCTCTGAAAAAAAACTCTAAAGATATATTTACAGCATTCGAATTTTCATGTTAACCTTTAATTAACAGCAACCGCATAAATATCAATATTGATTCCTGAAAAATATAGAGAGTTATTGGAATTTTGAATGAAATATTACTTTTTCGTATGAACTGTATGCATATTTTAGGAATGAAGAGGGCAAAATTAAACGGTAAATTTTACGGTGACCTATACTTCGCTCATCTATGGTAATATTAACGAATACGCGTACAAAACTACCATTAAAAATGAATACGCAAACGTCAAGTTTAATTATCATATTTAACTGTTACTAATTTGAAATATTGTATTTTATTTCTACGTTGATTCGTTTAGTGAACAATTATTAATTCTATCGTTATTCTAAAATGTATATGTATATATACAATTCATTTTTCGGTGCAAACGTTTTTTAAAGGTGTCCGTTACGCATTCACTTGAAACTTTGTATAAAGGCGTAGCATATCATTATCTAGTGCAGTTCTGTATTTGAGTTTTCCATAAAATTGCGTAATATCTTCAACAAATACAAGAATGTCCATCTTTTGCTCGGTCGGTATCGATCGTCAATATTTATCCTCCCTACCTTACCGACAGACACAATAATTGACAATAAATCTGTAAATAAAACTGTATGTCCAAAAATAAGAGAAGAGGCGCCTTCGTTTATCGTTGATCTATAAGTGTGCCCTGAATTTTCAACTAAAATATTGCGTTTTTGAGGAGCATTACCAAAATATGCGTACCCAACATTAAGGGGATGGAGTACCTTCATTTAAAATACACACTTACCGACATTAATAGATTTTTCAAATTTATTATTTAATTTCTATATTTGTTCAATTTTTTGAGTTAAGGCACATTCTACGATGTGGAACAATTGTGCGTGTGCTAAAAAAATTTAGAAAAAATAAAAATTAAAAACTGTATTTGAAAAATCAATTACAGAAATCTGTAATCAGTACGGACTCCCCTTAAGGAGGTGGCATACCCAGTAGGTTACCGACTGAGCAAAGAGAGATAATTATTCCATTTATTTATAAAAATGCGCAATTTTATGTAAAATCCGAATACAGAAGCATTAGATAATTAAGTAATAAGTCATTTTACAAAGTTTCAAGTGAATACAACAAAGACACCCTAAAAAATTTTTGCACCGAAAATGTACGATTGTTTGTGATTATCCGGTGCAGAAATTTTTTAGGGTGTCTGTGTTGTATTGACCTGGAACTTTGTAGAATGACTTATTATTGAATGATTTAGTGCTTCTGTGTTTGGGTTTTGCATACAATTGCGTATTTTTTCAAATAAATGTAATAATTACCTTTTTTGTCTCGGTCGGTAATCCACCGGGTAAGCCACCCCCTTAAGAGGATACATAAACTTGACATTTGTTGGTAACGGATGGTTTTCAAAAACACAATAATATATTAGTCTGAAATCACTTATATAATTACTGCTCCGTAAAACCGCCTCTTCTCTTATTTTGCACATATTTTTTTTTATTAATTAATAAAAAATAAAAATTTTAATATTAAACCACCTTAAGAGTAAATATTATCACCTCCAAACACAACCTCGATTTTCTTTACCACAGTGAAATTTTTAGTCAAAAAAACGTAGTGATTTTAACGAATCTAGAGCGTTACCTGCATATAAATATCTTTTGCGGATTCCCTCAAAGCAATAATTTAACGAAAAGCTAAAATAAAGTGATTTAGATATCTCGCTAACAACGCGTGTAAATAAATAATATTCATATATAAGCTTGCAGTATGCGCAGAGAGGTGCGTGGTAAGAGAAAACCCGATGCATTGTATACGAAAGTGGTCTGTTTTCCTCGATCTACGTGAGAGATCTATCGAACCTCATTTACTCACCAGCTAATGCAAAAAAAGCAATTCTTTCACACTGGTAGAATGAAATTTTAAGCAAACGCTAGATACACAAAAGAACATGTGTATTGCAAACACGAAAAATACATTTATATTATTATAATCAATAAATTAAAAACGACATTGTGGAAATATTAAATGACTTCGATTTATCGATAATCGAATTCTTCTTTTATTACGAAACTCGTAATTGTCGCTGTTACATTAATGAGATTTCCGAAAGAACGAAAAAAAAACTGAAAAAATTTATCTGACCTAATTTATTAGTCAGTATTGAGTGACACATAAAGGATTAAAATAAATAAGAAAAAAATTAAATTATTTTGATTAATTGATTTGTAGGTCGTTGCATATTCGACGTATAACACAATGATGACCCAGAATTATCAAGCTGTTAAATATCTATGTATATATAGATAATGTATACTCATTTAAACAAAAAGATGTGAATAGTTTTTTTTTTCGCATTAGTGATGGACACATCTTTCCACGTACAACTATATATAAGAATTTCATTTTAAAACTAATACGTCTACGAGGTTACTTAGAATGCCTGACAAATTAAAATTAATGACTCATTACAATGTCATTAATACGAATGTGCCATAAAACAAACTTTGGATGACCTTATTTTCTCTTTTTTTCCGTTAAATCCTCCAATTTCACAAAATCTGTGGTCAAAAGTGTGTAACTCAAATGAAATACTTAATTAATTATAATTCGGTTTAATTATAGATTCGTTTAGGAGAACACAATCTTTAAATATTTAATTAATAAAAAATAAAAATTTTAATATTAAACCACCCTTAAGAGTAAATATTATCACCTCCAAACACAACCTCGATTTTCTTTACCACAGTGAAATTTTTAGTCAAAAAACGTAGTGATTTTAACGAATCTAGAGCGTTACCTGCATATAAATATCTTTTGCGGATTCCCTCAAAGCAATAATTAACGAAAAGCTAAAATAAAGTGATTTAGATATCTCGCTAACAACGTGTGTAAATAAATAATATTCATATATAAGCTTGCAGTATGCGCAGAGAGGTGCGTGGTAAGAGAAAACCCGATGCATTGTATACGAAAGTGGTCTGTTTTCCTCGATCTACGTGAGAGATCTATCGAACCTCATTTACTCACCAGCTAATGCAAAAAAGCAATTCTTTCACACTGGTAGAATGAAATTTTAAGCAAACGCTAGATACACAAAAGAACATGTGTATTGCAAACACGAAAAATACATTTATATTATTATAATCAATAAATTAAAAACGACATTGTGGAAATATTAAATGACTTCGATTTATCGATAATCGAATTCTTCTTTTATTACGAAACTCGTAATTGTCGCTGTTACATTAATGAGATTTCCGAAAGAACGAAAAAAAAACTGAAAAATTTATCTGACCTAATTTATTAGTCAGTATTGAGTGACACATAAAGGATTTAAAATAAATAAGAAAAAATTAAATTATTTTGATTAATTGATTTGTAGGTCGTTGCATATTCGACGTATAACACAATGATGACCCAGAATTATCAAGCTGTTAAATATCTATGTATATATAGATAATGTATACACATTTAAACAAAAAGATGTGAATAGTTTTTTTTTTTTCGCATTAGTGATGGACACATCTTTCCACGTACAACTATATATAAGAATTTCATTTTAAAACTAATACGTCTACGAGGTTACTTAGAATGCCTGACAAATTAAAATTAATGACTCATTACAATGTCATTAATACGAATGTGCCATAAAACAAACTTTGGATGACCTTATTTTCTCTTTTTTTCCGTTAAATCCTCCAATTTCACAAAATCTGTGGGTCAAAAGTGTGTAACTCAAATGAAATACTTAATTAATTATAATTCGGTTTAATTATAGATTCGTTTAGGAGAACACAATCTTTAAAGGAAATTGAAGTCACTTGTTAAATCTTTAAAAACGACATTTTTGTACGATTAGTACAATTCATATCGTTTATTCGTGAAATTAAATAAATTTTTATTAATTTTGAATAATGTGGAATTGATAGAAAATTAATTTTACAAATTGTTGGATACTATAGGTTATGTACCAGAGTCAAGTGGCGCCATTTGATACTTTGCCTCGAAAGTAGTATGTGTGTTAAAAGTTCTAATGACATAAATAGATCGTAAAATAGAAGAGCGTAATTAACTTTAAGAGTGCAATTACATTATCTGAAGTTGCATTATTGATAAATAGTGCACTATTTTTGCAACAACGTTTGAAAAAAGAAATGCATCGCCTTGTGGGTTTGGCGTCACATATTTGTACCAAATTCTGCATGCGCATATCCTAGACTATTAAATAGGGTTGACGCAAAAGTCATATATATAGTAACGTATTCGCTAGACACACGAAGCAACGTATGCGCTTTTCATCCACTTTGCATCCCCTAAGATTTATAGAAGGATATTCTATATTGAACCAACGGCAACGATAATAATGATAATATTAATAAGATATTATTGATTAATCGTCGAGTATTTTAAATAATTAAATATATATTAATTATGTTTCGTAATTGTTCACCATCCTGTATACGTGGGTGAGCCAAATAAAAATGTATTAATTATAAATTCGAGTAATGTCAAAAAGAGGTATAATTAATTAATAGTGTAAGATGTAACCGTGTAATTAATTATTGTATTAAAAGGAACTGGTGGAGGTAAACAGTATATATATATATATAATAAAATTGTGGAATACACGTGGTATCGGTTCAAGAGACCGTGTATCGATCTTGCCGGCGATCATCGCAGCGTCCGCAACGTGTAACACGGACTGGCCTGCAGAAACATGTACACGCAGTCCAAAGAGTGTTCAGGTTTCGATAACCCAACGTTGGTAAGAAAGAGAGGGAGCGAGATCGAGGAAAAGAGAGAGAGAGAGAGAGAGAGCGCGCGATACAAGAGCGAGATCCCCGTGCGCGTTCCCCTCGACATGACAACGTCGCACGGTCGATATGCTCTTTCAGGCAAAGTGCCAAGATTGGCAAACGTTT
This sequence comes from Theocolax elegans, assembly GCA_026168455.1. Taxonomy (NCBI): domain Eukaryota; kingdom Metazoa; phylum Arthropoda; class Insecta; order Hymenoptera; family Cerocephalidae; genus Theocolax; species Theocolax elegans. The sequence continues at coordinate 2,218,400 of CM047428.1, read as the reverse complement.
CGTACGCTCTCTCTGTGTGTGTATACGTGTGCGTGCGCGGGTGAGTGTGAGTGCGAGTGCACGTACGTGTGCGTCTAATACACACAATACGTGTACGTATGCGCGCGGGTGGTACGTACGTGTACGTATAGATATATCTCGCGCTCTCTCGCCGAACTCGGACCCCCACCAGGTAACCCTCGACACGAGGAATTGCCGGGGGGAGGGGGTTAGCCCGTGTGTTTATTCGGGGGGGTTGGAAAGCCCGCGAGCCGCGACTGGTCGAGACGGTGGGAGAATCGAAGCTGCGCAGTACCCAGCCAGTCCCGACCGCCCGGTCGTGACTCTGCGCACTGCCTTACGTACTGGCGCCACTGGGGGACGCACCGACGAGAGAGACCCATGTACTGGACCGACGTACATATTATACTTATTATTTTAAAGTTGATTTACGAGCGCGCGGCGTTGCCGGTTCGTGCGCTCCGTACGCCTTAGCCTGGCACGCCCACACACATACCTTCCTCGAGTCCGCTTCTTTTTTTTCTTTTTTTTTTTTACTCGGGTTTTTTTTCTTTTTTGTGTGTACTCGCCCGAGTCCCGACGACGGTGGCTCATGACGCACATGTGTGCGGCCAATACGTTGCTTAGAAAAAATATCGTACCATCCCCGCCGCCGTCCCCCCCCCCCCCCCCACCATCTACCCTACTCCCACCCACCCTCATTACAAATGTAATTTACATAATCGAAAAGGCAACGTTGCTTGATCGATACCGGATATATTGGGTAAATCTACCGTTTCCGCTGATTGCGGTCACGTGACGCGGTGGGAACGGCATCCCGCGGAGCGCCCTCTAACGCCAATACGCCAATACGCCAATACGCAGGAAACCGTCTCGTTGCTGTTTTCGCAGAACGTTGCAAATATATTAATATATCTCGTGGGTGCTACGTTACGTAGTTTGTACGTTGCTACTACGATTTACATGGTTCCTTCCTAGCAATCTAAAAATAGACGTAATGTTATTCTAGGTATCGATAAGGAGTATCGGCAACGTCGCATCGCGTGGCGCGCTCCGATTGGCCGGACGGAGAAGTGGGTACCACCACGTGACCGACAAACAAGCGACTCCGCCCACAAAAATAGGTCGACAAGCTCTATCGAGTATCGAGGATGCCGGTATTGGGGCCTGTTGATACACCTCGAATTTCGGCAACGTCGGAGACGCCTAACAAATCTATTTATAGCCAGTCCATCCATTATTTGATTATTTCTGTTACCAAGCGGTACGATAAAAGCGCGCGCAGGCTCTATCAAGCGAGTGGTGGGAGAAACGTGCCTGGAACCAACCAAGATGGCGGATCATGCGTGATATACATGTATACATCACATACACAACAAAACCTTAAAGCATCTTGTAGATACTAGATATAGTTGAGCGTTTGTGTCCCCCTCCCCCTCCCCCACGGAGTTCGTTCCCTTTCTAAGCTAACGCAATGTGAATCGTCGTCCTATATATACTGCACGGACCCCTGTATTTCACCCGTTTGCCGGGTCAGCGTTTATTATTTTTTGCTTCTTGTGCTCCTGGCGCATCTTACGTTACACGTACGATACGAGCCGTGAGCATTTTTAAATTTTTGCATCCATTCTACCACTAGCGCGCAATTAATTCAAATTTACTCAAGAGGTGTTACGTAACCTCAAAGGAATATTTTTCTCCGAGCGATAACAATTCCATCGACACGTATATAATAGTTGCGCATATGTTTCCTCTCCCTCCCTCCCGCCCCCCCCCTCCTCCCCGCCCACCCTCCCTCTCTCGATCGCTCGCGCTCTCTTTCTCTCTCTTATCCTTTGATCGCGTCACCCGATATGAACAAGGTCATCGAGGAAGCAACCTCCCGCGGGATGGTGCCTTACCTCGCGCGAGGAACGCGCCTTGCCGGGTCTAAGGAAAATGTATATTAAAAGATCGTTATTTATAAAATGAAATGGCCGTTAGAACAAAAATAATACATAGCCGTGCGGATTATCCGCTTCCTGGGCGCGCACCGTTTGTGAAATTTGCAAAATGGCGACGAGTTGCAGCCGACGTATATACACGCGCGAGCAGCGTCGAGGCACCTATCTCTCTCTGTCTCTCTCTCTGTCTCTCTCTCTCTCTCTCTCTCTCCCTCCTTCTTTCTCTCTCGCGCTATATGTGCACACACCAGGCGTTTTATATACCGATCCTACGAAGTCCCGACTCGGGTGTTTTCGGTACTCTTCGGGCGCGCGCGCTACCTCTTTTGTTACATCACATTCTCCACGCGGGCGCCTTGATATATACGGTATAGGTACTGGGGCGCTCCGGCCAATGCGTCTCTATAATCAAAGTACTGGCGCGAGCGCGATACCTTCTATATATATACTCGCAGTTTCCGTCCCTTATTGGATACGTACCGGCGGCTACGAGCTGTGCATGTGTATGTCTCTCTCTGTGTATGTGTGTGTGTGTGTGTGTGTGGAAGGTTGCGCGCGCAACTCATTGGATACATACATACTCGGGTGGTGGTGTAGTGGGAGCACCGGCGCGGTAGACTCCGTCCACGTTACACGAGGTGTTCGTATACCAGTGCGGTGCATTCGATTAGAATATGATTAGGAAACGACAAAGTTTCTTTGAATATATACATTTTTCAGGGTGGTTTATTTTTACCATTATATCTTTTTTTTTAAATAATAGGATCAAAGTGACAGCCAGTCCAGTGTATTGGACGAATGTAAAACTGCGATTTTCTCCTAATATGTTTATAAAAATAAAGATTAAATATGTACAGATTTCTTTGTAATTTTCGGCAGAAAATTTATTTAGGAACCTACTTATATCTATATAGTTTAACATAGCACTAGGTAGATCTATAAGGGAATCTATTAACTATGAAGATCTGTGCTGATATTTTACATTTTCATTGATGATATGAGAGAATCAATCTAGTTTTATACAAAAAAACTACCACCACTTTTCTAGCTTTTTTCGTATTGTAATTTATTTATAAACTTGAACAAAACGGTTACGTATTACCGTTGAACTAAATTTAAAATGCTGGCGTATGCAAGGTTATGTAATTTTAAGTCCAGAATATTACTTAAAAAGTGAGCATTCAATTGAAAACTTTACCGTGCGCTTGATAATATTTTTGTTCTCAGGCGAGGGCGCTTTGAGCACGTGTTTCGTTTCAGAATTTTTACCATACTGACACCACAATTTTTATCCAAAATGTATAGATATTTTTTATTCAACTTCTCTATACGCTATAAATCCGAACTTGAGGTAGCTCTGTAGATTTTCGAAATATCTAAAAAAAATTTATTCATATTTAAATTCATAAATTTAAAATGTAATAATCGTTCCTATAAAATATCAACGCAAGTGTACTTTTTTAAAATAAAGTAGGTTTAAAATTGACTGATTTAACATTACCTCTTATGGAGAGGTCAGCTTTACATCCCTCGTTACACCCATGCATAAAATGAAAAAAATTTTATATAATAACGATCTGAGTTATGAAAAACGAAATGTAGAATAATGTAAACATGTACTATATACTGGAAATACTATTATTTATAGAGGTACTGTGGAAAATTTTATAACAAATGTACAATATCTACATAAATTAGGTTAAATGTAAGAAAATCAGTCAAACTAATCTCTTAAAGCACTTACTGATTCTTTTTTGTTCGTCATTCTCTCAAATAAAATCAACTTTAAACATTATTAAAAAGCATATAAGTATTTATTAATTTTGCTTATTTACTAAAAAAAAGTAACATTTAAAGTAATGTTTATCACGAATTATTATAGAGCGTACCTATAGAACTATACCTTAATCGATACTTTATTTATTATTAAGATTTTAATTGATACCTGCAATTAAAATCTTAAAGTATATTTTATAAATTTTGTGTTATTCATTTTGATTGTATAGTATAATAATAAAAATTGTTTGTATAACCTGAAGTGGTTGACAAATTTTTTTAACGAAACGTTGCGCATATAACGTAAAATTTGTTTCTTTTTTTATTTATATTAAAAAACCTACCTGACCCTCAAGAAGTTGTGGAATAGTCCTTTTAATTCTAAATCGACAATGGAGGGTTATACGCAAGTATTATCATCATTAAAATCTTAAAGTATTATAACCTACACGCAACTTACATAGTCCCTACTGTAAATAAATAAATCTGTTAACGGGATGTCGGACCCAAGTTACAGGGATTTACATCTTTCAACATAAGAATTATGTTGGAAATAATGAAATAAAACTATGAACAAAATTCATATGGGCAGTTTAAAACGAAAGCCAGGACATGGCGTTTTGATTTTTTAAGAAAAAATAAGTTTGTTAATAATAAATGAATAAACAATTTTCGGTCGGTAATTATTCATCTAAAAAGGTATGAATTTTCAACACAAAAATCAGAATTAAATTACAAATTTAAAATTCTGAAAAAAAATTGAGTATATTATTTAAAACATGCCTAAGGGCATAGCGTTCAGGATTTTTTTAAAAATGTATTCTTTTGTTTATAAAAAAGTATTAAAAATTACCATTATTTGAGCCCAACATTCCCTTAAAGGGTTTTTTGTTCACTGATATGAAATAAATAATAAATAATTAAAATATTAATAAATAACATTTTGTATGCATGTATGTGCGTGAACCTTGAACAATGTACAGAGTACAGTTAATAATTACCCATCAATTATCGATGCTTAATCTGTTTTGAATGTCAATCTAATTAAATTACCTATAGATTGTATCAGAATTAGAGAATAAGCCAATGAAGTCAAATAATATTGGGGATCAGTTAACCTTACTGAATAATTTAAAAAACTATTCAATTTTTTTCTTTTTTTTTAAATAAATGATTCATTCAAATGCGGTACTGCTTGATCTTGATCTTGGTTTGAAAATTATTTGCCTCTTTTTAACATTGGGAATAGAATTTTTGATCTTCTAAGATTTTGCATTGTGCAATAATTTTGGTATATACATCAAACATTTCTTTAGAACGTGACATGTCTGTTTCTTACCGACAGAACAATGTAGGTTAGATACAGTGTCAAACTTGTTATGTTACCATCCGTTTTAAGGTGATTAGTGCAGTAGTTTATGAGATTAACGGGGTGCCAAAGTCAACTTTAATCCTCCCTACCTTATCAACCGAGTTAAACAAAAAATTGAATTATAACTTATAATACATAATAGTATTTGAAAAAGTACGAGAAGCCGCGCCTTACTTTAGAATCGAAGACTTCTGTGCAAAATTCAGGTTTACGAGAAATTTCTTACGAAAAATATGAAGTGGGCGTAACAGACTCAACACTTTTTGGTAAGAGATTTTACGAAAATCTAACCGACTTTTAGTCTCAAATTCTGTACAGAGGTCAATCGTTTGTAAACAAAATCGTATTTCTCGCATTTTTTAAAATATGTTATATTTTCTCGATTAATATTGAATTCTTTGTTTAGCTCGGTTAATAAGGTAGGGAGGATTAAACTTAACTTTGGAACCCCCTTAATTGTTTTAAAATTTTTTACTGCTTTATGGATATTTAAAAATTATTAAAACAACTAATCTCGTAAACTACTGCACAAATTACCTTGACAATTTGCACAATCATAGGTTGCGTCGTAACAAAGGACATTCTCGAGGTTTTCTTAAATCTTAACGGGATGCCAAAGTCAGTGGTTATTGTTAGAGTTGGAATTACCGACAGAGAAGTATTATTTACTTATAAATTAATTCTTACTAAAATATAAACAAAATCATGAGAGCAAATGTTTGAAAAATTGAACACGTTGAATATGACTATACTAAAAATACTAAAAAATCAAAGGTATAGGGCAGTGTTCTCATGATTTTTTTTTAGTTTAAGAATTAATTTTTAAATTGTTTTCTCTGTCGGTAACTCCGCTGTCATGGTAAAAACTGGCATTTACGTTCCGTTAATGCAAATAGCAAAATTAACTTATATCAACCGAGTTAAATAATAAATTGAATTATAATTCATAAAAATACGATAATATTTTAAAAAGTACGAGAATGCACGCCTTTATTTACAAACGATGTACCACGAGTTCTTTGTTTAACTCAGTTGATAAGGTAGGAAGGTTGACTAAATATAAAATTGACTTTGGCACCCCCTTAATATAAAACATTTCACTTACTGCTTGACTTCGACGATCCACTTAATTATTACACTTATAATTAATAAACTATACTATTTTATACAAAATGTGAAGGCACTAAATAGGTAATTGAATAATTTATCACTTCTTGCACCGAAAATTCAGTTCCGTACAAAAATGTTTAGCAACAGATGTTCTTTTTCGTATAGACTTATAATTTTGTATATTCATAAATTGTTTAATTATTTAAATGCAATAGTTAACTTATTTGCTACGGTCGGTAACAATCGCAAGTGACCCCCCCCCCTCTTTAGAAGATGCCGTAATACTGACAATACAATTACGTTTCATTCGAGGAATACGTAAAATTTCCAAATTTTGACAACGTACCAACGATCTATTTGTTATATGGGTCTTCATAGTGAAAAAAAAACCGTTTCATGACTAACGATTAACAGTTCTCATACCTATTTCCAAACAATCTGACCATTTTCAAATATATTAATTTCTACCAAGGAGGTACGTTCTTAAAATTGCGATTAAACAAGAATTAACTGCATAAAATGAAAAATCCATAATATCGGTACATGGGTTTAAGGATAGAACTAGAACATCCCCTTTAGACAGTCAGGATACGCCTCTAGGCGTATAGGGTCTAATTCTCCAACATCCCAACTTAGTTTGGCTCTATCTCAGGGACCTTAGACCACATTCTTATAGAAAAATGCGATTCTCAAATTTTCCAAAAATCCGGTTGTCTAAAGGTTAATAACAAAAATTACTACAACGATTCAATAATTTTACTGATATTATGACTTAAAAAATTATTAAACAATATAATCTATATTAAAATACTGTTGTGTAAATATCATCGAGATATACTTGTCAAATTTTGGTGCAAACTGTTGGATAAAAATTACAATTTCGCACTATTCTTCGTAAATACTCAATGAATTTGCATCAAAATTTGACAAGTTACTTGTAGTACTGTGTAGAATGGGGCTTTGGCTCCAAAATGATCCAAAAGCTAAACGGTGACTTCTGTATGTCGATAAAATCACTAGCTTCGATGTTCTGTTAAGGGGGTGGCATATCCGGTAGGTTACCGACGGAGCAAAAAAAGAAAATTATTGCATTTATTTAAAAAACGCGAAATTTTATACAAAACCCGAATACAGAAGTTCTAGATAATTGAATAATAAGTCATTCTACAAAGTTCCAGGTAAATACAACAAAAAATTTCTGCACCAAAAAAGTCAGGGATAAACGTAAATTTTCGGTGCTGAAATTTTTAGGGTGTCTTTGTCCTATTGACCTGGAACTTTGTAGAATGACTTCTTATTCAATTATCTAGTACTTCTGTAGTCGGTATTTGCATGAAATTACGTATTTTTTAAATAAATGTAATAATTATCTTTTTTTCGATCGGTAACCCACCGAGTATGCTACCCCCACCACGATCAAAATAATAAAAACAAATAAAATACACTTATTATTATATTTTAAATTCAGAAAATGATCTTTTTTTATTTTGATGAAACTGAAGTTAGCAGCCAGATAGATTTATCAGCGGTTCCCAACAAAACCTTTTGTTCTATTTATCCCTTTTAAAGGATGCAAAATAACAAACAAGACATATCATCACATAACATAAAATTTTATAAAATTCCATAAAATTTTTTTAAACGCAATTAATGATAAATCTATCTGGCTGCTAACTTCAGTTTCTTTTTATTTTTTTATAACAAAAGAATGAATTTTTTTTTTAATCTTGAACGTTAGAACCTTAGGTGTGTTTTAAACAATATACCCAAATTTTTCCAGATTTTTACATGGATAATTTAATTAGATATTTGTGTTGAAAATTTATTTCTTTTATATTTAATAATGACCGACCGAAAAATAAATTATTATTTATGAAAATATAACATCTAAGTTATCTGTTTGAATTTTTTTGATAGATTTTCATTGAATTTTTTAGATATAATTTTTGGGTAATATAAGGTCTATTTTCTTATAACTTGGGTCCGACACCCCCTTAAATAAGTGCGAATAATAATAGTTTTCACTGACCCTCAAAGAATTAATGGTACAACAATCAATTCTCAACTGAGTTGAGGGGTTCGATATTGTATATATTTATTATTTGTATAATTAATAAAACAAAGTGAACTACAGTTTATTACTTATCTTCAACCCTCAATATTATCCATTTTCGTTGGGACAGGAAACAATAAATCCGCTAAGGAGCGCTTTTGGAAATGTAAACACGTAGTCACCATATTTAAAAAAAAAAGACCAATACGTATAGTATATCTGTGTAGGTAGCAGAGATGAGTTGATAGAAACTCAGCTCTGATAGAAAGCTTGATCGACGCAAGCTCACGTATGTTAGATGGCGCTAGTATCTTTTACTTGCCAATAATGAACCTGATAAGAGGAAGTGAACCCCACCTTCTATCTTATTAAGTATAAAAGTTCCTATTTGATTTATTTTATATAAAAAAACTAATTTCTTAATTCGAAGAACACTTTTTTCAAATACTATTTAAAAATGCTTTTATTTTCCTCAGGCTTCGAATATTCGCTTGTATATCGATATTTTTTTATTATGTGTGTGTGTGTATAGTGTAATATTCAAAATTATATTCGTGCTAAAAACGATGTCAAATACTTGCCGATCTTGGTTTAAACTTATATCTTTTTTACTGAAAATTAACGACCAAAAATCTGTTTACTCAATTATTATTTCAAAAAATGATTTTTTCAAAAAAAAGTCATACGTCATGCCTCCCTTTATATTTTAATATAATTTTGGGATTAAAACATGAAGATCCCTACAATTTAGGTTCAACATCCCGTTAAATTTGAAAAACGGCAAGTAGTATTACCTATACTTTTATAAAAGAAACTGTTCTACTTATGAAATAGCAAGGACACATTACAACTTCGTAATGTAGAAATTTCACAAATTGTACATTTCTAAACAGAAATTTGGAAATTATACTTTATCAAATGAGAAACTTCGAACCTTATACTTTTCAAAAGAAGAAATTACTTTTTCTACTTTTTATGAATGACGAAACTAATTTTTATACTTATATAAAGTAGAAAACTAAGCTTTATACTTGAATAACCATAGGGAATTTTATTTCTATACTTTTGAAAAGTAACAACGGCATATTGTGCTTTTGCAGAAAGTAGAATTTTTTTACATCAACTTATAGACTTTAAAGGTTAGAGTGTAGGATTGAATAAAATATGGTGGTGTCTTGCGTCAATCACATATACCTAAAGTAATGAAAACTTTCAAATAACTAATTATCGGATACAATTTTCCCGAGGAGGTTTTATTTTACCTTATAAACTATAATATGTTTAAAAAAAACAGTCAGCTTTTTTATATATTCGAAAACATTAAAGTAAAGCATTGTAAATGTTAGTTTTTCCTTTATCATTTTATAATTCCAGTTCCTTGTAGTTATATACAATTATACTGCTTCCCCACCGCTTCCTCTTTCTCTCTCGCTCTCATCGCAATCTTTCTCCTCCCTCTTCTTTCAATCTCTATCTCTATGTCTCTCTCTCTCTCTCTTTCTCTCTCGCTACAGCTCATATACTTGAATAAATTCTGGCTGTCAATACATTCTTGAATGTAAGCATGCCCTCTACACGTAGAATCTCAAAATTTCGTGTACTTTTCTAGTAGAAGTTTGATAAAATATTTATTCAAATTAACGTTAAAAATGTGGTATATTTATATATTACTTATTTAACAATGAGTTGAAAGTCTAAAAATATTCCATCACTAAATGAGATTTTCGGATAGCCCCGAAGTACGATTTTATACATAATCATTACGGACGAATAGTGATTACTTATTAAATCATTTTAAATTAATCATTTGGTTAATCTCGCTGTTCTACATTATTTAAACATCGCGTACGAATTTTTTAAAACTTTTAAATCCATAATTTAGCTAAGAATTGTGGGTATTTTAAGGTAGATTTCTGAAATTTGGCTGTGTCAATATCCACGTACGCGTGCTCGGTGTAAATATTCAATGAATACTTTTTTTTTTCAACACCCTATTAAGTACTTGATTAAAGAAATTATTGAATACTATTTAATTCCTGTACAGTTTTAATTACCCATTCATTGAACCAATAGAATACTTGAAATGTCCAAAAACTTTAAATATTAATACACTAAATCGAAGCTACTTTATAATATTTACGAATAATTAATAATGATAAATGTAATTAATGTATTCTTTTCTTATAAATAAATCAGTGTAACAATGGGTTTAAAAAAATAATATAATTAATAATATTTACGTCAACAAATTATTATCGTACACTCGTTTAATAAATAAGGATGTAACATCATTCTGCAGATATTTTAAATATGTATATGCTCTAATAAAGTGACCTATCAAATATTTAATGTAATGTAGTTTTCATTAACGTTCCTTTCAACAACCATGAGTTTTAGACAAATAATAATAAATATTTCAATAATGCGTATATTATGTTTTACTTTGATAAGTAATCATTTGTGGTCAATTTATGGTATTTCCAAGGTGATTTAATTATTTTTACAAAAGATAACGTATACGTAAATTAAAAATTTTTTTTTAATATTCGCCAAAACGTGTGTAAATCGTATTTCGATCGTATATTAAGAATTAATTTTATTATTTTCTACATTGCTGTACTATTTTTTTAGAAAATTATTTCTTCATATATCTAGTAATCTCATTACACCCGTGTTAATAGCGGGCGGATACAACATTTTCGCCGAGTTAAAAATGATCGATGTAATCAATTTACCTTAACAGCATATAAATTCACTAATATTTTTTATTTTAATCATTTAAATAACTAAACCAAAGTACCATTATTTATAAAGTTAAAATGTGAATAAAATAATTATATTATCAAGAAAATACTGTAATTTCTTTTTAATAAAAAAAACATCTTTTGGACATACGTATAATTTTAAAGTACTTAATTTATAACTAATATGACAATATCATTTTTTGTTACTTCTCAAATATCTTTTGAGCGTATTTTCAGTTTAGATTTTAAGTTAATTTAGTTCTAGATAGATATTTTTACAAATTCTATCTAATGTCTGTTAACTCGCTTGTCCTGTCCATAGATATAGATTTCATTCGAGGAAATGCTAAGTACGTGACGACTATTTTAATAAACATAAATATATTATTATATTACGCAGATAATATTTTATCAGGATTAAATTTACAAACTTTTCATATATTTTAAATACCAGCCGATACATGACACAGTTTGTAGTTTTTGTTTCGTTAATTATTATATAATTAACCAATTAATAAAACTAATTAAATAATATTAAAATTTAGTATATAACTCGGCATGACAATACAACCGATAGTGCAATAATAATACTTTAGTAGTAGTATCGTTAAGTCACGTGCGTCTTACAAACATTTGTGTATTTAATTTGTGAATATAAATCCATCAGCTGCTTACTACAATTTTCACGTAAACCGATCAATCAGACCGAGCAGTAGTATTAAGCCATTATATCGTCTTACCAAAACAAACGTTTGCGTTTTAAAAAATATTGAATGAAAATATAGTAATACCACGAATTTAGTAACAACACTTTTTCAAAATAAATGTAGACAAAAAATGACAAATGTTTAACCTTAAATATCATCTGTCACTGTGACATTTACATTAACAAATATAGGTATGTACGTCAATAGTAGATACGAAATATTAATTGTTTACCAAAAATTTCGAGCGACGTAAAAATAAATATAAATAAATGAAATATAAAATGAAAGGAAAAATGAATATAAATTGTATATGTAGAGAGAGCAGCTGACCGAGCGTAGTACATCCCCTGTATACGAGTTTCGATCATTACCATGCTTTTATCCCTACCGCGACGTAGCGTTAGGTTAGAAACTGGAAAAGCCACGTTTTGCCTTCGCCGGTCGGTAGATGCGCGAACCACGCGCTGACGAACGGCTGTTATAATCGAAAAAAGACAGTGTATATAGGGATATAACTTACGGGATCTCTCGTGTGCGCGCGCGAGAAAAGCGCGCCAGTTGTCGACCGGGCCTAATATTTCACAGCTGTAAATCGCACATGTAAGGTAAAAGTATAAAAAAAAAGGAAGGAAGGAAGGAAGGAGGGAAAGCGCCTGTACGCAGAATTCATATGTTGCACACATGTCACGATGTACGAAAAACCAGGGGTGCGGGATGGACATCTCTTTCAAAATTATAACCTCAAAGAGGAAAAAAAGGGAAAAGAAAAAATTTTTTTTTACCTTTGTCGATATGCGCTTCGACTATCTGTACGTCCTCGTCGACGTTATTCCTGTCTCCCATCTTCTCGCTAGTCTGGACGTCCATGCACATAATTTACCAGGACCGGTACGCGCTCGCACTCACCGGGCCAAACTCTGCCACGTCTCGTTGACATTTAACATTTACAGCCTTGACCCTTCACTCGGTTTACCAACTTCGACCTCTCCACACTACTCAATTCAATTCAAACTCCTCCACTGTATGTATATAGACATCTATATACACGTACGCGTCTTCGCACTCGAGAGAATCACTCGATTCCTCGTTGTGTTATGCGATACACACATATATATAAAATACAGGCGAGCGAGCGAGGTAGCGCGCGCGCGCGCGCGTGCGAGGTCTTGCCTTGTGATTTCAAAAACTTGCAGTATACTGGAAAAACCACGACAAAACACTGTCGTTCTCGTGCGAGTAACGTAACAAAACAGCGCGCGCACACGAGAGAACCCTTCTTTATACGTGTCAACAACAAACAAAAAAAAAAGAGAAAAAAAAAGAAGAAAAAAAAACCCCGTGAAGAAAAAAGGCGCGCGCGATTTCACACTACACGCGCGTGTGCAAGTACTTGCAGCGACACATCGATACACACTTCCATGTACTGTAACGTTGAAACACGCGCACACACACTGTTACCAATGTACGAATATATATTTATTAATATAATATTTCGATATTTCGATTGAAGACCGCGTGTTACGAATCTTCGATTTCGTGTATGTAATAAAGAACTTTCGCGTTCACTATCTCTGTCTATCGCGCGGCGCGCGCGCGCGTGTCTGCAGACCGCGGCTCGTCAAGCCGAGGGAGAAAAAAAAGGAGCGAAGCCGCTGCTTGCGCGCGCAAGCGAACGAAGCAACCAGACTGGATCTCTCTTGCAGGCCTTAGGATTTTGAATGTGGAACGTTGCCACTTCTCTCTCTCTCTCTCTCTCCCGCTCCCCCGCTCCCCGTGGATCGCGAGTCCCCCTACCCCTCCCGAGGATTCTCGCGCTCCGTCGCTCGAGCCACGTTGCCCGTGCCCACGTTGTCTTCGTCTTCGTCGCACGCGTGTTTTCGCTCCCCCCACTCTGCCGCGGGGGACCGGGAGACTATATCTATGTACTTAACGGTTTGCGACGTTGCCGCACATCCGGTTGAGATATCGGGTGGTGGGGGGTTCGAGAACTGGCGTCGAGTTCCCGGTGGTGGGGGGCCAACTGCCTTTGTGTGGTGTGGTCACGTGCGCGTTCCTCTATAGTACAGACGGGGCCACGATCTTGGGGTGGGGGGAGAGAGTGAGGAAACCTGAGGGGCAGGGGGGGCGGCTCTCTCTCCGCCTCTCTCTCTCTCCCTTGCCATCAGCAGTGGAAAATTTCCACGAGACCTTGAGCGAGCGCGCACGTATGTGTGCGTGTGTGGTTGATTGGGTACACGTGTGTGCGCACGCGTGCCTGCATGTGTGTGCGTGCGCGCGTGTGTGTGTTTGTATGCTGAGGTTAGGTTAGCTCGGGTCTTGCTCTTGGATGCCTATCTATGTATAGAACGGGTAGAGCACCGGAAGTCGGCACTCGTGCTGACCTGGGTGTAGACGTGGCCATTTGATGCGTAGCGTCCCTCGACTGCAGCGCCTCTCTCGTTGCTGAGGGACGCCATGGTACTAGAGAACAAAGGTTCTCCTACCTAATTTAATTACTTCGCGACACTCGATTAACGAATCTACATTTAATTATTACTTTACATTCATCACGCTTCGTTCCACTTGTCATTATCTTCATAATTGTTATTAAATGACCCCTCACGATGCATATATTAGGTTATGTTTCGTTAAAATACATAATGGTACATTTGGATCTTTAATGTATACCTAGAATGGACATACTTTCCTTAAAAAAAAAAAACCGCACAAGCACGAAAAAAAAATTTTCTTTTATATTCTTTAAAAAGGTTTACTAGGTGGCCTCGAATAATCCAGGTTCCTGTGAGTAGTGCATCAACCGTTATTATATCCTGAACCTCATACCTATACAACCTATATAGTTAGGTATGCGCAGCCTATAGGTGTGGATAGAAAGCTGCTTATACCTAAAATTGAAAAGAGTTACAGACGTTTCGCGCGTGTGTATAATTAATTATGATAATTATATATCTTATCGGTATATGTGTAACGGTATAATATATTGTATTACAATAGAATTATTTATTCCGTTGATTAAGATTCATTTAAACCGAAATCGCCGGTACGTCGAAGTGCGACCGCGGCCATTTTGAGGAAAACGAAGGAAGGATCGTCCAGCATATTACACGAAAGTGGAGGGAGAATTTCGTGTTATTTCCGTCTTTTTGGGAATGAGGGCACGAATGCACTTATATACGCGGGCGTAACAGTGAAACGTTGTTTTTTCGAGAAAACACAAAATCAAAATATTGTATTTTTTTTCCTTCTCTTGTAATGTATAATGTATACATGTATATACACATATATACATATAGGCTTGTGCAACTTGTGAAGAAATCAATGTATGCTATAGGTATGCTAGATTTAATGCTAAAAATAAAGTAAGTGTAAACACTCGAGACTTGATTACGAAATAACTTGACATTACGCAACAAGACGATTACGTCATCAGGTTGAGAATTCATTAATCCACACACACACACGCACACACACACGCACACACGCACACATACATTCGGTACCATTATATAGAATTTTTTTCCTTTTTTTTTGAAATAAAAAAAATATCTTGTACAGTACGTATATAGTATAAACATAAAAATATTTCTTTGCAGCGTAAAAAAATATCAATATTCCGACGTGGGAAAAAAAGCCGTAGTAAATTATTAATTAAGGGGCCGTGCGTAACGAGTATATATATATATATATACTTATATAGAGTTTTTGTAGCTCATTATAATTCGAGTAAAACAAAAGGATGTAACAATGTATATCGGACAGAATAATAAAATATTAAAATGTTAGGATGCATGTTGAAATAAATCAAGTCAGAATTAAAAAAAAAAATATGCATTTATATATATATATATTTTTTGTATAAACATTAAATAAAGTGAAGCATTATTGATAAAATTTATTAAATACTAAGAAGGGAACAAGTAAGCTCTCATTGCAGTACACACTGCTCTTGAGATTCCGAGGTTCGCTGGCCACTTTTTTCCATGTCCTTAGTGATAAGAAGGCCCTTGGTGCTCTCTGCTTCCTTCATCCATTTGTAAATCTGTAAAACAAAATCGTTATATATACTCTTCGTTGCGTCTCTCGCATACATACATATATATATATAAATGTAACAATGCAATTTTCTTTTCTTCTCTACCTATATACATATATTTTATTTTGTGCCTCGGTATAAGATAACTTTTGTAATTTCTCGTCGAGCCGCATAAATTATCATTTACAAAATTTTCCATTAGTTACTATTAATGCGTCGAAGTAAATGTAAACGTTATTAAAACCGTGTAATACGTTATATTTAACCTTTCTTTCATGTATTTGTATACATGCACACACACACACACATCTATACTAGAACTATGGAATTATGTAAAAAGGAATATATCAAAGTTTTTAACATATATTGTAAAATCGTGATTTCATATTTCATATTCTTAGATTTAGAAAGTATACGAAATTATTGAGGAAATCATGTGGGTTATCCAATATACGTAGTTTTTTTTCTAAAGGAATTATTTTCATTATGCATATATAGCTATACATACATATTTTCTTTGTGCATGCGTACACGGTTAAAAAAGAATATCTATATATATTTTATTTAAAAAATTCGCCTGTAATCCGTAAGAGTGAGCATGGAACTTAAAAAAAAATCATATTTCCTTTCTGTGTGTGAATTATTTTTAATTAAAAAATGTTTGTTAAAAAAAAATTCTTAAATTAAAGATGGATTTAATTATATTTAAAATTCTCAAGTATTACAAAACGTAATTTTTACAAAGAATGTTGCACATCCTATTTCTTTTTTCGTATAAAATGTATAAAGATTAAATTACATAAAAATTTTATTTAAATTTTATATAATTAACTGGAGGATAATACTTGAAAACCGTACCATTGTTAATTAAAAATTATATAAAATTTTAATAAAAGTTTCAAACTTTACGCTACGAGCACATGCGAAATTCATAAAAAATATCATATTATTAATATTTGCAATATTTACTTACAAACTATATGTATATATATATATATATTTCATTATATTTGTAAAATAATCAATTGACTTGAATATTTCACATTTTTTTAAATTACGTATAAATTTAATATCGATGCAAAAAATAAAATACATGTACACCGTCCCTTTCACATGTATAACGGACACGAATAAATTAAAAATTCTTTTTAAAATTCCACTTAAAGAACATATATATATCTATATATATATGTATATATATCTGTGTATATGTGCGTGCGCGTGTGTGTGCGCGTGTGTGTGTGTGCGCGCGTGTGTGTGTGTGTGTGTGTGTGTGTGTGTGTGTGTGTGTGTGTGTGTGTGTGTGTGTGTGTGTTGGTGTGTTGGTGTGTATTATTAAAAGGAGGGACTAAAAATTCGGTGTATTAACTTGCAACTTTTAATTATTCTAATTGCAAAAAGAGACAAAAAGCTAGTACCTGTCTTTTTTGCCGTTCGAACGTATATATATATAGTAACCTCTCAGAAAACAGAGGGGGTTATCTGAAGTTACAAAGGCTCTTTTTTTATCTAGCTGGTATTTTAGAAAGAAAAGTTTTTATTTTTTTTTATTTCGCCTCGTATTAATTAGAAATTCCATCTCATACATTATTAAACAAAGTAAATATGAATAATGAAAAAATTTCTTACGAGTTGTTAAATCAATAGTATTATATATTATATATACATATATGTATATACATACAATTAAAACGTCTTAAAAAATCAACAAATTATATTATGACTTATTTATATTCAATAATCTTAAAAAAATTAAATATAAAAACAAGATATAACAATGTTTTAATTGAAGATATTTTAAGATATTTAATATATAGGTAAAAAATAATGGAAAATTATAAATTACTTGTTTCGAAAGGAGTTCCCTTCGACGTCCATGTGGTTCCTTGCCCAGCAAAGGTACCAATACTTTTAAGGATGACTGGAACTTGTCAAGAGCAAGCTCGTAGTTCCCCTCTGCTAGGTATTGCTCGGCTACTTCGCCTATTTCCAGCGCTGCTGGCATCCCGGTCGTACTTTTGCTAAGTGCACCTGCGCCCAAATAAACACCTTTTTTTTCACCGATCGTTTTTCTTTTATGGATAGGGTGTAAATGTTACCCAGCTAAATGCCTTGTTCTTTTTATGATGCTAAATTTAGGTATAATATTGATTACTGTATTTTTTCGTTATTGATCTCAATGAAAAAATTCGGTATGCAATTATCAATGTGATGCATTATTTATATATATGTGTGTGTGTGTGTGTGTGTGTGTGTGTGTGTGTACATTTAATAATAGTCAATTAATAAAACAGTGTAATTTTTAATCCGAGTAAATTTAATTTTCTTAACGAGTTAAATCTGAATATTCTGTAACGTTCAATAATTAGTTTGATAATCTTTATTAAAAATTATAACTGATTGCATAATTAAATCGTTCTTTATGTATAATAGTTTAATTTTTAATAACGATTCAATCACAGCTTCAAGTATTCCGATAACCCTTTAGATCATAAAACATTAATTTGATGTACCTGATGAAGAAGTTTTATGTATATAAAATGATCTTTAACAATCAGAATATATCGAATATCAGACTTAATTTATACTAAAAAAATGAATAAATTCGATTAACGTCAGAATAACAATTAATGAGTTGACTGAACTCTATATTAAAAAATAACATCAACTTGTCTGATTTTGCATTTTTTATAATGTACCAGTAATGTTATATTAAAAGAGTATTATTGTTAAAATATATATCAAATTAACTTATATTATATTCTACAATAATTAAAATAATTAATTATCTCAATTAAAATAATTAATTATTTAATATAATTTAATTTCTTAATAAATTATATTGAGAATAAAATAATAATTATCTTGCATATTGAAATGGAATCGCGTGGAAAAAATATGTTTATCTCAATAATGAATTGATATAATTTTTCAGGCAATGCTCGCGTGATATTAAATTAAACATAAATTTACGAAAAAATTTTCTACCGAAAAAGAAAATAATTTCGAAGTACTCCGACACATATAAATATTTCTTATATCGAATGTACTTTGCCTGACCGCGCCTACATTTATAGTATTCACGAACCGTCCAGACATTGCATATTTAGACACGAAGTTTGACGTGGCATTTAAAAACCATGTTATTACTCCATATATATAGAGTTAAATATAGCATACAAAAATAGTTATTTTTTTTATAATACACGGCTACTTTATTGTTCAGACTATAATAGAAAAATGTTCAAGTATAGTTTTATATTACTGTTATATTATATTAACGAAAATTTTAAAATTCACACAAAGGTATAAGTAAATACAGGCGAGTAGTACATTTTTATTTAAAATCGTGGGATTGAAGAATAAGAAAAGTAGATTATACTAACGTAATTCCTGAAAGTTGATTGCCGCGTTTCTCTCGAGGGAATGGCATTTGGATAGGGGGTGAGAATTGAACGACTCTGCGGGTGTCGTCGGCCCTTCCCTCCTTTTATCAGACTCCGCGCACATGTCTTTCAGCTGCTCAGCCCGTTTGATATACTCGTTCACCCTCAGTCTTAATGCCTCCTTCTTTTGAAAATCAGACTCGTCTAAACGTGGCAAACCGAACGATATCACGTTTTATTTCTTTGACAAACAATCGGTTGAGCCGCAATTTCATACGCTAACTACTATATTATTTATTTTACGTTACACTTCCATTCAACTATAATCGCGGTATACACGAAAACAATTACATATTTTTATATTAATATCGCACTATCGCATTATTAGTTTTATTGATACACAATTCGACCGTCTAACGTGTTATATTCTCGGTGAGAAGAAACATGGATTGTCAAAGGATTAGAATATGTAAATATAAGGAAGACTGTACGAGAGTGTAGACTCGCGAGACTGCGTGGTAACCAACTATTAGCATACTTTATGCTAATATCTAATTTCTAGTTGAAAAATCGTTTAATTACCAGTTTGATTTTACTACGGTATATCTTACGAAGACAATATTCTTTCGACGAAAAATTATAAAATTGCTAATGGAAAATTGTAACGTAATACTCTAGTTATTGCGAAATATTGTAATAAAATGAATTTTGATTTTACATTGTATTACATTTATTGAAAGATACGTGGAGAGTAAAGTTTCAGTAAATTTTATCAAACTTTCTGATTACTGAAAACTTACTGAACTTTTTGTTAATTTTTAGTGAAATTTCTATCGACTTTTTAATGACAGTTTACTCATTTTTACTCAAATTTCTCTGTGTAACACTTTGCTTTTTGGCAGTTTGTTATACCGTGTTACTGAAAGTTCCGTAAAATTTCCACAAATTTTTCTCTCCGTGTATTAATATATATGAATTACGATAAATTAATAAAAATAAATTCGCCGCATGTAAAGTACCTAGTTTTAGAAATGTAAAAGGATATAATAATAAAAAAGGTAAGTATGAAAATGTGCTTACTTGTAACAATAGGAATAAAGTAACGTAGAGCTTCGCAATAGAGATGGTAAGCCTCTTTACGACAACCCTCCTCATCGGTTTTCACAGCCTTCTGAACAAGTTCAACAGCTTTGTCCATGTTCTCTTTGGTGGGAGCATGTTCGAGGTCCAGGAAGTCGTGAGAGAAGAACTCGTCAAAGGTTAACCTCTCGTTAGGGTCGTGTTTTAGCAACCGCATCAGTAAATCCTTACATTCCGCGGATATGTGAGAACCCTTAGGAAGCTACTCTGGACGAAAACACAAGTAGAAACGATATGCACTTTTTTTTATACACTTTCTTATTTCCTTATTAATTTTACTCATAAAAATTATTAACTTAATCATAAAAAGGGTATTCCTACGGTTTACCGAAAATTTTACTAAATATACTTATATTCGTTGAGTTCGGTAATCAGTTCTTAATACGCGTGTAAAGCGATCTTAAAATTCCATCTGGTATATATAGCTCCGGGATGGTCAGTTTTGCGTTACAAAAGAAAATACTATATTGATATTTATGATGCATATAATACTGCCTCTACTCAAAACTCTCCTTCCTTAATAACGGTGACTTTTTTTCTGTAAAAGGTTCATTCTTTCGAAGTTCCTTTCTATACAGTTCTGTTTTTAGTATATATATATATATATATAAGAAAAAAAAAAATAAAAGTTGTCTGTGTTATCAGAATTTTTTTTTTTTTTACAAAAAAATAGAGTAAAAGGAAGTTTTTATTTTAAATTTAAGGCGTATAGGTCGTTTTTTAGACTATTAATATTTATGGTTTCTGCAGCTCTTCTATATAGTTACTTTTTGCTATTATTCCAATTTCTTACAATTTACACATTATAAAATAGAAAAAAGAAAGTACACCTATACGTAAATCTCATTCCATCATTTTTCTTTATGCTGCATTTTTATGATTCAAGTACTGCAGCTGTTTGAAAAAATTTACATTGTTTCATTAATGAAATACAGAGAAGCATACACAGCAAGCATACAAGTTTATAATCATTATGAGATTACTGAAATGATAGATTCATGATCGATTCGTTTTTATAAAAAAAAATTTTTTATAACTTTTTTACTCGTGTGCACTCGCCCTGATATATCATTCGATTATAGAAAGGAATTATCAAATTTTTTTACATAAACTCTATAAACTTTACAGAATAAAAATGAATGTGGAAAAGTGTAATATGTAAAAAATTGCACATTTTGAAATATAAAATATGTTACGTACAATTATTACACTCTATACGAATTTGAATCTGTTTATAATATAGACATTTTAATCAACGTTATTGTCATGGTTCGAGATTTAAAATATTTTATATACTTTTTACGTGTTCGACGGTATAACCGTTTAATCTTTTGAGTTTAGTATTCATTTTATTCTAAGGAAGAAATTATTAATTTAAATTATAAATTTTTCTAAATATATAATATTTATCTTTATCTGTACTATTAAAATTACTGCCTAAAAATTAACACTTTTATTAAGTGTAATACATTCATTTTACACTTTGCGTAAAATAAGTATATAACGTTATCGTATTACTTTTTAAAATGATAATAGCATTCTAAAATTCAAAAATTGACGAACTGATGCAAGAAATACAAATGAAATTTGAAAAAAAGAATGGTTTTCAATGTAAAAATATATTTTCATTTTATGACCGATCCGGGACAAAACAATAAAAACGAAATTTACGTAAGAATAAACGTAAATGTAACATCTGCTTATGAGATAATATACATTCATAAAACATTTACGTTATCTCTGCAATGGAAATTATACTTGTTAAAGAGATCTAATGGAAAAAATATCAAAAAAAAATAAAAAAAATATTGATTAATTGGAATTATTCAATTATAATTTAGATTAACTGGAATTTGATACTCCTAATAAATGCAGTATACTTGTGCTTTGTAAAACAAATTTTTATAATTTAATTGATAAGAACGCCGTGCAACATTATGACCGTAATATATGCACAATTAGCATTGATTATTGACTTGCTTTAAATTTGATTAATTTGAGGAACCGAATAACCGGATTTCAATTTTGAGATAATTAATTTCTTTCCCTTTTCTTGAGTGATAAATACTGAGTCAAAATAAACGAACGTATATATATATATATATAAAAATCGGAGTAGCAGAAGCGACAGGGAAACAGTTACAGTTGCAATGAAGAAATACTGAGTGAACATGAGATCATTGATTAAATGTCCTACACGGATATCGAATTGCTCAATCATCTAATATTAAAAAAAATAGAATAATTGAGTTAAATTTGAAATTGCATTAGAAAAAAAGGAACATTTTTTTATATTAACACTTCCCGTTACAAAATTATTTTATTATAGGTGTAAAATATAATTTCGAAGGATAGTTTTAATGAATGTTTGCATGTTAATAGACTGCTAAAAGTATTAATTTGATAAAAACAATTTGAAAGAAACGATTTTCTTTTGCTTCGAGACTTATACTTCGTAATTTTTTGCTGCATAAAGTAAAATTCGTTTCCGCAGATGCCAAGTTACCTTTCTTTCGTTTTCTAAAAGAAAAGAAATTTCTTTCAATTGACTCACTTTAAGAATATTACATTTTGAAATTGCGCAAAATTTTGTGAATTTTGTTGAAATATCATTGAATTTCTAACCGCGCTCGCAGTTGAATTCATTTTAATAATTTTCGTTTCCAGCTTGCGGTTTTCGATGCTTAGTGTAAATAAAAATAAAACAGGCATTTAAATCGATAGATATATATATTTACATCAAAGTGTAAACAACTACACTAAATTTTTAATACGTCGTTTCGGAAACTTCGGTTTATCCGTTAACAATACGTATACGCATAACACAAATAAATAATTCAATTGAAAAGGACAGACGTATACATGTCAGTCTAGAAAAATAAGATTAAATCGAGAAAACTAATGATTATTTACTTTTCTAGTTATTTAACCTATATGTACACGTAGAAAATAATATTATTTATACATATAAAAATACATTTACACCCAAGAAACGTCAATAAAAAATTGAGTTTGGGTATGGAATAATTAGATAATTCATAAGAACGAAAGTTACCTATATAAATTATAAAAGTGTAAAAATTAATGATTCACGCATCGGATGGAAGGAACCCCCCTGTCAAAGAACACTTGAAATAATACGTACACGTGAGCACACTCGAAATTGGATCAATAAAAAAAGAAAGGGAGAACTTTAGAGAAGGATTATAATCACCTGGATCGGTCTCATGTCTTTAATCTTTTCTGCAAGCTCGGGAAAACTGTTGCTCGAATAAGGGGCCTTCCCGAAGAGGCATTCGTACATTATGACACCTACGCTCCAAAGGTCAACTCGGGCATCATATTTGTGTCGTAAGAGAATCTCCGGAGCCATGTATAACGGTGAACCTCTTATCGAAAATTTCGTTTCCGACGTACTCAAGTACTGTGCAAACCCAAAATCTGATAACAGAAACATTTTTTTTTTCTTCGATAGATTTATCTGTATAGTATATCAAAGAACAAAAATTTTATGTAAAGCAAAAATAGGAAAAAATGAATGAATTTTTATATACATTTCTATATGCTAGTTTTAAAGCGAAATAATAATTAATGAATGTGATGGTTCCATTTACATTTCTTTTCTGGGTTTTCAATTAAAATGTGTAAAACAAAAAGGTTGGAAATACATGATAAAGAAAAGCAAGTATTCATATCGCTATATATATATATATATATATATAGATATATCTGTTGTTAAAAGAAAAAAGAAAGAAATTACATGTAAATTATAAAATAAATAAATATAATTAAATAATAAAATAAGTTATATATTTTACTGAATAATGTAACCAAAATTAAAGTAAACTTTTTAGAAACGTGTAAATTTTTAAGACGCTAATGCTCTAAATAGCATTCAAGTCGATTAAGGTGTGTTTCATTTACATGCACATACGTTAGATTTTCTTTAATCGAATGCTTAACAAAAATAGAATAGGATACTTTGATCGATACAGTTATTATATTACACTTTCTTTTTAACATTTACTCAATTGGAAAACAAACGAATTATCAATTGTGAATCGAGAAACGTCTAATAACAATAAATAACATTTAACACAACATTTACCAATCGATCAATATTATTACAACCAACGAAAAGACACCTTCGGAAAACGGAGCATTTTAAAAATTAAGTTCAATATGCTTATATAAGAAGATTATTTAAATCCCGAATACCAAATGTCGTACTATCTTATGGGAAAATTTTCTTGTATAAAAATATGAAGATTGACGCTAAGGTTTTATACTTCGATATCAGTATTGTGAGAAAGCAAAATTAAAGAAAAGAAAAATGTTCGTTAAATTTTTGCATCAAGTATATTATTCGATTTACAAGCTTCAACCCAATTTTTACGAAAATTAATTTTACACAGAAAAATTGTTACTTTTAATTGCTTGAACTTTTTTTTAACTTTATTTAGCTTGATTTCTTATACAAACAAATATTTCGTTATTGAAATAAGTAAAAAAGGAAAGCACAAAATGTATCTTCATTATTATAAGAAATAAAATTATAATATACATATATACATATATTTTACATCGTTTCAACTAAGAATTTTAAATTAGTGACAATGCAAGTACATTCTTTAAATTAAAAAAAATGGATTAATGCGTCATGATCCACCCACTCATTTTAAGTAGCATTCACTCTATTGAAATTATGTTTCATCATTTTCACTCGACATTCTTAATTGAAACAAGAAAATTACGTGTTTACAATAATTAATAACGTACCTGCAACTTTGAGTATCAACGTTGGTTTCTTTATAAGCAAAAGGTTTTGGGGTTTCAAATCCATATGGCAAACGTTATGGTTTCGTAAATATTTAAGTGCGAGTGCAAGCTGCTGCAAAAATTTTCTACAAACGTGCTCGGCTAATTTGTGTTTTTGCTTGATGAAATTCGACAGATCACCCCCATCGCAATATTCCATCACAATATAAATATTCCTGTAGAACAAAACATATTTTATTTTTAATTTTCAATATAATGTTAAATCATAAATAAGTAAAAAAAAGTATCATAATTTAGATATTTATTATACAAATACAAATGTTAGGATTTATTAGATTAAAAAGGGACAAATTAGAGAAAATAACATTGACAAGTATATTTATATATATATATATATATATATATATATATATATATATATATATATATATATATATATATATGTTATGTATAACAGGAGGTTGCTATGTGTTTCTCGTGTTTATTTAGTTTACACTGCTAATTCTATTTTCTACAAGTTAATACTTCACGCTTGTAAATTTTTTTATTTCTATATCTACTATCTGATTTGTTAATACGAATTATACCTTATGATACTGTAACAAATGTTGCATAAAAAATAATGTTACAACAAATACAAAGTATAAAAAAGGATGAAATATGATAAATTATAAAAAACCATAACATCGTTGCCCTTTATTTAAGTATTATCTATCGCTGAATTTTAGATAAGAATATTGATCCATTCAAAAATGATATACAAGAAAAAATTAGATTCAGAAATCTATTCTAGGGTTATGGACGAAAATTACAAGCCGAATGCATTTTTGTTTGAAATTTAACACATATAGTAATAGTCAATACTCAAATGTCCTTTCATCTCGATTGACTCCGTCGGTAAAATTGAAGTATTACATCCCGGTAAGGGGATGTTAAATCTATCAGGTTATATCATCCGAGATATATTACCTACTGAAAGATAATGTTTTTACATAAACTAGTAATTTTTACTAAAGTTTAAGCAAAATAACAAGAACGTTCCTCTTCAAAATGATTATAAATAATAGTTCTGCAAAGTCTCAAGGTTTTGAGTACAATAATTAATAAGATTAATTGTTTGAAAAAATGTAATCGTTTTGTAGTGATTTAAAATAAAATAAATTCTAAAGTATAATTATTTTCGACAATTATTTTAAAATTATTAACGTACTAATTGTCGTGAAATTTTGCACAATTATATAGATTGCATCATAACGAAAGGTAACATTATCATCGTTGGTAACAATTTGAACGTAAAATATTAATTTTTATATAAACAATGCAGTATTTCTCAGTCGATAATTTTAAACGCGGGAGATTTGAATTATCAACAGTGTTCGCTAAATCGTACATATGTAACCTGGATATTATTCAATGCTTATATACTTACTTTTCGTCCCAAAAGAAATCCCGCATCTCGACAATGTGCTCGTGATTGAGTATTTTGAGTAAATTAATTTCCGTAATGAGATTGTCGATCGCCGATTTCGAAAGGGTTGATTTGTCCACGCATTTGATCGCAACAACCTCACGTGATCCATCCTGCATATACACACACAAGCACATAATTTTTTTTATTTATAAAAAATTTGTAATAGTGCACCCTTCATACACATACGTCGATATATTAAAAAAAATCTCAGGTAAATACTATAGATTAATAACATCTATGTAAAACTATATAGATTAAACATTTTGTTACGGTCCTAATTAATAATTTACAATTTAAATTATTATACATCAAACTAATACGCATATATTGTTAGTGTAAAAGTCAAAGCATCGATAAAACGTTCTTGGCTATAAATTGGTAATTTAATAAAAAATAGCGAATAATCGTTTTATCATTACGATAGAAATATTCATGTAGGATTTCCACGCAAATCTTTCTTCTAAGATATACTAATTATTGGAGTAATTATAATCTCTGAATATTTAAAATATAATTTCGTTAAAGAAACAAGCACCACTACAAACGCGAAAATACGAAAATAAGTTAAAATCAATACTACACGAGTATAGTAAGTATAAGTACTATACACTTACACCCACCGACTATTAAAGTAAATAACTCAATGCGCATATACACATATACAAAAGCGATTCCTAACCTCCGCTCAACCGTACTTTTTTTTTCCTTTACATCATTACGTCAAGTATCACATTTCACTGGTCAATTAACAATAAAACTTACATAAGAAAAACGAATCTTCATCGTAAAACGATAAGTGCAGATGATAATGATTAAAAAAAAATATAATTTGTCAACTCACCTTATTGAAAGCTTTGTATACAGTGGAATAACTACCCGATCCTATTTTCTCTAATAAATGATAATCCTTAACACTAGGTAGAGTCATCGTGAAACGTGCACTTAAATTCTTGTCTGCAACATTTGTTACCGCTGTGATAATTTCGAGAGAAAGAGGCAAGGAACTGCAGTACAATGCAAACACATACAGGATAGGTATAGAGAGCGACAGACAGCGATGCTCGCGACCAAGTATATACAACTTGACAAGCGCGTGGAAGATGCGCATGCGTCTCTCTTGATTCTCTTGTATAGCGTAGCGCGCGCAACGTGCTCCGAAGATCCGTGCTGCATCTAAGTATACTTATAGTTATACCTATTCTTATTTCTTTGTTTCATAATATTGCTGCCGATATTATACCGCGAAATATCAAGCGCGCTTGATTTTTTTACTCTCTATTCAATTTGTGATTGTACGAAAATATTCTAAACTTAAACTTTGGAAATTCATCGTTAAACTTTAAATTATTGTGTTTACCGCGTTTCATTTTTTCTATTTACATATTTATTTATTTTATTTCACTTTTATTCACAATCGCGCGAAAATGTTGCATACACTTAAAATTAATTTTAAGTCGTTTCACTTTTATTTATATATATTAATATTGTCATTGTGTGCGAAATATGTTTATAGAAATCAATATGCACAAGAAAAAACCGTTATTTTTATATAATTTCTTTGAATTATTATATATACATAGTTTACAATTCAATGATCGACAAATATATTATAATGACATTTTACTAAAAGGTGTACTTAATGTGTGGTGAAATTATTAGTTATTACAAAATGACATTTTCGCTTTGCTTTTTTACGCTTTCCTAACCCGACCTGGATTTTTTGTATCCTTGCCTTAGCGAGTATTTACTACTTGACGCTTCAATTTTTACTTGTGAGAACACACAATGTCAATCACGTATATACTTATATACACTTTGTCCTTCGCTTTCTTTCTATTTCTTTAGGTATATATATATATATATATGTACACATAAACTTTTACACGCCAATAGAAGAAGAGGTATATATATTTTCTCCTATTTAATTATTTATTTATACAATCATCGTGTAACAATTTTAACAATAAAATTTAAACGATAAAAGGTACAAGATTTGATCGATAATCACGAAATCACATTTCAATTAAGCAGGTTCGAAAATACCAATATGCGTGTAATAAGTAATTTATGCACTCTCACCTTTTAAAACTATAAAATGTTCGAATTTGAAAAGCGAAAAAGTTAAGGAATCAGGAGATTTTTGGTTAATGAAGGAGTGTCAAATAAGTATGTTATAAATAAAAATTTAATAATAATTAATAAGCGTGGAATACATTTATGAAGTGTATTACAAAACACTGATTTATAAATATTTTGCCATTGACCGTTGACGTTAAATATATAACGTTTGAATTTCAAGTGAAGCATGAAACATGTGTATACACTGAATTATGTTTTGATTTTTCTTGTCACAATATTATTGAAAAAAAAGATAAATTATATTCCCAAGCTTTTTAATGTCAGTGTTAAATACATATAATGTAGTTCGTATTGAATTGTTAACATATAAATAATGTTTATAAGTACACAGTAAGAAAGTACCTAACTGAATGTTATGAATAAAAAAAACAATACAGTTACACATATTTAGTAAGGTGTGTAAATTACAATACCGTAAACTATATAGACACGAGGTTAAAAGAAAAGTGTCCCTGAAACTATACAGTGTACACCACTGTCCCTATCAGCTGAGCGCGCTTAGGTGCCCATACACGTGTCTACAATTTTACATCTATATATATATATATATACATATATACGCATACTCGTACGCTATGTACACAATCGCACAATACAAATATACAATACGGAAAATCGGAACTGCGAGCAACTTCAGACTGGTCCGCGCGCACACCCTCTCACTTTCGAGAAATCGTGTCCCTCTTGCTGCACATCAGTACGTGTACATATATACCACCGTACGCACACGCACACGCACACCCGTATATAGTACAGCCTGAAAAACAGGCGAGAAGGATAGAAGCTGCAGACGATATACGATAAAGATCGAAAGAGCGAGCGAGAGGACACACACACACACACACACGCACACGCACACGTATATATACAACAACCACCTTTGGTAGTGGGGGATCGGATCGAGAACGAGACAGACACACAACACGTAGTGCGCGAGAGAGTAACCTCCGCGCGCGTGTCTGTCGTCGTCGTCGTCGTCGTCGTCGTCGTCCGTAATAAGAAAATTTACAGTTTCACCGTTGCCGTTGGATACATAAGTTCGATCATTCCTTTATTTCTCCAGTTCTCCTTCCCAGCAAGGATGGGCCATCGTTAAGTGTCAAAGTGCGAAGGTTAATTGAGTAACGATACTGCCATTATTATTGTTCTACTGGCAGTGATAAACATCCGAAAATGGTGTTTTATTTATACCGACGAAGGTCAGCTCATCGATATTCGTGATCTTGCGACTAATCAGTGATTTTTTTACTCGTAACTTTTAAAAGGTATATACATATATACGTGTGTGTGTGTGTGTGCGCGCGCGCGCGCGTGTATACACAAACGTGCATATGTACATTTAACGTGCCATACAGAGCTGTGAGTGTGGGTGAGTGTGCGTGTGCGTGTGTGTGCGATCAAGATTTAACAATGTGTATACGTATACGTCTCAGTCTCTGCTAGTGTTCAACGGGTCGAGCAAGAGAGTCCTTGTCTCGTGCGTGTACGTGTGTGTGTGCGTGCGCGCGCGCACGCACCTACATACGCATATATATATATATAGATTGATATTATTGTGCGCATATACTGGTACACGAGGGGACATACACACAGAAGCGATATTGACAGTTAGTCGAGTGAAGTGAGCTGGTTGTCACGGGTCTACACTCTACTGGGCTGGGGAGGCAGGACGGCACGAGGCAGGAGGCAGGAGGCAATATCATGGACTTTTTCCGCCGACGCAGCCATTGCTTTATGCTATAGTTTGAAGTAAATCAAAGGGAATTAGAGAGTGCTCTGGTCCGATCGTGTTGAACGGTCGAGGGCTACATTTTATATTTTGACGACCCCCCGAATATTCACTATATACAACGCAAACGCGCACACGACTACGGTCTCCTTTCCTTTTTTTTAATCTACCCGCCGACTGAATCAGGTGGGTTTATTTATTATTTACATACATCTTATTTCGAGTTGTAGGTCGAACCTTTTACCTTCTATTATCGTCAATATCCCTCGTTTCACGCGTTGATCTCGTTATACGTGTTCCTTCTATTTTAATCGCTCGAACCGTTCTAGATACAACTTTTTGGAATAAGTATAATATAACTCCTTTGAAATTTTTACACGGAGAGATGGATAAAAAAAAAGTAGGTTTGTTTTTTGCGTACACTCAGGGTTTCAGTTTTGCTTTTTTTTTAAAAAGTAACCCTATAAACGCGGTCAAGGCTCGATGTGTGTATTAAAAAGAAAACACTTCGGTGCAGCGTGGTGTGCGCCGAAAACGATTTTTCTCGCGCGTTTCAAGGTTGACGAGAAAAAAAATGCTGACTATAAATATCATCACTTTGGTTGTGTCCGATATATACACGGATATATATGCTTACACGCTCGACAAAAAAAGAGAATCCAAATGATTTATAAATATATACAAACGTGTAATTTTATTCGATAAATATAAGCGATACAGGAAAAAAAAGGGAATTGTACGTTTACGGGGTAAAATAAAAGTGCGACGCGTAATTTTGAGTTTTGAAAAATGTGCATAATCAAAGAAAGTGGGGAGGAAAAAAGGAAATCGTTATACTGGAGCGCGAAAAGTAGGCCTCTCTCGCGTTTTCTCATTTACTCTCGGTATTATATCCTCTCGTTTGGTTCATCATTGCGAATGAGGTTATAAGTATCGTCCGCGTTTGTTGGTACAGCGCAAGTTTATTATACATATTTATATGTGTGTGTCTGCGGTGGGTATGTGTGTGCCGTGTGCGTGTATACAAGTGCGCGCGCTCTCGCGCATTATACATATACAGCTTGCGCGGATAAAGCGACAAGCAGTGACCTCTAAGTGTGAATGCTTCAAGTTATTCGAGGCTTCTGTTGTATAGCGCTTTTTTTGATTCTATCGCGTACAATTCAAATATATTTGTATGTTTATTTTTGATACAATTGCTCTGACTTTTTTTATTGTTTTCTTTGTTCAAGAACAAGTTTATTTTTCTTTTTTTTTTATTTTCTCAAGTGTATTTTCGTACACAAAGAGCATACATACATATATATATATATATGTGCATATTTGATGCGATTCATTTGAAAATCGAGATAACTCGGAGTTTAAAAAGTTCAATTTTATTTACTGTATTCGGATGAAATCTACATTTTATTGTTACCGCAACTTATTCGTTATATGTGTCAACTTTGTTTGAAAGTGCACATTCAATATTTATTTAATCGTATCAACAAACACGAACACATGATTTGCACACGTGAGTAACACTATCGGATAATAAATATTCATGATCTAGAACTAATAAAATGGATTAAAATTTGATGAACTTGTAAAGAAAATGATATTTCGTCACTGAAAGTCTAATTCAAAATCGTATTTTGAAATAATACACTAATATGCTTTCTAAGTAGATCGATGTTAAATTCTTCTTTTATTTCCAATTTCGACACCAATTTCAATTTTATACAAATGGAACATGCACTTTATTTATATGAATTGCCAATGTGTGTGCGTATATGCGCGCAATGTTAGCTATACTGTCTTAACTTTCACTTTTGTTATCGAATAATTTTCATTGTTATCAAAAGTTAATTTATTAATCGTCGCGCTTATTAATGGGATTTTTAATTTATTAAAAATAATCTTTATTCACATATTTATTACAGTTAGTAATTAGACAAGAAACGTCATTGAAATTTTATTTTATATTTTATATCTAAATTAATAATTGGAATAAGTTAACTTTTACTTGGATAAGTAAAAACGTAAAACATAGCGGCGCATAAGTGTACAAGAAGAAAAATAATAACGATAAGATGCGCGAAAAAAAAAAAGTTGACGAAATGCTCGTATAGATTTCAATCAGGAAGTATAAAGGCTATTTATAGAAATCTGCAATTACGTCGTTGTAAATAAATTCCATTCATTAATTTATAATATAATTTAGAAAAAATACATATATACATTGTTTAAAATAAGGAAATATAAACAATAGGCAGAAATCAATGTTTGATTTGTACAAAAATAAGTATCTATTTATTTATTTATTAAATTTTTTAATAAATTATACGAAGGTCTAGACGTACATGCATTTTTTAAACAAACTCGACAAATATTTTTATTGTATTTAAAATTAATTTCGACGTCGTGAGAATATACATCTCGCCAACGTACATTATATTTATTAATAAAAAGTTTAATTAAATTTATTCAATCGTTTATTTATTTAATTATTTTACAGTTTAGAAAAGTATAATACAAAAGAATAATAATGTCAAGGCAACCATTTCTGCCAAAATCGTTCTATATCTTTATTGGAGCACAAAAAAGTTTAAATTATTTTTGAACATTTTAATTTAGCTTTTATTAATTGTCCCCTCTGCGCGTTCAAACAAATTTTATACTTTTTTTTTGTGTACAAATTAACTTTATTCGTTACGATAACAATGTATACGTGTAGCAGGAAATAATAGAAAAATATTAATTGAAAAACAAAAAAAAAGTCTTTGAGATAGAGATTACATCCGTGTACAGAGAATACATGTTAAAGAAAGGACTGAAATAAAAATTCACTTTGCCAAGGCCAATGGGTGCTTCTACCTTTGAACCCGTCAAAGAAAACTAAATGTACGTATACGTATAGGTATATATATATATATATATCTCGAAGGTCCCGGTGGAGACGGTGCATTAGATAGCCACGATAAACCGAGAGAGAAAGGAAAAGACAGAGACAGAGAAAAAGCAAATGGTGGAAGAGTTGATCGCGCGCGCGTATATACGTACACGCACGAATACACTGACAGTAGGACAGACACACATCCCCGTACATGTAGGCTTTCCTTAGTCTTCTTTCTGTGTATACATCGAAAAAATACTTTCGGGAGGGCTCTATATCATTGTAATCTCATGGAAAGCCTTACTCGTTCTTCTCTGTTAGATCAAACTGTACATCCAAGTGACTCATAGAACCTGATTTAAACTACATAAAAACAAGAGTCTACGAATTTATGTGCATTTTCTCCAAAAGGTGCGTGAGTGAGATACCTTTTTTTTCACTTTTTTAGGACAGTGGGACGAGAAAACAGAAAGAATAATATCTTGGGCTCTTCGCTTCTGTGTTTGTGTTTGTGCGTCTGTGAGCGCGCGCGTGTGTGTGTGTGTGTGTGTATGTGCGTATACGTTTATATGTATAAGCACACGCATTTATGTAGGAGTTGTCTCTTTGTGCTTTACTTTCCTTCTTCGTTGATAAGCGTTAGTTTTTTTTTGTTCTTGTGGTAATTGCGAAGTTTCTTTAGAGGCAATATCTGTTTTAACCTTCACTTGTGGGTTCACGATATACTGTATATTTTTATATTAAAATTAACTTCAACAATTAACTTTGGCTTTGTAATAAACTCTTTAGTCGTTATGATTTATTGTTTTGATTACAAACACACAGTAATAGATTATTATCTTGTTGATGGACAGTTCTCGTATAAAATGTCATTGTTTATATTTTTTTTCCATTGTTTTTATACACATGTATTATTAATGTTTTCTGCTTTTACACTTTTAACATATAAGTTATAGTTAACCTTATATTGACTCGTCAAAAGATTATGAATTCTTTTTCTTTTGTAATAAAAAGTTTGTTATTAGGTCAATACACAATGATTCAGTACTAACAAAGCATTGAGAACTTTATGTTAGAAACTACTTTATAAATAAGCTTTCATGACATAAATCTTAAAACTTAAATTGTTCAATAAGTTTATTATGATTTATTAATGTATATTTTATTTTTAGGGTACACAAAGGAAAGGTCATTACATAACTAAAGAACTATGGATTCCGAAGAAGAAACGCTTTATGATGATGTCGATTCAGGCAACGAATCCAGTGGTGATGATGTTGATTTTGCCATGGAAATTGAATCAGGAAATCCTCGTGAAAGAGCCAACGAGGCTGAAGAATACCCTTTCGAAGTACTTTCAACCGAAGAAATTGTACAGCATATGGTAGATTCTATTAAAGAAGTTAACACAGTAGTAGAGGTTAGTTTTAATTTGATAATAATATAAAATATTATTTATTTGAATAATACTTCACAACTTATAATACAGTAATAATTTAATTGTGTTCTTAGCAGTAATTTAATTCTTATAAACTTACTAAAGCTTGTGTGTTAATATACAGTATGTGTACATGTGTACATATTATTGTAAAATTTCACATCTAGTAGCAATATTGGTTTACACGTAATTAATTTTTTGCATGTCACTGCCTTTTTCAAAAGTAATTTATTAGTTTAAAATATATTGAAAAGTAGACAAATCTATTAATGATCATTGCATCATACTGTGTGTATGCTATTTTTAAAAATATATGAATATCTTTCAGATTCCAGCGACGACGACTAGAATTTTACTTAATCATTTTAAGTGGGATAAAGAAAAATTAATGGAAAGATTTTACGATGGTGACCAAGAAAAATTGTTCGCTGAAGCTCATGTTATTAACCCTTTTAGGAAAGGTCCAGTAATTAGTAGAAATCGTTCTTCACAAAATTTAATGGTAAATATGAACCATTTTTTTAAGCATGTATCAATTAAAAAAGCTGTATATAAGTTTAGTAATTAAATGAATTTTATCATTTTCAGTCGAGGCATAATCCTTCAAATGGAACAGAAGAATGTGGAGTATGTTTTATGACTCTCCCATCGTCTGTAAGTACTTATACATGTGAAAAAAGTCTCTCCTTATAAAATTGCAATCATTTGAAAATGATTTTTTACTTTTTACTTGTAGATGATGACTGGTTTGGAATGTGGTCATCGATTCTGTACTAGTTGTTGGGGTGAATATCTTACAACTAAAATTATGGAAGAAGGAGTAGGTCAGACGATAGCGTGTGCAGCACATGCTTGTGACATTTTGGTAGATGATGCTAGTGTTATGCGCTTGGTGAAAGACTCAAAAGTTAAATTAAAATACCAACACCTTATTACAAATAGTTTTGTTGAGGTAAATATAAATATTAAAATTTGGAAAGTTTTATATTCTGAACTAACTTGATAATGTTAGTGACTCATAAATTTAAAATAATTCGAAATTTATAAGAAAATCACAATAGAACAAAATTTAATTAATAAAGTAATATGATTAATTTTATTTGCCTTGAATTGTAAGTTTTCAAGTTACCTATTATTTGAAAAATAACATTTTACTTTCTTTTTGCAGTGCAACAGGCTGTTAAGGTGGTGTCCATCGCCAGACTGTAACAATGCCATCAAGGTTCAGTACGTAGAACCAAAACCCGTTACTTGCAAGTGCAATCATACCTTTTGCTTCCATTGTGGTGAAAATTGGCACGACCCAGTCAAGTGTCACTTGCTACGCAAATGGATCAAAAAATGCGACGACGACTCGGAAACATCGAACTGGATTGCAGCCAATACGAAAGAATGCCCTCAATGCAATGTGACAATTGAGAAGGATGGCGGTTGTAATCACATGGTTTGCAAAAATCAAAATTGTAAAACCGAGTTTTGCTGGGTCTGCCTAGGTCCTTGGGAACCGCATGGTTCAAGTTGGTACAATTGCAACAGATATGATGAAGAAGACGCAAAAGTGGCTAGGGACGCTCAGCAAAAATCAAGGTCGGCTCTTCAAAGATATTTGTTTTATTGTAACAGATACATGAACCATATGCAGTCTCTCAAGTTCGAAAGTAAATTGTACGCGAGTGTGAAAGAAAAGATGGAAGAAATGCAGCAACACAACATGTCTTGGATCGAGGTACATTTTATTATTATAAGACATTTTTTATATCTTTATACATTTTAATATGTAGTTTATATTTTTCTCACACTGAATAATTTAACAATTACACTGTATAGGTTCAGTTTTTGAAGAAAGCCGTCGATATTTTGTGCTCATGCAGACAAACGCTTATGTACACATACGTGTTCGCCTATTATCTCCGAAAAAATAATCAGTCACAAATTTTTGAAGATAATCAGAAAGATTTGGAAAGTGCTACCGAATGTCTTTCGGAATACCTCGAAAGAGATATTACCAGTGACAACTTAGCCGATATTAAACAGACAGTGCAAGATAAATACAGGTAAGCACACTATTTTATTTAGTAAATTCGATTTCTCAAATCCCTATCGAAATTTTTCTTTAATTTCACATTGACGTACACAAGATATTAGTTATAAATAAAAATGACTTAATAAATATTAAAAAAAACTTTAGACAAAATGTCTTAAGGTCTAATTGCTTTAATATTTTGAGATAATATTATTTAAAAATGTATTACTTTAAACAGAAATAAATAAATTGAGTTATTTTATCAGATATTGCGACAGCCGAAGGAAAGTGCTCTTAGAACACGTACACGAAGGTTACGAGAAAGAATGGTGGGATTATATGGACTAAATAGTTTAGGAAGTTAATTCAGTGCGGTCTGTCGATGGACACGAAGAAAAACTTCCAAACTTCACTCCAGCTGTGATAAACCATAAAAGCTGAGAAGATACATTGAAGATTCACGAATTACCAAACTGAATGAAGATATTATATGCATATTAACATAAGATCTATGTTAATGAATATAATATAGTTATGATCATTGACCTTATAAAAATGATAAAATTGAATATTCTTCAACAGGCTTCATGCAAAAAGGAAAATTAATCTCAAGTACCACACTATATTGAAGACAGATGGATCCATGAATCGCATGCATATTTTTGCTGATTCAATATGTAAAAAAACAGTATTTCTTATAAATTCTAATCTACCAACTTAATTACGTAAATAAACGTATAAATAACTAAAAACATTAATGAAAAAATTAATCATAATTCATTTTCTCCAATTTAAATTAATTGTGTATGTTAATTTGACTGATCGAGTTAACTGAATTGAACCACGATTAGTGTCCCCGATTCAGTTAAACCTTAACTGGCAAATTGGTTTCATAACCATTTATTTAAATTGAGTTAGTAAAAAAATTATCGAAAAAAAATTATGAATAAATATTTGAGATACTATATTTTAAGAAAAAAACTGTGATATTCATGCTTCCAAAAAAGGCATTTATTTTGCAAAATGAAACCTCGATTTTGGGTAAAATTAAACAACATATAATTCAATATTCAAACCACTTTATTTTTATTTATTTATTTTTTTGATTTTATTTCTCGTTGCTTTTTTTATACATTCATATCGATGCTTGTATCAATCGGCAGAGATCAGGAATCGAACTCGTATCATCGTGTTACGAGCCCATCTTTCTACTATCCGACCGACTGCTTATTTAAATAGACCAAAATAGTTTGAAATAATTACAAAATAGTTATAAATATATAAAAAAAAGTCAAAAAAGATCAATAAAAGCTGAGACTTTTTAGTTCACTTTATTTGATTTCAAAATTATTTTGGGGTATATTTCATCCATGGTGCCAGTTAAGGATTAAATCGAGATATTGAATTAAGATTCACATTTAAAAGTTTTATTCTTAAAAATTTAAGTATTTCAGTAATTAATCACAAACGTTGAGTCGCTATATGAATACCTATACTCGAAACTATGAGAAAAATCAAATATTTTTCTAATAAACAGATTTTATAAAAAAAAAAATTTTTAAAATGATTTATTTTAATTTCAAACTTATATAATAGATTGTTGTGATTTTCGTATTCGCAAATGCATATTATCATCGCATACTTTTTCGCCACTTCATATTTCGACTTGTACCTCTGTATCATAGTCACTTCATGTGACATAATATAAAAATTAACAAAATGACCATACTAATTTTATGTAGAAAAAATAAAGTAGCGTACGCAAAATGCAGATTAATAAAATTATATATTCGTAAAAAATGAAAAATAATATGTACATTTGTAAAATAAATGCATACATAAATTCTTGATGTTAATATATTTTAAAACATCATTAAAAGATTTTAAAAATTGTTAATTTTGTAGGATTTTAAATAAAAATAAAAATTAATCATTAAAAACCTAGGCATGATGTTTTAGGAATAAAAACATCCTTTTTAAGCTGCTTACAATCTGGATTAATTTTAGTGTGGTACTTGATGGTTTTGTCATACGATTTTATAGAAAATCAACTTTGGTCTACGATAATAATAATTATTATCATTATAATAATTTTTTTATTATATTAAGTGAACCAACTTTACTTACTGACTTAAACTATTACAGCTATAAACAAACGTATATTTCAATAATACAATCGATTCAACAATATATATATATGTATATATTGGATTACATACTCATTTTAATTATAGTTATTAGCCTGGTCTGCACATTTTCTTAATGCATGTATATGTTCGTATGAGTTCAAAATTACAAAAAGGAAGACAATTAAAAGGTGCTTTAGTATAAGTATTTTGTGATTGAATTGAATTATAGAAGCACTTGGCAGCTTTTAATTTAATTGTTAACCGATGTGAAGCCCAGATAACGTATATTAATTCTTTTTTAGGATTTCTGATTGATCTGAATATTATTATACTTGCAGGATTTCTGGGATCAAACATATTTACATTTGCAATAACCACTTCTTTCTTAATTTATAATATAATTGTTTATAATAATATAATAATATTCATAGTGATAACAGCAACAGAAAAGAGTGAACTAAAGTCTCTGTGATTATAATTTGTTTTTTTAACTTAAAATTAGAGTAATTAATTTTATGTACCAGGCAGATTGGAAATTTTAAGTCAATATATCTTATGTATATCTAATAGACACTTTAAAATTGTAAATCAATTTAGTATTCATCAACAACTTGGTCAATGTAAATTTTCATGTTTATTTTATACAGAATACGTATAAGTAATATAAACTTTGTGTATAAAAATATATGTGATGTGTAAAGATCTATTTTTGAAAAAAAACTTAGAATTTTGTCGCAAATGCTTAAATTGAAATTATATAAAAGTGTTTAAGGAATAATATATAGATTTGTCAAATGTGGAACATTTATTTTGATTTTTCATATGTTTTAGACTGTACTCTCAAATATACCCATAATTTAATTCAAGATAAATGTAATTTTTTCTTGAAAACAATATATTTCTTTAATTTGGATTTGATTTTTTTGCGTTTTTTGGGCATCACATCAACTCTCAATATTCGTATACGTTAAAAATTAATTTTGTTACCTTGTATTAACCTCTTGACTGTTAAATATAAAAAAATAACAATATTTGAATAAAATTATTATAAAATAATATTAAATTGTATCACAGTAGACGTAAAATGCGATGTTACGCTCACAAAAAAATTTTCAAACATTTTACTCCCACTGCGAAATAAAATATTGTTCGTTACACAGGCGATTTGTTACCCTTGCTTCACTCGGGCGTCAACCTTCACTTGGTCGAAATTGAACTTTTTCGCCCTTGTAACGAACAATATCTATTACGAATTATCAATAGTGTATTTTATGACTTCAAAAACAGAAATTATAATTGTTTACCTTAAGTTTCACTAACCTTTTGAGAACGGGAAATTTTTTCTCGAAAATCGACATTTATGATTGTGAAAAAAAAACAGCTACACACATATTGTATATCATTGTATAAATGAATCCGTCCTCAAAAGATTAAAAGAGTTGTATTATTTATTAATATTAAAATCAAAAAATATTTGCCGATGCTTTCGGAAAACAGTTAAGGGGTTTTTCTTTTAAAAATGACAAAAATAAAATGACATAATATACCTCTGCTGCACCAAAATAAATTATTTCGTTTTGACTATTTCGTTTAAATGCATGTAAAGTTATTTGGTGTACAATAGTGCGTCAAACGAAGACAAGTATATATATACATATATATATAATGAAGCTTATTTATAAAACAACGTCAAAGAATTTGATTTGAAATGACGAAAAATATATGTGTGTATATATAGAATGGCTAAGTAACTTAATGAAATAAGATCTGTGCTCATTATTGGACATTAAGGGCGTCCAGGCTTAAACTGCCAAATTTTCAAATGAATTCGTAATATATTTCCGTATATGATTGAAAACAGGAATTGTTGATAAATTGTCAGCATTGTGAGTTTTTTTTTGTATTATAATATCCCTGGTAGAAAATAGCGCAGATTCTGACCAGAATTTCTGGTCAACACATGTTAAATTGGTGTATATCTAGAAATTCTGCAAATTTTCTGAAAAGGATTTCTAGCAATATCTTATTTTCAAAAATGTTTACCAGAAATTCTGACCATAAATAGGCTCAATTTTCTACCAGGGATGTAGCAAAATGTGTTACTTTATAAGCAATCGTCATTAATATAATTTACATTTGATAATACGATTATATAAATAATGTACATACTTTTTTTTAAATTGATAATTCTGTTTAAATAAAATTAATTTTTCATCCTCTCATTTTATTATTTTTATTTCGACAACCGCTATACATTTAACAAGCTTTTTTTTATCTACATTTATGAAATGTACAATTTCGAATATTTTTATAAATGTGCCTGATAACAAAATTGCAAGTTCACAATGCTGGAAATTTATTATGAAATCTACAAGTGTACGAAAGAAGAAAATAAAAAGATAAAAAAATATGTACGATTTCTGCGGATGATCGCGTAAATTTTGGAACTTCGTTTTGAGTTCCCTTTGTACAGTACTATATATATATAGATATGTATTTACAACTTACACGTGCATATATATATATAATATAAAAAAATATGTCGATAAATTAAAAAGAAAATAATCATGAAAAAAATAATATAGAAGAAAAATTATAGTGTAATAACTTGTAAAACGTAATTGATTGAATTTGTGGATTGAACGTTGTTAATTCTAATTATTGCCACGTTATTAGAAGAATCAAAGTATTGAGAAAGAAAATGAAGGAAGAAAATTTTTATTGTTTTTTTTGTACGGACTGTAACGAGTCTGGTTATAAAAGTTAAAGAAATAAATTGTTGCTTGATTGATGGTTGAAATCTAAGTAAAGTAAAAAAAAAATAAATGGGACAATTTTTTCATTCTTGCTGTAAGTTTGAGTTTAAATCGAGATTACAATGAGAATCTCATGCGCCGTTGAACAAAAAAAAATATTTGTTATAACTGAAATATATTTGGTCGTATTTTGATTTCCTGTAGTCGCAGAAAAAGAAGAAGAAGAAGAAGAAGAAGAAGATGATGATAATGTAGCCAAGGCAGAATATCGAACGTGTACATCACAACCATATAATGGTATATCAAATATATATAAATATATATTTTTAAAGTACAAAAACTTTGAAAGTCTATGAAATGTAATTGATTTAAAGAAAAAAAAGAGCGAATGAAAGAAAATAATGGTAAATCAAAATACGACTTGATGAATTTCACGCGTTCTTTATTGTACACATGGGAAAAATTTTATCTAAAGCGCAGCTTACCGAATTGTCGTCAATGTTTTCAACGTCATAAAAATAATGGAAACAAAATAGAGTTTTCCCATGATGTGTTATATAATTAAGGTGAAAAAAATTAAAAAAAAAATTCAAAAAAGTATTACATTTTTTACCATTCTATAACAATGATCTTCATGTATATTTCATTTACTGAACAATATTTTTCATATATATGTAATATATATATAAAAATGTTTACTATTTTTTTTAATATGTAAGTTATATATATATATATATACACATATATATATATATATATACACTTAACCGATGTTAAACCTTTTTTTGTTGGTATCTACTTCATCGGGCGAATCTTTTTTTTTAATTATAATTAGTAAAAAAAAATATGTATGTACCAAACGTCGCTTTCGTTCTTATATAGCTTTAACATCGCGATACGTCCAGTAAGAATTTTATGCTATGTGTATAAGCGTAATTGTAATAAACAAAATGAAAAAAAACCAGAACATTTCACTTGAAAAGAAAATTTAGAGAATAATAAAGAAGAATGTAAGATTTCCCTACGTATATTTTTAATGAATCAATTGAAATATCACCATACAAGCGTTCAAAGAATATATGAGTGTAATACCGAAATAAAAACAAGGGAAAAAAATAAAAAAAATATAAGAAACAAACTAGCCATTTATTATGTGGACCATATTCCGAGGAATTTGGACATTGAACATAATTTATTCGATAAGTAAAATGTATTTTTATTGTATATTTTACTCAACGTATGGCTTACAGTTTATCCAAAATATTAAATAGCATATTGCGTAATACGTACGCCTTTTGATTTCCTGGTTAAAAGAAATTCTATGTGATTATACATTTCGGTTTTCTCTTACGAGTAGTCATTTATGTTTATGTATAAGCATATCTTAGCATTCTTCATTAAATAAACATGTATGACTACACGTAAATGTATTAAATTTACATATTTTTTTATTGTAAAATTAATAGAAATGTATATAGTTACTTTTTTTTATAAATTTTGCTTATTAAGAATGTACTTTAAAAACGTTAATCATGTGCAATATCTTTTCCCCAGGTTACTTACGTGAGGATCCATTACGGCAGCAGCGTAATTATTTAATTAATTGACCTAGAATATACTTGAGAGCTGCTTGACTCGATAAATTTTTATTTTATTTTTATGAAACTGTAGTGAATAGATGTCAATTATAAAACGAATAAATTATTTTAAATAATTTTTGAAGTGAGAAGATGTTTCATCGGCGTAAAATGTTTTGTAAAATAGATATTGAACCTCTGTATAATACTATGTAAAATGGAAATTTTAGTTTCAGACTAAACGTGTACGTGTAATGTTAAAACAAAACTGTGTACATCGACGTTACATACTTGCTGTACTGTCGTGTGACAAAAATTCAAAATTGTTCATAGAACTTTCTACACCTGAATAATTCCTATGCTTTAGTGTATTAAAAATCCTTAGTTTTAATAGATTTATTGGCTGATTATATAAAAAAAAATAATAAATATTTAATAGAACCTTGTGATTTCTTTTGTTAATACGTACAAACAACTTTAGATACACAAATTAAAGTGGGTAAAAATAATAAGATAAATTATTTACTTAAAGAATATTTATTATCACCAGAAATTCTTACAAATCTTTTATAAAGGTACATACCAAAAAGTTAAAAAATTCTTTGCGACAGTGAATTGTTATAGTAACTTTGTGATGTAGTCATAAAAAATGTAGACTACATTATTATTAATCTACAATTGATGAATGAATTGCTTTTCTGCAATTGTTGCTCAAAAAAGAGCCTAATTTGTTATTTATTTTCTACCTAGAATAAATTATAAATAAATACAAAATAGTTTGTGACTACCTAAATTTATCGTAATTAAAAATTTTTGGAGAGCATAGACATCTAAACATTGATTCCGAGTATTTTCTTTCCAAATACATTTGGAACGTCT
Source organism: Theocolax elegans (assembly GCA_026168455.1). Taxonomy (NCBI): domain Eukaryota; kingdom Metazoa; phylum Arthropoda; class Insecta; order Hymenoptera; family Cerocephalidae; genus Theocolax; species Theocolax elegans. The sequence continues at coordinate 2,174,341 of CM047428.1, read as the reverse complement.
TTAAAATATTTAGTTTAAATAAGACATCTTAGGAATTGAACTAGACGATTATACAGTGGTATACAATATTACATTAATAGGGAACTTGCATTGTTGTGTTCTTCCTTTCCTCCTAATACGTAAAATACTTGGATGATTACTCGTAAATGCCAAAATGAAGTAACATAAAATCGTGAACGACGATTATGATTTATAAAAAACGTTTATATATTTTTTGATTCCTAATTCAAGCGAGTACGAGTCTTAGAAATACTGAATCATCTCTCGATATAATATACGGCTTGCACAGTTCTTTTCTCGTTTGATCACAGGATGTAAGTACGCGACGTAAATCTTCAATTTGACGACTCGTCAGAATGGTCAAAAATTAAAAATCAAGAAGTTACTGATAAAATCGTGGCAACCAACCCAAGTGTGGCTCCAGTCATCAATAAACTTCTCCAAACAGCACCACTAACTTCTTCTGCTACTGGATATTCTACGCAAAGTTGTTCCTAAAAATAATGACAGTTTTTATTAGAAACACGTGCCAAATGAGTAAAAATATTGTATAACTTATGAATGAAAAGATGTACCCATCCTCCACATATTTTGATGAACATTGCAATCTCTTCACTAATGTATCGGGAGACATACATGGGCAATTTTTTTTTGAGACTATGCATTCGTCTGTCTCTAGCCCAGAGTGCTAGTCTTCCCATAAATGCATAAAGACAGACTATCCTTGCCCACGTGATTCCTTGATGAAATAATTCATCTGCTACTCCCATAAAGGCTTCGTACGCTGTGTCTGGCACAACGTTTAATCTATTTACCATACTTGTAAACAATATGCTATGCTTGTTAAGCATTTGATACACATTATGTCTCATACTGCGAGAAATAGGATCTCTGGATATCAGATATATGTCTTCTTTTAAAAGGTACCTTATTACATCCTGTCCTAGACATTCTGCTGTCAGTTCTATTTTGTCTTCACAGAGATAGGACCTCTGAGGTGGTATTAATTGAGGAAACAATTGTTGTAACCGAATCTGCAAAATAAATAACAAAATTTATACATCAATTTACAAATACTTTACTTTAAAATAACAATAATTAATAAAACTATGATTATAAAAAAACTTGATATAAAATCATGTTTTTAATGCAAATAAAAATAATTAATTTCAATAAAATGATTTTCACATTCTAACAAAAAGACTGTGTATACCGTGAGAAAGTATAATTACAAAGTCTTTTCAGCCTGGTAATACATTAATGACTAAGAGACAAACAAAGACCCTTTGTTTGTGTAAAACTACTCAGTAAATTAAAATTACACAATTTATTTTACACCAATTTAATACAGATAAGTAATTATATTCAATAATATATAATTATTATTAGAAAAAATTAATTATTTAAATAATCATGTGTTATAGAAAAGTTACCACACAAGTTATTTAAATTATATAATTTAAATACATAATATATTAATTTGAAGTCATAAACAAGAAAAATGTCTAAATAAGTGTATCGTGGGAAAGTATAAACAAGGAATTACATTTCTCCATGGGTTATATTTTCATATTATAAAAAAGAAACATCACTGAAAATTCACTAAAGTAAATTATAAGGCATTAAAGTGTAACTCAGTAAAAATATTTTGGAGAAAAAATGTTTTTCATTAATTAAAAAATACATTTTAAAGAAATTAGAAAATTTATTAAATTTAAATTTAAATTTTTAGTTCCTATTTGTGTAACAGTTAAAAAAAAAAAGAATTTCAGTAACTTATTACTGTTAAATAGAAAGGCATCTGTTGGATAAGATGTTTAATACATTCTTGAGAATTTAAGTATAGGTTTTTACAGAGTACTTAAAAAAGTTTATGAGAATTAAAAACTTTCAAACTGTTACCTAATTAAATATACATATATATATATATTTATTAGATAAGATATAGGAAAAAAAAATAAGTAAAAAATATATGTGGAATAACTATTAAAAAGTAAACCAATGAATTAATTTACAACTTGTTTGAAATATAAGAAAAAAGTTACCCCTTAGATCCTCTATGATAGAATAAAATTCTTGGGATGATTATCTAAAAATGTTGCAACAAAAACAAGTAGGACAGCATTATGCAGCTGGTACCGAGGAAACCCGTTAGAAACGAGGTAAAAATGTAAAAAAAAGGAAAAAAGGTAAAAATAAAAAATTGTCACATGAAAAGCTCAGCTACATACCTGGCAAATCTCAACGAAGGACATGCCTTGGTTAGTAGCCCCAGCTGCGTACCGGCAGATCCCGTCAACGACGGCCTCTCCGGCGGGCTGTTCGGTGCTCTTGTCGTTACCAGGGGCCGCCCCGGCCGGGTCGCATTCCAGAATGCCGCCCACTCTGGAATGCGGTTCCCCCCGCGCCACCCCGTGCCCCTCTACCATTCGCGGGCAGCCGAGGCTCTCATTGTTCGTGCTCGCCGCTCGGTCACCGGCCATCCTTTGCGCTCCCTCTCTTCTGTGTATCCCTCCTCCTCCACCGCCACTCTTCGTCCTGGTCCGCTCTCTCCCTCTCTCTCTTTCAAGCGCGTTTCTCTCTTTTTATCGACTTGTGTGGCGCGTGTGGGAACCGCGCGACCTAGTGCGTCTTCCCCCGCGGCATTACCAATTTTTTTTCTCTCCCGTCTGATTTACTTCGTAGCCTCGATTCTTCGATTATCCATTTTTTTTTCTCGTCTCGCGTAGGAACTAACCTAGAAAAAAAAAATTAACCGTTTTTTTTCGTTCGACGTTATTTGATAACAATTTACGATACGAAAATTTTTAAAAAGTTTAAGTATTTCAGGTCAATTTAAGGTCGAGCGACAATTCCGAAACGCGTGGTTTCAAAAGCACGATATCAATTCGAACGTAAGAATGTCAACGACACAATATAAATACAAAAATATAAGTAGCGCATCAATTAAGTAATCATCACTTTTATATACACAAACGACCAAAAGGAACGTACACTTTTCTAACCATGTAAATACATCGTTCGAAATAATTCGTTAAAAAAAAAGATAATAAATTCGCGCACTATCCTGGTTGAAAAGTATCGACCTACCAAAACAATAAGACGCGTCCATTATCTTGATATAAAATTTCGTACGTGAATTTTTTCCATGTGTGTAAGTATAGTACGTATATATGTACAGTAAGAGGAAGGAATAGAATAGGATCGATCTTGCCAAATGTACTACGCGCGACAGGAGAGCGAGGAAGCCGCCGCGCGCCGTCGACGGTCTACCTCGTTGGCTCGGCGGCAGCACTCTACTTTCCCGCGGCCATTTCCGAGAGCGCGGCAGCGGCAGCGGCGGCGACGGCGACGGCGGCGGCTAACACAGTCCCTGCGAGAGAGAGAGAGAACGAGGGAGAGTAGAGTGGATTCTCCGTTTATCCCACCAGGGCGCACGAGCCGGCGGAAACCTCTCTCTATGGATCATTCACGTTTACTCCCCACCACTTTATAACTCGGTGCCGTTTTTCTTTATTTCTTCACTCCGTTCTCTTCACGATTTTCCCATGGATCGCTCTTTCTCTCTCTCGCTCTCTCCATCGTAACCTTTTTTTTCTTTATTTTTTCCTCTATCTATTTTTTTTGTGTTATTCGCTTAGATCCTGATAAGGACGAGGCTTTCCGAATTGTTGTGGCTGGCAAACGGGGGGGAATAACCCTATGTGTACTTTGCCTTTTTGTTCCTTTTATTGTACAGTTGTGCGTGCGCGGTTTCATCGTTTCATTTATTTTAGTTTTATTTTTATTTACTTTACTCTTTTTTTTAATGGCTCGCGTTTCTTTTTTACGGTTAGGATGCATACCGTTGTTCCTGGTTTGCGCTACTGGACGCGTATATATATATATATACCATACACGCCTATATAGTTATATAGATTACGATTGCGGGTGTTCCGGAAAATTGACTTTTAACGTGGAATACCGATGGAATTTACTTTCTTTTCTTCTATTCGATACTCGCCATAATAACACGTTATTATATTTACCTTCTAGCCCTCGTCACCCGAGAGAATATAAGTATAAAATAAGTACAAGTATCTTTCAGTTAGCTATACAGTCATTCTTTTTTTATTGTTTATATATAATATAAAAATATACTTTAAGGTTCCATTATATATATGCAGTAAAGCGATAACCAATATATTATTTACTCAATTTTAACAAGTTTGGCGTCTTTCGACAATATCTCCCATACACATTCTTTGCAAAAAAATACGAGCTAGCGAGTGCAGTGTTCGATCGATATATACGCGCATAAACTGTTCAGGTGAATCGTGCATATAAGCCCCGAGAGTGCTATACACGAAGATGCCCATATAGGTGTGGGTATACACCTAACACGCGCGTCTATACCTATATAGCCGCGCGCAAATTCCTATAAGGATCGCGTCTCGGAAGAGTATACCCATTGGGACACGCGCCGAAAAGCGCCTCCTCTTTCGCGGGCGGCGCCGGCTTTTTTTCACTCGGGTTTTACGAACCGAGGGCTATATAATAACACGGTAGTCGACCTCCAAAACCCTCCAGTGTACCAACCGAGATCTTCAGTCTGTGTGCGTGTGTATTTCGTTCGAAGGCTGTGGAATGCGATGGGAAAATCTTTAAACTCTGTGGATACTTTTCGACACCTTTTTTCGAATTATTGCTTCCTCGTATATACGGAAAGCTTTGTAATAGAAAATTTTTTGGAAAATATAAATACGCGATAGAAGTATGTTATGACATGTCTACAGTCCAAATCACGTGTTTTTACAATATTTCCGTGGGGATATGTGTGCGTGTGTCTGTACGTTTCTGAAACTACTTGATAATACCGCTCGCCTCGGGGTTTGTAGTTTTTTTTACTTCCGAATATGAAAAAAAATACTTGTTTTCGGATCTATAGATTTGCTTTTGTTTTATTGACCATTTTCGATTGTTAAAAAATTTATTTTTGAAAATTTTGATTAATCCAGATGACATACTTTGATCGAACAGAATGTTTCTTTATAAAGAATAAAAACATATTTCCTTTCGATTCGGGTTTTCCGAGTTACATCATAATAATTTTCAAGTTATTAAAGAATAATCGATTCTTTTTTTCAATTTGATATAACTCTGAAATTAATCAATCAAACGTGCTGATCAGAGACTTGTGACGATATGCGTAAATCGAAAAAATTGATGTTTCCATGGCAAACATTTTTAACCGTAAACAGTTTTTAATAATACTCTTGAATTTTTGAGAAAAGGTTTTTTCGTTTTTAAGTATTTGTGTTTTGTGATAAAATCCATTAATCTTTATTGAACAGATATAGACTTTGAAATTTATTTTATTTATTTATTTATTAAGCCAACAATATTTACAAAACATTACAAAAATGCAGTAAAAACCTATAGAGATAAAATTAATTTATCTGTACATAGGGTGGCATAAAACTTAATTCTATAGTTTAAAAACTAAAATAAAACTAAATAAAACTTAAAACTAAAAGTAATGTATAAAGCCCTACACTGGGCCAGTATCACCAGTATACTCGACAGTGCTTAACCTTATACCCAATATCTTATTAACATTGATCTAGCTGTTGTAAAACTTTCAGTGGACGCATTCATATTTCTAGCAAAAGCAATTTTTTCTATACTGTTTAATCTAGCAGGACATGTTAACCCTACCGCACAAGTAACTCTAAAGTGAGGAAACATTTCTTTGTGCTGTTTAGATGAGTCACATTTACATGTAGATGTAAAAACAATATCATCAACTACAACAATGTCTTTATAAACTGGTTGCCGCTTTAGTGGATACATAGAATTAGTAAAAATTTGTTTACCTCTAATACCTCAGTCAAAATACAAAATGGCTTTATTATTTCCTATGTAATTTAGGTCACCATACGACATCCTAATTTGATTATGTTGAGGTATCTTATTCTCTTTTATACGTGGAGGAATCATTTTCTTACCATTTTCAAATACCATATCATCTATTTTGCTAAATACGTTTTCAATAGGTTCATATTTATCATTAGAATTATCAGCATTGTGTGTCATTGATTCTTTCACAACATTTTATTTGCCTAAATTTTGAAAAATATTTATTTATGTTTACATTATTTACATTATTTACACTGTTGCAGTTGTGATGTATATCCTGTTCCTCACTTTTATCTTTCAGTTTCGAAGTTGTATTCCTATAGTCCCCTTCAAGCTTATACATTTTTACTAATTTTTCCCCAATTTCAGTTACAATAAATATGTATTCTTTTGTATTCACATTAATCATTTTGTTCGCATTATAATTGGAGATACGTCTATGAGAACGATTGCCATTTGTTAAGCAAAAACCCTTGAAGTAAATATATGTTCTTATGTCCATAAGTAACTGTTTTCATTTTTTGTTTTTTAAGTTTGAATTTTTCTACTTCAGTTACTAGCTTAATAAAATAGCTTTGAAATTTATCACAGTTTAGTTTCCCTAATATATTTTTGTTCATATAAAATTATTATAAATTTAATTGAATCCAATTCTTAAGTTTTTTTCTAATATGTTTTTTACTAGTCGTTAAATTTTTTAAATTATTAGGAATTTCATTATATATCCGTATTGCAACAATATAACTATTCTTATTACTTACAGATTTAGATATTTTAGGTATTAGTATACTTTTGTTTCTTGTATTTGTAATTCTAATTTTATGAATGTTATGTAATTTCATGTAATGAAAAGTAATAGATTCAAGCGCAAATGTTTGTTCAACGGTTAGTGGGTAATTATTAATTAAAAATTTATTTTTGCTTATGATTTTAAGCAATCTGGCTTGCGTACTTGATAATAACTTCAGATTATTTTTATAAGCACCCCCCATGAAATAATGCCATACGTTACTATACTATGAAAAAGTGCATAATATAAAATAATTAGAGTTTCGGTTTTTAGGAGCTTCGAGAATTTAGCAAATACATATGTTAAGTACTTAGTTTTATTTACAATATATTCTATGTGTTCTTTCCATTTCAAATTGAAATCAATTATAATCCCAAGATATTTGCAGCTGTTAACTCTATTTAAGTTATTATTATTAATTTTTATATTAACATTTGCAGGTACACTGTCCCAATAATTTCCAAAAGTTATGTATACAGTTTTGTTAACATTTAACGATAGTTTATTGAAAGATAGCCATCTAGATACATGGTCAAGATATTTATTCATTGCATTTTCAGCTAACCCCCATGTATTCTCAGTAGCTAACACTACAGTATCATCTGCATAAGCAATCATGTTTTCTGAATATAAATTTAGTAGCAAATCATTAGTATATAGTAGAAATAATAATGGACCTAATATTGTACCTTGCGGCACCCCAGTAGTTAGAACAAGAGTTTCACTTTTTGTTTAGTTTATTTTAACTACTTGTTCCCGATTTGAAAGATAACTATTAAGTAAATGTAAGGCATTTCCTCTGATACCATAGTTATATAGTTTATTTAAGAGAATAGAATGATTAACGGTATCAAATGCTTTGGCAAGATCTAAAAATGTTGCTATTATTGGTTTACTTTTATCTAGACAATTATAAATTATGTTAGTTAAATAATTTAAAGCATCTTTTGTGCCTTTGTTTTTAATAAAACCAAATTGATTTGATGCTAGTAAGTTATGTTTTGTTATAAAGTTATAAATTCTATTATTTATTACTTTTTCAAAAATTTTTGCAATATTAGAGATTAGTGAAATTGGTCTATAATTTGTAGCTTTACTCTTTTTACCCGCTTTAAAAATTGGAATTACTTCAGCTCTTTTAAGTGCAACAAGCCAAATTGATGTTTCTATACAGTTATTAAAAATATGTACAATAGGTTCATTTATATAAGTTTCTATTGATTTCAATATATTCGTAGAAATTCTATCAACCCCACCCGATTTGTTATTAAAATTATTGATTATATACCTAATTTCCACATTAGTAGTTGGGTTTAGAAATATTGATTTATCATTAAAAGGAACTTTAGTAGGATTAGGACCATTAGGAGTTTTTATCTTATCGCTTAATTGTTTACCTACTTTACAAAAAAACTCATTTAAATTATTTACAATATCTTTTTTATCCGTAATTCTATTATTAGCGTCATCCGTTAAATATTCAATTTCATTATTTTTACTCGTATTTTTACCCAATATACAATTAATCAACTTCCATAAATTTTTTGGATTATTACTATTTTTTAAGAAACAATTTTGTTCATACTTAAATTTGGCATTTTTTCTTATTTTATCTAGCGTCTTAACATAATTTTTATACTCATTTTTTAGTTCGACATTATTTAAATTCATTTGCCACGCTTTATAAAGTTGTTCTTTTTTCTTGCAAGATACCATTATAGCATTTTTTATCCAATTTTTCCTGGGTTTAATAAAATTTTTACCAGTATTGTTTTTTTGTATTATTACTATAAGAGATTTCAACACAATTACTGATTAATGTTATTAATAAGTCAGTAGATTTATTTGGATCAATTATATCTGTTATTTTATTCCAGTTAGTTGTCTTAGCCGTTGCAATTAATTTATTATAATTTATTTTCTGATAAACATTATTATTTTGTTTTACGGTAAAATTGTCATTTATAATGATAAAAAGAGGATAATGATCTGTGAAAATGCAATTAATTTTATATGTATTATATTTTAAGGAATTGCTTTTAATGAAGAAATTATCTATGCATGTGCCATTAAGTGTATTGTTATCAGCAGGCCTAGTTATACCCACAAAACCAGGAACATACATTTTTTCAAATAAATTTTCTAAAAATTCTTGACTAATAATACTATTATTTAATATGTCTATATTAAAATCTCCTACAATTATATGGTGTTTGCCAAAATTGTATGAATTAATAAAGTTTTTCAAATCAAGTATAAATTCAGTTTTAGGATAATCATGTGATCTATATAGAGCCGAAATAATAATATTTTCATCTTTTATGTTAAACTTAGAATTTAATATTCTCAATCGACCAGAAGTAATAATTTCCGAACATTCATTTAAATTTTCTAGTATATATAAAACGACTCCATCAGATTTATTTATATAACTTTCATAATAGTAAATTTTATAACCTGGTATACAGTGTAGCTGAGGGCATATTAAATTCCAAGTTTCTGTTCAAACTATTACACATGGTTTAGTTTTCAAATTAGCAATATAACATTCAAGTTTAAACAAGTTAGCATTTAAGCTTCGGATATTTACGTACAAAATTAAATTCTGATTTGAATTAATAACATCGTTCAATTCTTGAAATGAACAAAATGTTGTTTCATCAACTCATGTTTCGTCAAATCAGATGACTAGTATTTTTCTATTTTTTAGAATGTAGTTATTCAAATATTGACATATTCAAACAAAAATTTTAGGACATTTTTTTATATTAATAATAATTTTTTAATTCAATTCGTGTGAAGCATAAGCAATTTCAAATAGTTTGGATAATTTTGGCATAGGATTATTTGAATTTCATATTTAAAATCAACTACTGGTATTATTAATCGACAACTTCAATTTTTATGGAAAAACTTACTTTGGTATTTCCTTTATCATTCATTTTTACAATGAAGCGCTAGTAATTTCAAAGATAAAAATAATAATTTTCCAGATTTAAAAATGTTTGTATAGAGTTTAAAAATGTTCATATTTTAAAACGACTATTTTGCAAAACGTAACGTATAGGATCGATATATATATATATATATATTAATTTTGAGGAGATTACGTGCCGATGATTTGGCAGCGGTTTTTTAGATAAATTGAAGGTTTAATATCGATATATTGAACAATTAAAGTTATTCTTTAATATTACGTAAACGTGATTAAGCACACAGAACACGCACACGTTTGATTGACGCGTAAATACAATAAACGATATTTGAGGATGTTAGTGATTTAAATGATCAATTTTTTACGTATAGAAAAGGATAGGTAAAAAAATATGTTCAAGACCTCTTATTTTTGTTTTTGTCCCGTAGAAATTACGTGAGTAAGAACGGAATGATATAATTACACGTTAGAGACGGAAACCGAGTGTACCCAATTCGTACTCTTTCACTTTCTGCAATGAGCGTGTGTGATTTATTTTGAATAGATTGAAAACTACTCACCCGGGATCAATTTTAATCTACATTTTTATATCTAAGCACATGTAGTTGAAACAGTGGTGCTTGTGTCCATCGGAAGATATCATCGGTCACTGTAATTAGTCTAATAATACAGTTTCCTGTCCTCCCGATGGAACCACCGCGATCCTCTTTACATCTTCGCGTCCCTAACGTTCCCTATAGTTCAGATGCCCGTGCCTCTCATGCACTGACAACTGACAAGTGCACGAAACGCACGCGCACCTGAACTGGCGTCACATTATAGTGACACGCCGAGCACTGAGTCGCGGTGTTCGAAAAATGCACATGAAAAATTTTCAGAGGTACACGTCTGGGATCGAACCCACGACCCTCGGTGTGAGTCGGGAGCTCTACCTATGAGCCACCGCGGCTCTTACTCCTACAATTATATGGTGTTTGCCAAAATCGTATGAATTAATAAAGTTTTTCAAGTCAAGTATAAATTCAGTTTTAGGATAATCATGTGATCTATATAGAGCCGAAATAATAATATTTTCATCTTTTATATTAAACTTAGAATTTAATATTCTCAATCGACCAGAAGTAATAATTTCCGAACATTCATTTAAATTTTCTAGTATATATAAAACGACTCCATCAGATTTATTTATATAACTTTCATAATAGTAAATTTTATAACCTGGTATACAGTGTAGCTGAGGGCATATTAAATTCCAAGTTTCTGTTCAAACTATTACACATGGTTTAGTTTTCAAATTAGCAATATAACATTCAAGTTTAAACAAGTTAGCATTTAAGCTTCGGATATTTACGTACAAAATTAAATTCTGATTTGAATTAATAACATCGTTCAATTCTTGAAATGAACAAAATGTTGTTTCATCAACTCATGTTTCGTCAAATCAGATGACTAGTATTTTTCTATTTTTAGAATGTAGTTATTCAAATATTGACATATTCAAACAAAAATTTTAGGACATTTTTTTATATTAATAATAATTTTTTAATTCAATTCGTGTGAAGCATAAGCAATTTCAAATAGTTTGGATAATTTTGGCATAGGATTATTTGAATTTCATATTTAAAATCAACTACTGGTATTATTAATCGACAACTTCAATTTTTATGGAAAAACTTACTTTGGTATTTCCTTTATCATTCATTTTTACAATGAAGCGCTAGTAATTTCAAAGATAAAAATAATAATTTTCCAGATTTAAAAATGTTTGTATAGAGTTTTAAAAATGTTCATATTTTAAAACGACTATTTTGCAAAACGTAACGTATAGGATCGATATATATATATATATATATTAATTTTGAGGAGATTACGTGCCGATGATTTGGCAGCGGTTTTTTTTAGATAAATTGAAGGTTTAATATCGATATATTGAACAATTAAAGTTATTCTTTAATATTACGTAAACGTGATTAAGCACACAGAACACGCACACGTTTGATTGACGCGTAAATACAATAAACGATATTTGAGGATGTTAGTGATTTAAATGATCAATTTTTTACGTATAGAAAAGGGATAGGTAAAAAAATATGTTCAAGACCTCTTTATTTTTGTTTTTGTCCCGTAGAAATTACGTGAGTAAGAACGGAATGATATAATTACACGTTAGAGACGGAAACCGAGTGTACCCAATTCGTACTCTTTCACTTTCTGCAATACGTGTGTGATTTATTTTGAATAGATTGAAAACTACTCACCCGGTATCAATGTTTAATCTACATTTTTATATCTAATAATACATTCGATATTTTACGCAATAACTACTTTTTTTATATTCTCGATTTCTCACAGCCTTTCGTTCACTTATGTATACAATACGTGTTTCATATTCGCACTTTGTATTCGTACAATTTTAAAAGATAATCTTTTTTTTTCAATTTTTACATAAAAAAATGTATTTTTCTCAGTGTTATATTATATACGGCGTTGAAGAACAATGATAATTGTTATATACACGTGTATATATATATATATATATATATATATATATATATATATATATATATATATATAGTTAAAAATAAAAAAGAAGAGTAACTATATGTACATATTCGTGTACAAGTAATTAGCAATATATTCATATACCGGACGAAAAAGAAGAGGCGGAAACTCTTGGAATGAAAAATAAAACATATACGGCACCCATTCGAAAACAATGGCCTGTACAAATATACCGAGGAGGACCCGCATGAGTCATCGAATTGCGAAAAGGCAAAATCTCGACGGAAGAGAGAGAGAGAGAGAGAGAGGGTAGCTCATTCGGTGTACCTTGTTCGGTAAGGATCAACTGCAGTGCATCGTCCGCGATGGGCATTGAGTGCGAGAGCCGATGAACCGCGTAAGACTCACCGTCTCTCTCTCTCTCTCTCTCTCTCTCTCTTACTCCTACTGGTCCGTATAGTGGAAAGACCAGAAATAGAATCCTGACTTTTCTTTCTCACGGTATGCGAGGAGAGCCCGCTCGCGAGAGATCGCAACTCTCCCCTCCCTCCCCCACCGCGCCCCCGCGCGCGCGCCTTATTTTCCTCTCTCTCTCTCTCTCTCTCTCTTGCTTTCTTGGGCCTTGCGCACTTTAGCCTCTTCGCGATGCTGCAGCTTGCCGGGTTTTGATCGTACCGCTCGGTTTCAATCATACATATATACATCCTTCTTTTATTTTTCAAAGAGGAGTTGAATTTAACGGGTTTTAATGCATACGAATTAAATTTAATGAATTTCGTGCATAATTACATATATATCCACCTATATGTAGAACTGGGTTTAAAATACCGCGCGTACTCCTTTTCGATACCAATTTTAAACAGTTGGTTCGATTCAATTTATATACTTTTGATCACACGTCTATATGCTTCTTTTTTTAAACTGCACTGAGCGCGTTCGAAATGATTCAAACAAGTTTTATAAATATACGCGTGATATATGCATAATGACGCGTTTAGCGATATATATATATATATATTATATTCTTTTTGACAATCGGGTTTCTCGGAAACGAAACGTGGTGGTGAATCAACGAAAAATCTGACAAAAGCACTTTGTAACAATTAAAAATATTCCATATATTCTTTTATTCGGTAAATATTTTATCTATGTATATACATATGAATTTTAAACTTTTTTACAACGCGACCAAAGTTGTAAGAGTAAACTAAAATGTTGTATAGGTCGGATGCGCAAAAGGCGACTATGTAGCCTGCCCGTGTATATAATGCATGAAATGAAAATTGTTGGAGGGAAGATGGTTCTATACGATTACGTGTAATGGTCTAGTATACATATATATATACCAAGATGATTGCGCGGTACTACGTAGACTACAGGAAAAAGTAATGGAGCACACAAGAGCCTTGTTTGGGCTCGAAAAAACTTTTTACAACTGACATCAAATGCAACAAAAAACCTAAATCTTTTTCACATTTTCAAGATTGCTACGTGTAACAAACCAGCGTACTACACTTACATTCAATTTATAAAGTTAACAATTTTAATGGATTAAATACTCGTAATCGCGGTAGACAATCGTGGGATATGCGAAAAAAAATGCAATTACGTCATTTATTTGTTATTTTAAACTATTTTAATAGAAATTTTAGCATCAGTTGACCCAGATTGCGGTTGACGAAAAGGACATGATGGAAAAGTAGAAAAAATCGTACAGGCGATTGAAATAACTTTATCAAGCGATGAAAATTAAATAGTTGGTCGATTTTGGTCAAAAACGACACACGGAACAAAAAGTTGTGATAGCAAATTACTACGTGATTGAGTAGTCGGAGAACAGACTTGAGGAATGATAAAAATTACAATGTGTTTTATGTAGGAAAATTTAGTAGCGGCTAAAATTTCCTGAAAATTATAGCAAATTTTACTATAGAACGTATTGTAATTTTTATCATTTATCAAGTCTGTCTCTCAATTGATCGTAATGACAGTAATTATTACAATTTTTTACTCCGTGCATATAAACAACTAAAATACATAAGATACCTTTCAGAATCTATAGGAATCGAGAATTTCAATTATTGATTAATTCTATTCACTTATTTTTCAGATTAACTCCCTGGTAGGAATGGTTAATCTTAGAACTAGATATAGTAGAATATCGTTAACGAATGGCTTGTGATGGAATGCGTTTCGATCCATTTATTTGACTATTCGATAGAAGGCAAAAACATTCTGATTATTTTTCCAACTCCTCGAGAATAGTAAACTTAAAATTTTTCAAGTGTTTATGTCATCTACAATTTATTTTCAAGTATAGAAATCGGAAATATTTCACCCCATTTTTTTATACGAATATTTTCATTAATTACTCGAAATAGAGACGAATATTTTCTTCGAACACTTTTTAAAAATCCTTTTATCTTACTCAGACGTGTCGATCATTCAATCCTACATCGCTTTGTTTTTTATTTTTGATCATTTATCACAAAATTCAAAAATAGTATACAAAAAATCGGGTCAAATACTCGCACGATCTCTGGTTTTAACGATAGTTGCTGCAATCACAAAGAAAAATTCAATATTATTATATTCTTGCCGTAACTATTTTTAATTGATGGGTCGAACTAGATTAAATATTAATCTACGATGCGTATAAGGTGAAAAATAGCTCGAAAATGGAGAGAAATTGGTTTTTACACGAATATAAGTAGTTAACGGGGTGCCATAGTCAATATTTATCCTCCCTACCTTATCGGCAATCGTGATTATTAGTAATAAATTTGTAAATAAAACAGTATGTGAAAAAATAAGAGAAGAGGCGCCTTCGTTTATTAATAATGTAACTGTGTGCTGAATTTTAGATTAAAATTATATTGCGTTTTTGAGAAAAATCTTACCAAAAATGTAAACCTAACCTCAACGAGGTGAAATAATTCGATATTTTTGGTAAGACTTTTCTCGAAAACGCCATAATATTTTAATCTAAAATTCAGCACACAGTTAGATTATCGATAAACGAAGGCGCAGCTCTTCTCTTATTTTTTCACATACTGTTCTACTTTTTTATTAATTAATCATTAAAAGTTGAGTATGGAACCCCCTTAAGCAATCATCGGAGAAAACGTGATTTATCGGGAGGACAATAATGGGTACGTTTTTGGACTATTTTTCACCCAAATTAAATTGTATACGATTTCTACTAGGAACTAACTAATAAAGAGTATACGAATATATATACATATATATCAACTGTATATGAATTTTTAATCGTAGGATTAGATATAGGTGAAACCAGTTTAACAAGTGATAAATATAAAATATATATAAAAAGACCGGAGAACTAAAAGATACTTTTTATGCGTTTTTCTCAATGATGCCTAGAAAATTTTCTAAATATAGATTCACTGTTATAGATAAATAAATGTAAATATAACCAAGGTTCTCGCGGATAAATCCTCAAAAGTCTCTAATTGGAACACAGCGCAGTATATGCCATAAAATCCATGAATTGGACCCTGAGACCACACTTTTTATAGTAAGTTTCCTTCGCGCGTCGATTCCTTTTTTGTATTTTTTTTTCTTTCTATACGTGTGTATATATATATATATATATATATATATACCTTGATTTTAATCTCCAAGTTGGATGGAAAATGAGTCAAACGTGTATAGAAAGATTGGGACGGAAAAGATTTTGCTGTTACAAAACCAGAACCGCGGGAACGATCGAGTTTAAAGGTATATGATTGCGTATGTGTCGATCAGCTACTCCATATAGTGCTCATACATATATACACATACGTAGAACTTACAACGGGGTTTTAAACGCGTTTGAGAACATTTTTTCCCAATGGATATAAGTGCTGGTTAAGATTTGCATAGGAAAAAAAGCAAAGTTCCGTTGACTATTCAAATGAAGTACTCGCGATTGTTTACAAGAAAAATGTTGAAATGATAATAATAATACATGGGTACGAATTGAAAAATTTACTATTTTTTTTCTTAGTTTAAATGAAATATGTAATGTATGTTCCGTACTCGGAAAAGTGAATTTTTTTTTCCTATTCAGAGGTAGTTTTCCTTTTGCAAAATAATATGCGGGCATTTATATACTTAACAAGTAAAGTAAATAAAAATAAATTAAGTACATAGATGCGATATTCATCGTGGAAATTTGATTGAAATGTAAAAAACAAAAGTTTAGGCGTTACTTACAATTAGCAAGTCAAATATAAATCTGCAAATAGGTAATATCCGATAAAAAGAGATGTTCAAATGACTTAATTGCATACAATACTATCATATTTGCGAATCCAATGACTCTGAATTCGTTCGTTTGAATTCCTTGGTAAAAGGAGTGTGTATATATATATGGATGGGATGTGAACCCGCGAAATTGCATTTAAAAGGCCCAGTAACACAGGGTACGGCCTCGATGGTATGAGCTGCGCGGTGTGTGTATGTATATATATATATATATATATATATATACAGTGAAAGTCGTCGTTCCCAAGCCTCGGCGAGCTGCAAGAAGTTCTGGGTCACTGACATCTCTCAGCCGGCGTCGTCTTTGCCGCCACCGCTTCTTGGCGCGCGAATGTTCCTTCGTTCTCTTAGATGTATATGCACAGCTCGCACACACACACACACACGTACACTCAAAGAGGATCCCAGCCCCCCTTTTAAGAGGAGATCGATGCCTGCAATCGATTGCGCAGTCTGCACAAATCTTTTTTTTTCTTTCTTTAAATTCGATCGGGAGAAACGGTTTCTCTCTCGGTTTAATCATTCGCGATACTCCCTCGGGATTCTCCCTTCAGCTCTATGAATAAGTGTATACACAACTTTAGATTGGAAATTACGTTTTCTAGCTGAGTTCCCCATATCTTTAACCGCATCGCTCGTCTGTTCGAAGGGTGTATCGCTCGATTCTTCGAAATTACGGGGAGGTGTACGTTTTTTTTTTAGATGCGCCTTAGTGCAACCACTCGTTGCATCCGTACATAAAACATTCTTCCTATACAAAATAACCTGGACTCTTTATTTATCCCATATTCTTATATTTTTTTATACACGAACGTCATTTATTTGTAGTATATTCACTATTTTTAATAAAAAAATATTAATAATACAAAAAAATATATTTTTTTCCTATTTTTTTTTGTGGTTATTATATCGAGCTATTATTATTAGCTTCTTATTGCCGTAATTTGCATTAATCAACCTAAGAATTTTTTGCTATTCATTTTACTGATTATTATATTACTTATACATGTACGTGAGATTTCTTAGTACTAGAAAAAATAAACAAATTTAAAAACATTGAAACTGAAGTGTAACTATCACTTTTTAATGCGGACAGCGATTCCTTCTATGTACGTATATCGTTACTCCATTAAACGCACTAATAATGTAAGAAAAATAAAATATTACCATAGTTTTGTTAAAGCGCTTAGATTTTGCAACGGCTATATATCGCTATTTCGAAAGTGTGGAGCTCACTTTTGTGTAGAGGAATTTTTATTGAAGCTAAGTACAATCTATATATATACTTCTAAATATTTAGTAAAATTTTTTAAATGCAATTTTCATCCTCTCGTCGAATGAAATCCTCTAATACGAAATAATTCAGTGTAAAATTAATTTTTAGTGTTATAACACTAACGATTGCAATTTGAACTATAATTATAAATTTTTTTTCGATACAGCTGTAAATATGAAACTATATTGATAATTTGTCTGACTTAATTCATTTATGTTCTACTTGAAAAAAAATGCCAACCATTATATTTTATTAAGATGCGAGTATACGTAATTTGTTAATACTTTAATCGACACACATCGTTGCTACCAAACAATGACAACGTTCGTTTATTCTCCAAGTATAAAAAAGAAAGCTAATACACTCACAGAAATCGACTCCTTCGGTTATATATATATAATGTACACACATATACGCAATGTGCGCATTTTATGCAATGCCAAGAAGGCAGTAAGGAAAAGTCATTTACAGATATACAAGGTTCACCGATACCTGCAAATCTAATTGCTTTAAAGTCTCACGTGAAATCCGTACAGATGATCTCCAGTGTTGTGTTTTCGTGTTACACGAGTATAATAAATTACGTTGAGGACGTCCCTACTTCTTCTCCTTTTTCTTTTTTTTTTTTTTTCGTACACGCGGAGAAATTTTAAGCGGTAAAAAATTTTTAACGACTTCAGGCTATATTACTTTGAAGTACAATTTACAAGGGGAAAAAAAATATTTTTATCAATTAATAAAATAAAGGTTGAAATTTAGATTGGTTGTGTTTATAACACGAATAAAGTTAACATTCTCGCGCAATGTAAAATACGAGTAATATAGAATGCATCTGTAGTACAATATTTACCTTAAGTCAATCCCACAGAAAATTCTCTTCTAGTGTATAATATCAATATAGAGGCA
Organism: Theocolax elegans; assembly: GCA_026168455.1. Taxonomy (NCBI): domain Eukaryota; kingdom Metazoa; phylum Arthropoda; class Insecta; order Hymenoptera; family Cerocephalidae; genus Theocolax; species Theocolax elegans. The sequence goes on along the minus strand of CM047428.1, from coordinate 2,155,765 downwards.
ATACGCTAAATATCTATATATATCGCCTCTCCAATACCTTCTCTTTCTATACTACCTGGTTCGGTTCGTGCATTCCTGCAGTTATCGACTCTTGGTGTTTCTTTTTTTTCTGTCCCCCTGTCCCTCTCCCTCTCATCTCTTAATCTCCCACTCTAGGAACAATGACGCGTTGAGCAGTGATTTCTCTTGCAAGAGCGATACAACCTTCAAAGGCCGCTGAATGCGCGCCGATGAATGAAGGAGGGAAGAGAAGTTAAGGACTCGGCCGACCGGATGTGTAACGCACCAACGCTCACGAGTGTACGTGCACTCACGAATGCAACGTCTACTGAACCAGTTTTGCGCGCCTTTCGCGAGATACTTTATTCTCTTTTCTTTCTCTCGTTTATTGCCTTGTTTTTCATCCACGCGTTCATTCTTACGGGCGTGAAACGCCATTTTTCACACTCTCTTTTTTTTTCTTCCCCGTTTCTTCATTTCTCCTGCACCGAGTGATACATTCGTACGTATTAATTTTCCAATTAAGAAAATCCAATTCTTGTATAAGAACGGATAACAACCAAATTTGAAAATTTCGTTGAATCGATCGATGGTGATCAAAGTCTCAAAATCAAAGTATGCAGTGAGCCTATGTACACACACACACACATATCTAAAAATATATAAGTAGTAAGTATTACAAAATTTACGAGATTTTTCCGTCGATCTAATGTTGAAGAATGTCGTCATTGCCAGCCGCATAAATCGACGTTAAAAAGAAAGAAAAGAGAAAGACCGAGCGTGAAAAAGGAGGAAGAAAAACTTTAAGAGAGAGAGAGAGAGAGCGAGAGAGAGGCATAATGTGTATATATATATGCACATGCATATAGTTGAGCGCGTACATAGGAAAGGAAAGAGAAAGATATAAAGGCTGCGGCGTTTATGAATGAATACCGGCGACGGGGATATATATGTATATATATATATATATATACGTTGCGCGCGAAAAATTCGCATTCCCCGGGAGTTTCTCCACTCGCGTCTGGTTGGCTGACGTGGATAAAATTCTTTGCAGTCACGATTACGCGCGCTCATTCATAAGCGCTCTGCGAGCCTCTACCTCTACCCCGTTCGCGCAAACGTGTACATTTATTATATATATATGTGCATACACACGCACGCACACACGCACACATATCAGCATGTATACGCGTACGAGTACAAGCCAGGGACACTTTTTCTTTCGTTGGAAATCTATTGGTATACGTATTGGTAACCTGTTATGCTCTTATGGGTAAAGAATTTACATCCTTTTAAATATTTTGTGGATCAAATGTCGTTTTATACGTATATAATATACTTTGGTATATCTACCGAATTAATTGTCTTCGACGTAGCGTATACGAGGATACATATATCGATCGTTTCAACAATTTGTTAATATAATTTATAACTACCTATATATACATTTTGAAAATAGCAGATCCCTCTCCCGCGAATGATTTTTTATGTAAACAAGCAGTTAGTCGAGAGTTTGGATTTTAAAATGTAAAATTGTCCATACTGCACTATGAGAAACACGGCGAAATATCGCGAAAATGTACTTCGAACTTGAGTGTGTAATAATATTCGACTAAAAAAAAAACGTCACGAGGAATCTGGAATTTTTATTAATAACCGGAAGCTTATGTGAAAACCAAAAAAAAAACACACAGAAAAAAAGGATAAGATTCGTATATAAATGCACACTGACATACCAAGTAGTTTGTCAACGATATATATACAACGCCGCGTAATGGCTCTGGTTTTATGGATTCGGTTATTACATAGTTGTTAATTTGCAAACCCCGAGAGAAACATTTGTTCTCAAAATAATTGTATGTTATTTATTTGTTTATTTTTCTCGAATCCTAGAAATCATATTTCAAAGCGGATAATAAGCGAATACGTGTATAATTTGCTGGCGTGTACGGATATATATAGCTATACGTAAACGGTTATGTAGCTGCATGTATTTGTGCATATGTAACTAATTAATCAACGATGTGTTATTTTAAATAAATTGATCGTACTGCATGGATGCATTATAATTATAATATTCTAGATTTTTGTATATAATAAAATTATTTGTAATATTATATAAAGCTGCAATTAATATGTATTATTTTCCATGTGTGTTTTGTCATTACACGACTATTATACCAGGATATAGATAAACGTTTAATTAGAATTTTTACTTCAAATGTTACATCTTATAAGAAATATATATATATATCTTGGAAAACCGGCTGATGCATTATAACATGCACAGTGCACACGGATAAAAAAGATCGTATATAAAAATTTACGATACTTCCGGCAGATGGCGACACTAACCGATAGTAGATCGCGATCCCTTACTTTACCAACCATGTACGTGTAAACGAGTTTCTGATTTTTCAACACCGACTTCGAAAGAAGGAGGTCTCGTGTTCGACGTGTACGTCCAATTTTTCGTTTGTTTATTCTTATAGTGTAAAACGTTAACGAAGCTTCATAATTTTTCACGCTGCTTGCGAATGATTTTGTTAATTATTTCAAATCGCGATGATAAAAGAAGAACACGCTTTTAATTAACTACATATATATATAGTGATTTTTTTTGTTCGAATATCCAATGAACTGAAAATTGATAATCCATATATTGACCGAATGAATCATTATACGTTACTACTTTTTTTAGAGTTTTTTTTCCTAACTGTTTTTCTTATTCGATTTTACTACGTAAATTTATGTATACATAATGGTATATGTATATAACTTGATGATTTTTTAGTAATAAGCAATCTTAATTATATTCTAGATGAATTGATTAAATTTATAAGTTTATCGTCCATTATACGTTTAAAATACACCGAGAAAAATTAAGTATCTAAAAATTGTTTAATTGTTACGGTAACGCGAATTAATATACTATAATTTTTTGTGCAAACATTTAAACTATATATGCAGTATACATTTTGATGCAATAAAAATTAGGAATATTTTCTCGTTACTACTAAATATATATATATATATATATAACTATTTTTAAATAGAACATATCTCAGTGTAATTAAATCACGTTAATAAAATTATAGCTCGACAATTCTTCACTATATACACATCGACGATTCTTTGACTTGAATCATCATATTTAGAATAATGTTTGCATGCGCGTGCATCGAATACAAAGTAATTGAATGAAAGGTGTAAGGTAAAAATGAGGTAAACAGTTACCCCTCCTCCCCCCCCCCCCGTTATCCCCCCCTATCTTAGGCGTTCGTTTTCGCGACTATGGGTACAGACACCGAGATTGATAATTACATATACCTCTCGAATCGTGAGTCAGGTTATATATATATATATATATACATACATCCACGCGTGTATGTGGTAAACGACACTTAAGTAGGTCATTTTTCACCGCTAAGATTCGCGAGAGAGCTGCCTCACGAACAGAGCGGAGCAAACTCGGTGTACTCTAATTACACGTACATTAGACACGGCGTTTTAGACGAAATGTGATACAGCGTTTGCACGTCCTCGCGGATCCTTATACATATATATATATATATATATATATATATATATACCGTCACTTGTTTGTATCTTAATGCTCCCGATGAGTAATCATAATTGGGCATATATATGTATACGTACACCTACCTCACCAAAGGGACGTTTAAACTCATACCAACTCTGCGTGGTCGTTCCATTCTCTCTTTCTCTCTTTTTTTTGGACACTATTTGGCTATTGTGTAATTGCATCCGTTTCTTGACCCAAGCGGTATGTATGATAAACTCTGGTGATTACGTGTCTTATGCACCATTACCGTAGTGGCGAACGTTTTCCTTGGTAAATTTTCTTATTACCCTTTTTGTTACGAACGACGTGTAACTCGTGAACCGTAAATGTATAATGTCATACGTGTACATACATATATATATATTTAAATGTATCGGATACTTATATTTATCGAGTGTAAAGTGGCGGTCGCGTATAAGGGAAAGGGTTAAAATTGAGGGAAAGAAAGAATTACTCCGCGGAGGAGGAGGTATATAGCTATATACGTAGACATGTAGATATGCAAAGGAAGACGGTTCGTTCAACTCGAACCGATGTAAGTACACACAGGAGCAATTTTGACGTATACATGCGTTCCCATTGTCAAGCGATTGGTCGACGCGTGGGAATCCCCGGGCATAAATCCTGAGCGATAAAGCAAGGAAGAAGATGAGGTCCCTGCGGAGAGCAGTCGGAACTCGAAGTATCTGTCTTGCCGCGGTCCATTCATGCGATACTATGGCACGTCAATAGGATGATTGCCCTCGACGGCCACAGTGACTAAAGTGGATAAAGTCTTTTATAGTTATTTAACTCGGGACACACTGCGCGAACCAGAGGACTGCGTTGCCGTTTGCCGATCCGAGTGCCGTACGAGGGCTCTTCGCCCATTTGATTAATCATTTTTCTTTTGCGCGTTTCACGCCCGAATTCCTATACATTTTTACGTACATACATACTATATACTTTTACCATCCTCCCGTTCTTTACAATACATTACTTTTAGTACATTCCTTTTCTATCACAAGATTACGTAACGTATTTTCTTTAGTTCTTTGCATTATACGCGGTAATAGTTTTTATTAACTTTTTCATTTTTGACTTCTACTGATTCCCGTAGGTGTCTATACGCCCAATCATTTATATTTATTATTTGTAATTTTTAGCATTTTTAAAGAAAAATTATAGCAACTCGATAAATACTTTTTTTTCATTTAAAGAATTAATTGACTATAACGTCAATAATAATGTATATGTGCATGTGTAATTTCTAAATATATCAATTAACTATTATCTTGTACATCTATCTTGAACCTACGTACAATTTTTGTATTATATTGATAAAAAGTATATATATACTCGTAAAGTGAAAAAGGTGTGTAATAAGATTCAATTGTTTCTTTTGTAGAAACGAATAAGAGGATTTGATGTAAGTAGATAATGTCGGAGTTTAGTAAGACATAACATTTTCATTGGGATAACCAATTACGTGGTTAAAATTTGATTAAAATTGAAAATTTCTAGACTGATTATGTGTGTGTGTGTGTGTGTGTGTGTGTGTGTGTGTGTGTATGTGCGTGTGTATGCCACAGTCAAATAATCTTATTACATTTGTCAAAATTTAATATCGATTTGCGCAATAATTCATATAAATATATATATTAATGTAAAATCGATTAAATATATCCAAACTGACTCAGTTTCTATTTCAAAAGACAATTGCAGGATATTAATCACAGGTTAAAGGATATATTTAGATCAGATTTATGTTACTGGATATAATTTTATCAGGATAGTTTCGAATGTAATATTTGTTACTGTAACGCTTAGGCATTATATCAGTGCTAGATTCTCCAAATTTTTGCAAGTCGTATAACTTTATCACTGAAAGGGAATGCACCGATAACTTAAGTAATAACCATAAAATATAATGTCTGAAAATTCTTAAATATAGTGGTTAAATATAGAATTTTACGAATAAATTGATGCATCTTAAGGCAATCATAATATTGACCCTCCCACCTCGTATAAGATTATCTAAAAAATTACAACGCAATGTCACGAGATTTCGCCTCCTCCAATGAAATGACCGAGAAACCGATCTCTTGATTATTTTAAGATATAAGATTGACGATTGAAAATATGGATCTTCATGCACGATAAATCAACATCTGAAATTGACACTGCAACTTTATAGCTATATATATATGCGAGCAGTGCCAACTTTGAAATTCAATGATTATTGCAAATCAGAGTGATTGAATTTTCAGATCCAATCAAATTTAATAGCAAACGCTATACCTCGAAATGTAAACTGTATATATGTATATATATATATATGCACACAATAATTTGAGTTGTATTTATCTAAATGTATACGTTGTAAGGGGGAAAAATGTATATATACCAGTTGATATGGCTCAGTACGGCGTTACGCGAATCTCGAGTCCTTTTCAACTGTCGCAACATTATCCAATTTGCATCAACGCGCAGAGCGAGAAAGAGAGAGAGAGAGAGAGAGAGAGAGAGAGAGAAAAGTGTCATTGTCTCTGTTATGCAAATCGTACTTGATTTAGCTGAACGCACACTCCCTACTCTTTTCTTTTTTTCTCACTTGTTCTATCTGCAGGGTTTAGTCTCTGCAATCTGCGCTCTCTCACATTTTATATATAGTCGACGTGTAATCTAGACCTCGTAGAACATACAATTACATCTTATTAATCAAATCGAACTCTGCTTAGATCCGGTTGATTTATGATTCGAAGGATCTCTTTTCTCCTTGATGGTAATAGAAAAATTAACGAAATTATCATACGCACGTCTATATAATTAGAATTCTCGTTGAAGAATGAAAGTTATTTAAAAATATGTATCGCGCGTATCAACATTTTATCGAATAATAATATACATATTCAACTGGTTCGATTTGGATTTAAAATGTATCAAACATGAAATTTTTTTCATTTTCGCACAAATTACTGTGATTTAATTGATGTACGATTAGTCGACGGTGTGAGAAATAGGAAAATTACTCATCAGGGTTAAATTTATTTGGATTAAATATATCTTCGGTCACTCAAAAATCCGTAAAATCTTTCTGACGAATGGATGCACGGAGAAGATGTTATAATAAAAATTACTATGTTTTTTGTAAAAATTGTTACGTAGTAAAATTTACTATAAAATTTTGGGAAAATTTAATAGATATATAGAAAAAATTAATAAATTTGTAATAAATTGTTAACATAGTAATTTTTATGATTTGTCCACTCTGTTCCTAAATTCCTCAACAACATAACAATATTTATTATAACATTTTTCTCCGTGTGTTGATATACTTAATCGTATAACATTTGTGTCTCATAGATTAAACTAATCGTTTAATCTGCATAACAGGTTATTTACATTAAATTAAATATAATTACTGCTGGCGATCAATGAATTATTGAAAAATAGAGCTTTCAAAGTTGCGGTATAATAATCAATCGTATATAACCGTATATATAGACATATGTATGAAAAACCGGAAAATTCATGCAATGTTTCTTTACGACTGTAAGTATATGCGCAACAATCGAATTATTCGTTTATTTTATTAGAATCAAATATACGCAGAAATGGTAAAATGTACCACGTGTATTAACGTATTATGAGTGCCAATCAAATAATTAATGGATCTTTACCGTACAACTTTGAAAATGTAGGTTATATATATGCTGAATAATCAGTGAAAATGAAAGGTCTGTTTAAATGAAAAACCAGGAGGATCCATGTTAGATCATCAGGGATAAGCTACGAGTGGGCGAAGCACTGCTTTCCGCGCCATCAGTGCGCGCGGCCAACGTTGACCCCTCATGCGAGCTCGTGCTTTTATTTAGTTATCGCTACATCGACGACTTGTCCACGTCTCGCGACTCGTCTTCCTCCTACCTTGAAACCCCACCCCTCACCTACCCCTCTTCAAACGAACCATTTTTCGCGATTCCACGATTTTTCGTTTTATATCCAAGTGTCGACGCAGTTCCCGAATTATATCGACACGATCGAATTTGAACCTCTTGCACCAGTGACTCTCACGAACATCTTCTTTTTTAACTTATTGTCGAAAGTGAGCTTTTGCTGAAGTCATTACCGTCCGAGGTGCGATATTATGATTAGGTGAGTAACCATTTTCTTTAGCTTGACTTTTTTTTCTCGAATCGCGATCTTATCAATGGTATTCATGGGTCGATTGAAAGAAAATTTTTTGGAAATATGGTTCTCATTGCAAGTAATATCATTCGGTTTATTCAAAATTTATTATCAGGATTGATAAATGACTACTATAGTTTTTGGGCTCACTTCCGTATTCGAGACGTTCAAATCTTTTTAGTTGAGTTTTTATATATTAATAAATATGGTTTGTCTTGTATCAAATTTTGTTCGATGAGACAAAATAGACAATTATCGATAAGGATCCCTTAAATAAATCGACCGATTACAATATCTTTTTATCGATTTAAACTTCAATTTTCAAAGTATTAGCTGTTATATAAAAAAATGTTTATCAAACGAAACCTATTAAATAAATGATATTAATTATTTAATATTCCTATACTCGCGTCGCATCCCAATCGATTGATCACCCTCGACAAGAGCAATGTTAGGCACTGTCAAGACAAAGAATATCCAAAGGTAGTCTAATAACTTTTTATGCAATTTGAGGTCATAAGTCGGTAATATACCAAAGTTTTTTTTCTTTTTTTTTTTATCGCGACAAATAACAGTGACGTGAGTGCCAATGATTAAATTGAAATAATAATTCGAGCGACGACATGTCAGTCGGAAGACTCGAAAGCGAGAAGCGGAAATAGGTGATTTGTACTTGTTTGTAGCAATTGAAAAAGTACAGGAATCCAAGAAGCAACTAATTTGTCGTAAAGCAGATGGACGTTGAAATGTACAATTTTCGATCATTGTAATAACAATTGTACGAAATTGTCACCTGAAAATATAATGTAATACTTACGGGTATAATATCATCAAACTTACACGACATTCTAGAGATAAAGTCGGTCTTCTCTATCTTTTCCTTTTTTTCTCGCACCCTTAAATTTTACTCGCACCTGTATACGTTGCCTTTAGTTTTTAATACATTTGAAACAATATCGTTTATTCGAAATTCGCAGAGAATTTCATCATTTTTCAAGGGAAACGTCAAATATTCGATATTCCGTAGTTATATCGATGTATATAGTATCCGATAAAATTTTTAATACAAAATTTCTCCAAGACATTGCGTTTCTAAATGGAAACCCCGGTTAAAACGAAGGTGTCAGTATATAGTTCGAAAGTAAATTTTATATTTAAAATAATTGTATTTTATTTCGAAACACGGGTGTGCGGTTATTTAACGATATTCGTTTAAAATCTGATATCGATTTTCGCTATTTCTTACAACTATACTGTGCATCAGTAATGAAAATTTGATAGCAACCTTGTACGATGTCATAAATGTAATAATTATTATTTTCTGTACGTATACGCCGTAACTTTTGTCACAATCTGGTATAGCAGTAGTAGTAGATATAGTAGTAGGGTATAGTAAGTATACCGACCGATTCGTTTGAAAAGTAAACAATAAAGTTTTGCCAATTTACAATGTCATAATGAATTGGTGTAAATATAATAATTTTGTTGTAAACGACCGTATTATAAATTACAGTAACGTATATATATATGCGGAAAAAAATTATTCGTAGACTGACCTAACTACAATTATTACTCCGGTAGTTGCAATTCATTCACACAATGGTTTACTACTTACAAGAGGACAATTGCTTCTGTCACTGCTACGATTGCAGATCTACATTTTTGTAGTTCCGGAACTAGCTACATTATTTTTTTGTATGTAATCACCATTGTATTTTAAAAAGTTCACAATAACAACGCTTTTTAACCACTAAGCACGATACATATATATATATATATACATATTTAACCTACAGACAAAAGTAGGTATGTTCTTGGGATCTATTATCATTGATTAGGAATTGAACTGTGAGTGAAATTAAAATTTTAATATTTATTAAGTAGGTGAAAGTCGTCGTAAAAATAAATTCGTCTATTGAAATTATCTCGTTAGACCTCGAGCTTTTTGCAAAGTCCGATATGCCACGGTGATCTTTTTCAAAAGGTTAATTTCAATACTTAGTTAAACTGGTTTGAAAATTATTAAACGAAATTGACATAGGTCGTTATATTTCGATTGATTTATCACATTAATTATTGGATAAAGAAGAAACATTCGTCTCAGAAATTCAAAGATATATTTCAAGAAAAATTAATTATAGAGTGTGCGTTCTCCAATGTCAGTACAAAAATACGGAATTAATTTGAGAAAATGAAAAGCGATATCCTATATATATGTGTATAAGAAACTTAGCGCGTTTACAATAACCTTCTCAAGGTTTCGCGATAAAAAAATAATGTTTATGGAATAATTCGTCTCGGTCATCGATAAAATGTTAATCGGATGACGATGCACTTGAGTTAACGCTAACCTAATGGAATACGGCAACGATCTTTTTTTTTTCTCGCTTCTAAAACTCTTTTATAACGATATTTTTTTTAATCAATTATTTAATACATACATTGAGATAATTCCTATGCTACGAAAGTATAAAAATTTTTTTCTCTCGAAAATTATTGTTTTGAATTTCCCAAATATTTAATCAAAACGGAGAAGTAAGCCCTTTGTAATAACGCGTGCATTATCAAGAAACGAAAAAAAAGCCACATTGCACGTGTCGTTATAAGATTGATAAACGTGCCGGCATCATTTGCTTAATACTTAAATCATAAATTTAATCATTTCAATATTTGAAGAGACGTATACGTATACATATATTATATATTTAGTTAAATTTGATAAACAATTTAATTTCTAGGATGGTATAAAGATTCAACAACATAAATATAAATGGTATATATACAATTTTTTTGTTAATAAGGTGACATAGTTGGCGATACGATGTTACTCATTACATTGTTTCATATTCATACACATGCACACTTTAATTGGTTTAGTGTATTATTATTTTATTAATACTGTAAAACTTTATCTAATCGTACAGACCATACTCCACGTATATTGTATAACTTTATGATACTTTACGAAACGGTGATGTAGTTCACGAAATCTTAAAAATTTTTGTAACAGCTGAAGTATATTTAAATAAATTAATATAAAATTATATATATACATAAAGTGTCCAAAGAGACGAACTAAGCATTCTCGTACAGCATGTATATTTATGTATTATACCTGGATCACTTATCACTCATTTCGTTCGTACGTATAGCGAGTTAACTTCTTCTATATATTTATTAATCCGTATATACATATATAGCTATATAGCTCGAGAGAGTTTGAGAAAATTGATTGAACCATCGTCGTCGTCTAAGTTGTCGTCTTTGGCTGCAAAAGAACGAGTGAGAGAGGGAGGGTAGAGAGGAGAATTAAAAGGGGCCTTCTATATAGCGTTATTATATGTAGACGGCGAAGATAGGAAAAGGGTCCCCCCAGGAACAAAACAAGACGCGACTACAATGCCGAGGCAATTGCGCGGTATAATCTGCATGACAAAAAGCCATCGAAGCAGGATGTCATTTTTCGCGATAATGACGGGGGCCTCGCGCGACCGCGTTTTATTGTACGTGAGGTCAAGGCTCATGATTGCCGAATGGGCCTTAAAGGGCACCGAGATTTAATCCTCGATTACCGTTTCTTCTTCCACTCGAACCGTCATCTCTGTATATATATACATATACACACCATTTCCAATCGTCCCATAATAATAATAATTTTCTTGCGCTTCGGTATTGTTCGGTATTACGACCTCGTTTAATATACTTACGTTTAATCTTTCTGCTCGTTTAAGTTTTTTTCCGCGATTTTATTCGTTGTCACATCCTTTGTTACAGGGGACGTATACACACCGTACATCTACATTCAGACGTTTCTTAGAGGGATTCGTTTTATATATCTTTATCATCTCGGTTAATTGAACGTAACATAATTTTTCGTACACATATATATACATTCCTATACAATCTAAACTTGGTCTTCTCTCGTTAAACTCTTCCACCCCATATTTCTACCCGTTTACACGCATCTTGTTTTTTATACAAAAGAAAATATATATATATATATTTTCGTAACGCTTTCTGCGAATTGCGGTAATGTGCACATATCTATACGAAATCATAGCGAACCTTCATTTGAACAAGCTTATTTTTATTATTCATCCTCGAACGGAAATTTTAAAAGAAGCGGCAATTAAAGTGTCAAAAAATTTAGCGGTATAAATTACACTGACTAGGATACACGCGGCAACTAGTTCGTATATTATATTCCTAGAAATCTACGCGGATGAGGATATACATTGTTTAAGTAAAAGTGCATTGTAGCTTTTCAAAATGATAATTTTAATTAATTAATTACGTCGTGTTCGGTATCAAAGAAAGATTAAACATTTATTTACATACGTATATAATACGTATTGTGAATTATAATCAACTGGGTTAAAAATTATCTAGTCGTACACAAATAATCCGTTTGCATCGAATGCATTTCACTCGACCTCGATCAGAGACAAAAAAAAAACTAATTGAAGAATGTATAATCTGTACTGTAAAAATTCATAATAAAGTTTATTTAAGAAAGATTCGCTGATTAGATAAAGTATGTATCACGCAAAAACATAATAAAAATCACTACCGGTTGTAGAGTGTCAACTAATTGTATACAATGTATATACATACTTGCATCTTTGGTTTACCAAGCAGCTCCCAAATATCGTATTACGATTATTTTCACGTCGATTAGATAAAAGTTATATCATATACAACAATCGCTAGCTTCAAGGAAACTATGTGTGTTCAGAAAAATCCGAGTATACATATATTTTGTATACACATGTACGTATACACGCACACACACATACATACACATATAAAACAGCATTATAAAAATTTAAATAATATTGTTTTATATAAAACAAAGTATGAATATTCTTGCCGAATTGATATTGTTATTAACTTTCGACATAAGCATTGTAAACAATCGATGACAATAAAATAATTTCTTGTGATTACACCTTGAATAAAAAACGATATTCAATAAATCTATTCGTAAGGGATCATATAGTGCGCACATAATTGTATGGGCGTTAAAAATAAGATCGAGGTATATGTAGGTACAAAGAGAAAAAATAATTGTACTCGTGTTTTGCCTGTTTTCCCCATCTCTGACGAATCGACGATCGTCGAGTTGTTCTCGTCGAGTGACATGTTTGCGGAAGGAACGCGCAACTGTTCACACATCACTGATTTGCAGTTTCGTCTGTAGCGCTCGCGTGATACAATTTTACCTTTCCTCTTCGCTTTGAATGTATATTAACATTTTTCCGAGTTTTAATTTTTCGCGATTTAATTCCTACAAATGCACATAATTAAGTAATTTTTTTTTATATTTCATGTATGAACGTTATACGCTATTGCTTATCTAAACGTTCTTTATAAATAGTGCTGATAAAACGGATTTAATAATTATACGTAATATACTGTGTAACATATATGTAAAAATGAATCCTTACATACAGTACAATCAATACACTTGATTTTCTGTACTACGATAATTAATTATTCCTACTCTAAAATTAAAAGTTTTACCTGTATTTTTATTAAAAATTGTTCGTATATTTAACTCAATTAAATTAATTAATTTTATATTTGAATTAGAATTATGATTCTGTATATTGTTTACCACACAGTCGCGCAAATTGGCAGTTTCACTAAACAATCAATGATATAAATAATTTTGAACAGATGATTCAATTTTTGCACATATATATGTATATTAACTCGAACTTTCTTACACTGCACTTAACGATAACATGTAAAATTTTTCGGTAAAATACATATATAGTGTCATCAAAAAAATTTTCCATCACGCTTGAATCAGCGAGAATTCTAATTATTCCGAAAAATTTTCTTACCTTTCGCCACTGAATTTTAATGCGAGAGAAAAATTACAATTCGTGATTAATCATCATTATTTTCTTCTCCCTCTCTTTTTTTTTAAACGTTCAATTAAAATAACGACAACGATTAGAGAATCATAATTATTATCAAAACGATAAATTATCATTTTAAATATGTTAATTATACGTTTCGAGATCTAAGTTAACGATCTTACTCGCAGCACACACGATTATATTCTATATGAAAACGAATCGTTCGTGATAACATAATTAGTCGAAGAGGCATATACATATATTGTCACGCGTGTGACGTAACGATAAAAATGTTCACAAAGTGTAATCCAGACGCGTGTTACAATATACGTGTATGCTCTTTTTTTCTTTATTAACACAAAATCATATATGGATGATCTTCCTTGCGTTTAATGCAATAATCGTCATCTTTGTACGTATACACAAGTAAGCTTGAAGATGTAATATATATATATGATACTGTTTGCTCGAAATAAAAATTATAATCCTCATCAATAAAAAAAATAAGGAGGAAAGCTGCATAATATTTTAAACAGGTGGTGTAATATACATCTATATGTTACAAACCAATGACGGATTAGCAAAAAGTCGAACGCGAGAATGATCCGATTTTAATGACATGTCGACTGATGTATTTTTTTAAGGAGTATATCTGTCATTGAAGGAAAAATGTTGTATCTATTCATCGGCAACAAATGTTTTTCATAAATCGAATAATATAAAAATAATATACAACATTTAAAAAATGTACCGTTCTTTTTCCGTTATGGTAGATGTATATAAATAGATATATTCGACACAGCGCTCTATCAAGAAAATAGTGGAAATAAAAACTATTTGTAATTGTTACATACACAATTTGCACTTTCGGAAATCTGCAAGATTTAACTAACGAAACGTATACCCTATATAATTATTTTTATTAAATATGCGACTGATATTTAATTGTAAATTTATATATAATATAAAATTACTCTTAAAAATGATTATTTTGTCGAGAAAAAAATAAATATCTCTATATACCTCTAACAACATCGATTTCTAATTAACTTTAATAGGATTTTCATAATAAAATTGCAATAGCGTAACATTTATATATATAATAATAACATTTCGAAAAAAAAAAAATATGTTTTTATACACGAAATTAAATCTCGTCAAGTTCCGCCAGCAATTAATAACGCGCAAATCACCAGGAAAAATTTCACCGAGCAATTTTTAGAAATTTATTATCCGCGTTACGCGATGTATGTATATATATAATTTCAGATTTAACGCCTTCGCGACAAGCGTGATAAGTGACGTTCCCCTCAACGCGCCTCTTTTTTTTTTGCATAATTCTTATTCCGACAAAGTTGTAAATCTGACACAAGTCGCAAATGACGCTTTCCGGCTTGTCACGTATACGCACATATAGACATATACACACACATCGAACGATTCGATAAAACGCCCGTCGCGATGGCGCGTCGTTCTAGACTATTAGCTATATATATATGTATATATATCTATGGATCAAATTTGTTTATTGATTAACCGTTTTCGCACGCGATCGTACGTACGAAAATGTTCAATTTCTCAGGTCGAAACGTGCGTAATTAATCGTGACTTTTTTCACATTTTCTATAAAGGTATTATATATAGGTAAAATGTGATTTTTCTATTATATTCATTTTTATAAAATCGAGTTGTTCCAACAAACACGAGAGCTACCCTGGTTTTAGACAGGGATGAGTATATATGTAGGTAAATATGCAGAGATAAGAGATTTTTGTTTTATGACCGAGGATATAAATATAATTGCGCAAATGTTTATTATGTATTTCTTACTTAATTTTAACGTTCAAATTTAAAATACTGCGCTGATGGCACATCAAATTTTTTTTTAGCTACTTTGCATCTTTTAAAATATATCTTACTGTACATAAATACTATTTTAATTTTACTGGTTCAATAAAAAAAATAAAAAAAAATATAAAAAATAGGTTGGAATTAACGTTTTTGTACGCAGTAGAGCGTGAAAAATGTGGCTAAACCGATCACTTCTAAAACGTATATGCGAATGAAATGAAAGAAAGAAGTTTGTTCAATATATAGTATAGCGATCAATGCAGGATCCTCAGTCGTAATTCAATGTTTCGATTGAAATTCTTTCGTAAGTCATATAAATTATCACAGATCATGCTCAATTGTACTCCTCCCGTATAATCATTCATAAATCATTGCGACACGCACTTCTGTATCTGATGCGTGCGCGCGGTTAATATCATTCGCGCGCGGCGCACCACCGTTAAAACAAAGAATTCGATAAGCACATACAGAGAACGTGGTAGGTATATACAACCATTACGATTTCCGTTCATTTTTCTCTCTCGATCGAGCTTTCTTTTTTCTTTTTTTGTTCATGCAAATCGTTTCTTGCACTATAGGTTATTACATATACCAAGTTAGTTCGCACGTTTGGTAAAAAACTGTTCTATATATATATATAAGCATTTAACAAAAAAATATATGTATGTATACGCAGAAGAAAAAAAATGCATAAATCACGGGAACGCAATTATTGCAGGGTTCCGTCAGAGTTGACCGTCGAAAAACAAATAGCTCGGTAATCTCGGTTCCCGAGAGTGTCCAATATCACCGGTAATGCCTATTAGATATCGAGTGTCGCGGATATACACCCACGACTACTCCCGCTTAACTCTTATCTATGTATATATCTATATAAAGAAAACTTTGTTTTGGCCGCTGCACATCCGGCGGATGCACCAGGTCCAAACATCTTCCTCCCGCGAGAAGAAATATCGAAGGCGTCCTCTAATTGGATTGTCCATTGCACCAATTTATCGGATGACTCGCGTGCTTGCCTTCTCGAACCGGGTAATTTAGGCCACCCGACGACTCTTGTACGCGGAAAAATCGAGGCCGATCGTATGGAGGAAGAAAAATTGACCGCTATCTATCTATATATATACGTACGTTATTTAGGGGACAAACATTTTTATTAATCGTGCGACGGTCCGAGCTTTCTTATACGGAGAATTAATCGTTATATCTAATGTCTTTTGAAGCGCAGTAGTAACACTCGTTCAATCTCAAAATTTAATCGATTTTTAGATCGATCGATTTATCTTCTTTTTTTTTATCTTGCATAGTAATTCGTATATTTATGCGATACAAGGAAATTCGTATTGATTTTCATTGCAGATTATTATTGTTTAACCTGAAAAGCGGGTATTACCCTCTTTTGTATATTAAAATTTGCGTTTTTTATTTAAGATCGTAAAAAATTTTAATGTAATTAAGTATAATAACCACGTATTAAAGTTAGTAAATTCGTTTTAATATATTAAAATGTGAGGAAACGCATAAACCGATAACGTCATTTTTGATCAACCGTGCGACAAGTGACTTTTCAGGAAGAAGTTATACCTCTGCCGAAACAACATTTGGATGCTGTATTAAATAGGTTTCTGAACGTTATATCAAGATTTTTAACAAAATTTATGCACATGTAACTTAATTTGACATTTTATCTCTATTAATTTTTTAGTTATTTAAAAAAATTATTTTTTTTAATATTTTATATTTTGGAAATTAATCAGTCAAATGTGTTGAAAAAATTTATGATGTCAGAACCGTCTAATGGTCATAAACGGAAAAAATTCAATTAATTATTTCGATTAGCTTTGATTAACAAAATTAAAATGTGAAAAAATTGTGTTTTATAGGCCGAACGTTTTCGAGAATAAAAAGCATTTAATCAACTTGAAATTTAGGGAAACAATAGTCTTTCTGATAATTTTTATCCCTATTGTTTCTTAGCTCAAAATATGTATTATTACCTAAGTTATTGATCATTATATATTTATGTACAAAATGTTTGATTGATCATATCTCTGAAAATAATTCATCAAATATGTTGAAATATTAATAACATTATCCTGTAAAAATTACAAAATCGTTCATGGATTAGTTTTTGAGGAATTAATTAATTTAAAATTTTGTTTACTTATAAATATTATTATATTATATTATATTATATTATAAAATGTTTTTAGAAAATTTAAAGAAAAGCAAAAAAAATAATTTTTTATATTTTTTATTGATACTATCAGAAGTTTTCATGTCAGTTTCGAAAAATTCGATCTAATTAAACAGAATTTTATTGTTATGAATAAAAACCGCTGTTAATTCATTGATAATTAACAATTAATTAATAATTAATTGTGTTCAATATAATAACTTTATAGTATTTTTGGAAGAAAATGTTTTTAAAAAATTTTGAAGAAAAGTAAAAAAGATAATTTTTTATATTTTTAATTGATGCTATCTACAATTTTCCATACCAGTTGAAAAATTAATTTGATTGTACACAATTTTCTTATAATAAAGAAAAATCCTGGGAATATTTGAAACAAAAGATTATGAATAATATTAATTGAAAATTGACGAAATGATCTTCATTTTCTATATTAATAATTTTTTATTACATTTGAGGAAGGTACGTTCCGATTAATTGGCAGCGGTTTTTTAATATTTATTAGTGTCTATCCCCTTAAAATAAAAAAAAATAAATAAAAAAGATAAATATATAGTTTCTGGATAGTGTTTTATGACTTTTTATCAAAAAAATGTGGAACACACGAGTACCAACGTTTTTTTGCTCATTTGTATACGAAAATGAAAGAACAGTATTTCTGTTCATTCTTGTATGATAATTTTATCCTCATTATAATAACAAAAACAAAATTACAAATGTAAATAATCATTATTAAAATCATGTACATACTTTTTTCTACTATCCGATATAATCATTAACGTGTTTTGATAACAAAAGTGACAATTGCGGTTGTCAGCTCGCTGTAAACGATAAATATTATATGTTGCAATTAATCTAAATTAATTGATATACTATTTTTTTATCCTTATCAATTTTGAGAATCAGTTTACTGTATTAAAGATGCAACTTGACGAAATTAAAAAGAAAAAGAAGAAGCAAGATTATAGTTCTTATCTAAAAAGATTTTAAATATGAATTTAATTATATCTTGAGTTACACATCGTAAATTATGATCTCGCTGAAGGAAGGTTTTGAAGTAAGAAACTTCTATTCCATAGAAAAAAATGGTTCACTTCTTATAAAAATTTACATACACGAATATAACAGTGGTTATATATCGAACAGTACCGTATACAAATGATTAATCAATTACCATAAAAAACAAATATATATATATATATATATATATATATATATATATATATATATACGTATACTCTTACATTCTTTTTAAAACTAACTATGTCAATCGTGTATTAGTCGAAGAATAACGAGTCACACAAATAATCGTTGGTGAAATAAGATTTAAATAAGTGTCGTTAATTTCTCGATGAAATCAGGCGTGGAGTCTATACGTATACATATATATATATATATTATATACATACTCCTCCAAGCTTATTTTATCCGAAGACAACTCAGTTCAATCGACTTAAACAGAATATACGTATCTCGTTAAGTACACATAGTAAAAACATGTAAACGTATCACCCAGATGTTTTACTTTAGACACTTTTGCGCCGAAAAGACGGAATAATTATTTGAAACAATTAAAATATGATAAGCGAGACGCTGTTTGATCAACAAGGTATATATGCATTGTTTTATATATATATATATATATATATGTATACACGTTGTAGGTGTACGATAAATTGTGATCGCTTCATTACAAACCTAATAATATAGGAATAGATCAAACGCATAAAACTTATTTTTTTCGTTCAATTGCACTTTAAAAGTATATCATTTTCACGCAGATTCAATACAGTTATATATTGACATCGTCTATGCGTTATTAATAAAATTATTGCATGATATAAAAAATTTTAATTTTTCGTTTAATATTTAACAAAACCAGTCACGATTGGAATTATTCATTATTTACGTATACGATTAATTTTGATTTTTAAACGAGCTATTATTAAATAAAAACGTTATATCGATGAAAAAATACAACGAGAGAACGCGGAGACGTGCTGCGCGTTTAATTGATATACACCTAATTATTCTCGTCACGTGTTTCAACACTCTCAATATTTACCGGGTTATAATTGAGACGAAATTGACAAATTTATTTTACAACGGTGTGTTATTCGAGAACGTGAAAATCTTTTACGTCATTATACAGGGATAATGTTTGAATTGAATTATCTACGGTTGAACGATTCCGCGGTATAGGTTTATTTTCATTCAATATAACTTTATTCTTTAATTTTTGCCGACCGATGTACATAAATTACCCGTGTTTATTCAAGTTTATTATTTCCTGATTTTTTCTTTCTTTTTTTTTTATAGAAATCGTGTTACTTTTTTCTTCTTTGTTATAAATATACATAATATTGCAACGATGTCAGATTGCGTCTCCAATTAATTTATCAATTTATGTAATAGATATAGGTGTACGTAATTATAAAACTTCGTTTTTTTTTCTTTCGTATTATAGTTTCGCGTATTTTCAAGCTTTCAAACTTTAGCGTACAATACAATTGTAAAAATTTGTCGAAAAATTACTATAAATTAATTAAATTATTGGTAATAATTTTGTGGATTCCTCAATTTTCGGAAATGCCCTGATTTTTAAAACGCGATTACTAACTCGCAGGCTATATAAGAACAAATAATAAACAAGTGTGCGTATACTAAACGAAATATCTCCGAAAGAAAAAGAAAAGTTATCGATCTGGTATATGTATATATGTACATTAACACGCGATCTGTGCAAGGACGCGCGTTTTAAGTTCGTTGAACGTATCCTCTCTCTGTAAAATTACGCGGTATTGCGCAATCGCGCCTCGCGCGATAAAACACGTGGAGATCACCGAGACCCATCGAACTGCTATATAATTATAAGAAAATATTAAGCTGTATAGTGAACGAGAGAAGCCGATCTTAATTTTGTTGTCATTGTTGATTGGTTTACCGCATTTTACCTTTCCTCGGTCCGTCTTATTTTTCTTTGCCGAGTGTATATTACGCGCGAATGTCCTATAGTACTTTCGATTAATATGCATGTAGGTATATTAAAAAAAATCCTGTTCGGTTTGGTGAAGAATATTTCATTTACCGGCACATTCAAACGATATGTACAAAGGTATATAGATCAATAACTTTTTTACGCGTATCGAGGAAGTCACTAAAAATCGAGATATTTTTACTGCACGAAACAGTCTGTTATGAAAAAACGAGCTTCACGGACAACCTCGATTAGAATATATTTTTTCTCGTGAATACCATTTGATGCAATTTTAAGACAAGTTGCATTAGTTCGTACAAATCAGATGCGTGCAGGTATTTACGATCTCGATTTATTAGTCGATAATCTTCATTGGTGGAATAATTAGCGTATCCGCATATCTAATACTGATTTTTAATTATAACTAACACTTTCATTTGCATTATTACAATGACACAAACAGGTGATGCATTATAGGTATGTATTTCTGTACGAGGGGCAGTAAATCATTCGATTAATATTCGTATTATTTTATATGTTTCTGTATATACATATATATATATAGATGTATGTTATTCAACGAGATGATTTAGGATTTACATTTTACGGATAGTATAATTATACGGAATTTTAATTTTGTTTCGCGAAATATATTAATTGTTATAAATTTATATGTATTCTTTACCACTTCGGTGTAGAAAGCACATAATATGCAATTAATTTATAAGTGTTTTGATCGTCGTAAGTAACTTTGATCCTCTCGAGCGTACACTAAGTTATGAAACTGGGAATCCCGAGTTCTTTGACAATATTCATGGAATTATTTGAACGTATTTCTTCCTTCGATATATATAAATGTATATAAAATTCTGATTGAACGTATTGTCGTAAATTTGGTGGTTGTAAACACGTATACAAATTCAAATTTAAGTATTTTATATATTAAGGTGAAATATTAAGAAAAATGGATTTGAATTTGATGAATTTATGCGTAAATAATGCGTATATAAGTTACTTTGCACAAATACATAAAATACCGTGCAACGCAAGTTTCATTTAAAAATATACGATCGTTCCAACCAATATAAAGTCAACCGTCGCTGCAGTGTCGCGTTGATCCCGGTTAATTACAATATCTACGAACCAAAAGTTACTTGTGAACAAACAATATCGTCCAAATAGTTTTTTTTATTGATTTTGTGGAACTGTATCTCGAAGCGGCATTTTCAATTTGTATTATAGAAAGTAATTACAATCGAATATGATTAAATTAATAATTATTAACGTTAAATTTGATTATCCGTGTGTATTAAACTGTAACTTTCTATAATACAAATTGAAAACGCATTGACTGACAATCGAACCTTTATTTGAAAGAAAATGAAAAGAGGTGTATATATGTACACTCGTTAAATATTAGAAAAACACCTTGATCAAATCGTAAGATACGAACAGGCGTTATATATGTATGTGTGTACATAATGAGAGAGAGAGAGAGAGAAAAGTAGAAGACGATATGTCAAGCTTCGAAATAAAGACGTATATGTACGAACGCACATGGCGCGCGCGCAATGATTACAGGGTGGAGGGGGATCGTCAACCCCGAGCGTTCGTATAGTATATAAGCTTAACATCTCGGTTCGTCTCGCTCTAGGTTGTTCCCGACCCGGGCAACTTTCCCGAGACTTGGCAAACCGCACTCCGTAAGTCAATCATACAATCTCAACCTAACTCATAAATATTTACTCTACATACCTTATATATTAATATATTAAATATACACATACACATACATATAAATTAACTCGAGTGAATTTTCATTTTTATTCCTCAAGTTTGTGCATACAAGTGTAATATGGACACAGTGACGCTGGAAATTTCAAACTATAAGAAGATATGCCACTTATGGATACACTTCTTTTTCTTTTCTCCTCTTCCAGCACCATTATAATTTTCGTTTTTTTAGTGATTTTGTGCGCGGAGATGATATTTACATCAGTGAAATTTTTACTATCCTCTTTCTTTTTTTGTAAAACCTGTATTTTTTACTAAAATTTATTCTACGTAAGGTTCGATATAATCAGTTCCGTCAGCTATATACATCTTTGTATATACACGTGTAAACAAGTGTATAATATTTTAGTTAAAAATCGATTCGGAATTTTTCTCATCGTTCTCTTTATTCCATTAACACGAACACTATGATATTCGTTCAAAATATAATGAATTTATTAATATATTTACCGATCGACAGTATATCCGTATACTTACGCGTCGTTGTATACATCGCATCGCGCAACTATGGACGATGACGCGACGTAGCGCAATATTACTTTTTCAGTTCACCAAATTCACTTTAATCGCGCGCGCGACCACGCAAGAAAGAAAGAAGTAACAGCAATTTTACAAAACACGGGTACTATAATACAATTACATTAAAGTTTAAGAAAGAAAAACAAAAGAAGCGGAGCAATAACTCGCGAACAGTCAGCTTCAGTTTTTCGTTTATACGCAGGCGTTCTCTCTTTCTTTCTACAACTAAAAGTCTAATCAACACCAATGAAGTTCAATCCGTACGTCACTTCGATATTCCCAATCGCGGTACACGATGATTCATTTCATTACTTTCATTCGTTTGTTTTTCGAAAGTAACAAAATGATTATTATACTCGCGCTTTGGTTATATACTTTTATTCAATGCAACGCAATACGATGCACATTTTCATATATATACACATATATGATGCGATAAGAAGTTACGGTAGGAATTCCTATACATGCAAATATTTAATCGTGTGTGTGTGTGTGTGTATTTCGGTCTGAAATATTCTAGGTTTGAATCACCTTAATATATTTTTGTTATCTTAATGTAGTTTTCGTTTTTACTGGATACATTGTGCCTGTAGTTAATTTCGTCTTGAAATATTTTTTTGAGAATAGTTTAATATCTATATAATTTAAGTTTATATATACACTTTTGGCTTTATTTTGGAAAGTTTCTTTTGTCGGTAATGAGTTTCTTAAATGCATATCTTCAAGACGTTTGGATTATCGAAGTAATTACATACTGTGGATGTTATAAACGAATGTTCTTTTTTTTCTTCCTCTTTATGGATAGATTCAACATTAGAAAAATGAAATTTTACGAAATACAAGTCAGAAATTTAAAGAAAATTAAAAATACTACTGTACATGTGTACAATGTACAGTAAAAGTTTGGAGAGCAGACCGGCTTAAAATACTTGAAAATCAAAGAATAATTCTGACGCATGAAACGTTTTAAAAATAACGAGACTTGTCGTTTTTAAGATATTTCCATTACTCATTTTATCTTACGATTTACTTTTAACGTAGGCACTGTTAATATTGAGTCAATTACGGTAAACCTTAAAGTTAAATACTGTATATCGTGTCGGGCTTTTCTTTTTAAACCAGAGAAAATAGAATTTCGACATTTTCCTTCTTTCTCGCGTATATTTATAATAAATACATAATTCGATTGACATACGGTAAATCGACCGCCATAAAAAAAAAGCTCTAATGATCTATACGCGCAAAATTCAGATAAAACCGGTTTGAACTGCTCTTTAAAAATATAGATCGAATGTCACGTGGTACAATCTCTCTCTCTCACACGGGGTTGAATGAGCTTTCTCGCTCAATTGTTTTCGATCGTTTTCGTATACATTCGGCTTAAACGCTCGTATTCTTTTCTTACACCCACCTCTACTCTACACGCCGAACTTTTATACATATATATATATATTTTAATGTTTTTTATTATTGCCTACGGATTTGTGGAATATTATGCAAGATTAGTTTTTTCACGTTGCGGTTTAATTTGCATAATATCGGTGCAAACATTTTGTGGTTGTACTATATAATTTACGTATAAATGGGATTGCTTTTTTCGTGATGCGAGGTATATTATATATATTCGTGATACTTTATGGCGTTATCCGCGTAACTGCATTTATGGTAGTGGGCGATTAAAACCATTAAAATCTTTAATTTAAGATGTAAAAAACGTAAATTTTAATATTCTAAAATCTGAAACTTTATAAGTTGTACAGCTGTTTGCATTGTTCCTAATCTCGCGCTCCCACGTGTTTATGACGTCGTTACAGTATTTATACGGTGTATATATATATATATATATATATGATTATATGCATCGAAATTTAGTAAATTTCAAGTGGCTGCAATTTACAAAAAATAATTTTGTTTTTCTACAACTATATTCGATAATTGGAATATTCTAAATTGGGATAGAGTTTATATAAGTATAATATTTGATAGTAAATTGAATGTAATATAATTTTATTTTAGTATAGCTGTTGCCAATTAAGATAAAAATTTGAATAAAAATAAAATATTTTGTTGGTTTAAGACACTTGAGATATTGAGTAAAATAATTAAATATATTATGTCAATTTTTTCCATTTTTAATTCTTAATTATTGTATTTAAGTATATATATATGATTGATTTTAAATTAGAATCTATGACTAATTCATGAAGTAAAAATTAGGACGGTAAATCATAATAAAGAGTGCAGAAAAGTTAATGAAATTTCGGTTATTCTTTAGTGACTGTTATATTTAAATTCATTGTTTATTTATATTATTTATTAGGAATGTAGGATTAAACAATTTTTTACACAACTTAATTACGATTTAATTGTAATAAACCAAAATTCACATTGCGATAAATTTGATAATCCTGCGGGAAAATTAAAATTTTATTTTTGTATTTAATATACATTCGTATTGTTCCTGTAGGAGTTGAATAATCAAACAAAAATCTAAATATTTGGATATTTTTGTACCTGTACTTTGTTAAAAGTGTTTACACTGTAAAAAAAAAAATTTCGTAACACGCGATGGAATTGCAATTTTTTACATAACCCAACGCTATTATACATACATATCTTTCAAATATTATATACCAACCGAGTACAACTTTGACTAATGCCAGTAGTTAAACATTTTATTTATCTGCTTCGAAACGTTTAAATAATCGTAAAAATCCTAATCGATCCCCTAATTACGAGTATTTCGATATACCATTGATCTCTGTATAGAAATACTTCCGAACTCTCCGAAAGTGTAAAAAACAAAACAAAATCTTCCATTATTTGAAGTATCAATTAATATGTTGATGCTTCTCGTTGTATATTAGTTGCTCAAGTTTTTTTCGACCGAGCGCAAAAAGATATATGCTAGAATTACATCGACCGCAAAAGTGAGAGAGAGAGAGAGATGATTCACGACCTCGACTATATACGTGCACTTGTAACGTTGTACGTGTGAAATCAAGAAGTAAAAAATGAGATTTCCCGTAAATCAGGGTATATAAACTACATATATTAATTCATTTTCCGGTAAAATATTATTTATAATATATAGGTGAAGTTTATTCAAAATATATACATTTTAACGATTATTTAAGAGCCATCGTTAAGCTGCAACATGATCGATACGGTTAAATATTAGACGAAAATGGTTTAATTATTTACAATATAATTTATTTTACTTCCAAAATTCAATGTGCAATTTATTATAAATACGAAGGATATTGGATTACATCGATCAAAAAATTATCTAGGTCAAAAAAATTAAAAATAATTCAACAAGTCTCGTTATAACCGGGCAAAACCAGAATAAAATATAAATTGAAAATAAAGAAAAAAACTGGATACGGTATAAATTTCAAGATTTCGTCCTTTGATTTTTCTACATATTGCTTTTTTTTTCTTTTTTTAATTCAATACAACACACGAGGCTCGTGTAAATATTTACCTTTGCATTACGCAATATCGTTCATGCACGTGTCCATGTATTCAGATATATAACACCAAAATGTCTTTATTAATCGTTTTATTAACTAGATAAATCGTTTTAAATTCGACAAGGAAACATTAATATTGTACATATCGTTAATGATTAATGTCTTTGTCCTCAATGTAATTAAATTATAATTGTATACGTAATATTTTTAATTGAGTTATTATTTTAAATCGATCTATTTATGTATTTTCCTTGGAGTGTACGGAGTTAAACTGTTGAAAAAAAAGAGATTCAATAGTGATTGCTGATCGAACAGTGATCGAAAAGTATATTCTTTTATTAATCAGATATTTGTATAACAAAATTAATTCAGCATATATTTATTTTATAAAATGATGATAATTTTAATGGGCAAAAATCCGAGTAGATATTAAAACATCTTTTTGGTTCGAAAATAAGTCAATTAACCAAAAGTGGACAATAATTTAGTTTATGCCCGAAAAATTCACCTAACACCAGGTTAATGTTTTGTTTTGTGTTTTTTTTTGGTAATTCGTTTTTGGAATTGTATCAAGTATTACAGTTATTATAACTTTTTGTGTTTTTTTCGACGTTTCGTTGAAAATCTAGTTTTAGTAAAGAAATCTGTAATTTCATACTATTAAATGCGCTTGAAACGCATCAATACGCTCTCGATTCCACGAAGAGAAGGCAAATTAGTATAGTAATAAATGGGCGATAAATATTGTTAAAAAAGTGACACATAGTCCCTGCTCTCTCATATCACAGAAAATGACGAAATATTTTTTCAACCATTACACCTCGGATAATATATAAGTGATCGAATTTTAATAATAAAAAAATGTCGTAATGATTATTACGAATGAAACGAGGACACCGAATTAAACATTATACAAAAATAATTAAGGCAAACAGCCTGAAAGGTGTAGAAAGGGAAATATAGCGAAATAGCAGTATAGCCGAATAGTTTGAGTGTGTGTATGTACATCAAAGTGGAAATCAAGTCGAGGCTGTCGACGACCTTTATTAAGTGCTCAGAGTTGTTATACCACCGCGAGTGTCCGCGGAGTAGCCGTATCATTGGTCCGTACCAGCGGGAAGTGGAGTTTATAGCACTGCCACTGGCTTTTATAGATTTAAACTGACCAGCGAATCACTTCCATTCGACAAACTAGACTCTAATGCGCTTACTTCCATTACCTAGCTCTATATATACATATATATATGTATATATAAATCGGAAAAATTACCGATTTCTTACCGGTCGAGTCGATCCGATTATCACGGAAAATACCGATCTTTGTTTTACTACATATCCATAAACGAATATCACAAGGGAATTCATTTTTTGTAAGTTATTGCTTTTCCTCGAGTGACGAATAGATTTGATGAGTTTGATAAGGTTTATGCACATATATATATATATATATATATATATACATATGAGTTTGAATTAAAACGGTTCTGATCAGTAAGTTACGTTTTTTTTTCATTGTGATACAACTTTTTGTTTCGTTGTAACGAATCAACGTGTCAATTTAACCGACTTGCTAATTAAAAATTATCGCAAGGTTTACCCAAATAGACACTTTGTAGCTTTGTTTTAAGGAAATACAAATGAAATATTGTAACGATTATATAAAACCTTTTTTTTTAACTTCCAGAAACCATAAAATACTTTTAACTTGAATACAAAAAAATAATAGACACTTGAGTGTAAAATATTTACTACGAAATAATTTAACTTTGTATTAGTAATTACGCTTTAAAATAATATCCATGATTTTTTTACATATTTTGAACATGATCTATGGAAAATTACAAATCCTTGAAAAAAATTCAGTTTATTAGTCCTCGTAATTATCACTAAATTAAGCTTAAAAATTCTCTTTAACGCCTTGCAGATCAGTCACTTCAATCGTGAAAGTAATTCCAAAAACAATAATCACGCGCAGGTGAAATTGAGTCACGAGCTGTTTTGCAAATTGAACAAATTTACACGAGTGAAAGAAAATATGTGATAGATGTATAGATGGTAATTTTTTCTGTACAGCATTTGTTTATTTAATTATTATTAAAAAAATGATTTTATTTTAAAGTCAATCAACGCGCTATCTTCCTTACGTTTTAAACTACCCGTATGAATTCTTTCAGATTTTTATTATCCTTATAACTTGGGTCTACCATCCCGCGAAAGCTTGAGAATGATCTAAAATTAAATAAATTCTATTTTTACAGTAGTACAATCTTTTGTTTTCATATACACATATACTTACCAATAGATGGCATTAGATTATCTTATCCTTAAAACAATAGATATTCCGATGCATTAGGACAATGACATTGATAAAAATGTATAGTTACATTCGTTATCGGATTTGATTTATTCGTGAGAAAATTCGTCGAGTTTTAAAAATGGAACACTGGACGATACGTATTTAACATCTTATATATAGGATGTATGTATATATTAATCATATTTCCTCAAGACGAAATTTTGCTGTCTTAGATCGATATTTTATAAATAATATAAACCGCATTTATGAATCTTGGAAACACAATTTATTATTAAGAAAATTTAATTAAGATGTAGAATATAATTGAACAAATCCACAAGTTAAATCGAACGATAAAGCGAATCTAACGAGACGTTTTATTCTCAAAATCTACGTGTATTTGTATACTGTAGCAACAAAAAACAAATAAGAACCTGCGTAAAACCACGAGAATCGTAGAAAAAAAATTCGTTTAATTTACACAGCGCAAAAAAATAAGTAACAAGCGTGGCGATTGAGAAAAAAAAAATTCCCGGAGGTTTCGCTCCAACAGTCACACGCGATTGTTTTCATAATTTGATGTCTTCTTCTTCTACACTACTTCTTCTTTTAGACTCTTATCAGATTTAAGAAAATGATCGTTTATACTTCGTCTACTTGCGTACAAAATAAACAGATTTTTTTTTTACCGGATAACAACTGCTTGTACGTGTGTAAGCTCACTATTTTACAAGTATCCCGTAATAATTAATTAAAATCGCACGTTCTTAACAATTGTCATTAATTAATATTTAAGAATTTAGTCGATCTTTAAGAATATATATTTTTTTTTATGAAACTTATAAGTTAAAATGGTAAAATTGCATTATATAAAAAAAATTGTGTAGATACACGAAGAAAAATGTTTGATTGAAAGTTACTGTACTCTATAGCAAAGGTGGGATTAACTGTCAGAATGAGAAAAATTACTATACTGTATGATAAAATTGAATATACATACATACTTATTTTTGCTACAATTTACATTAAATTTTACTATGTATACAATCTTTTCTTATTCCGACAGTTTATCCTTTGCTAAAGAGAGTATGGTAATTTTTAATTAAACTTTTTTCTTCCTGTATATCTTAACAAAAATTTTTTATACATTTCGTTGAAATGATTATTGACAATTTAAATTTGACACAGATATTTAAACTAGTTTTTACGAAAATTTGTGTATAGTTTTTTTCTTAACATTATAGATATACGTATACAAAAGTTAATGTAATCGCGAAACATATCGGTAACTAGATGCATCGTTTTTATTAAAAAAAATCCCTGGGTATCCTGTTGAGTAGTGTAGATATATATATATATAAATATAAATATATTTACGAAAGCTTCGTGTATGCGCAGCATCAAAGCGGAGGGACGAACGTCAGTCAGTAGGAGGTGGCAGGTGGCTTTTAGCCGGCTCGACAAACCTCGGGAGTCACTTCATTTCTGAGCGTCAGTTCTTACGGGTCACGATTCTCTTTCCCTCGTTAATAGTCACCACGTGTTAACTTGATCCTTTTTCATTTTTAATACAAACGATAAAAAGCTTCGTTCAACCCCTTTTCACCCAGTTAAAACAATTAAATGCAGATACGATTTTATACAATATAAAGATCTATGTATAGGTGTTGATGTGAAGTGCGACTTAATCTTCGATCGATCGTTCATTCCGAAAGATTCACCAGATACATCATTACGAAATCACGTAAAAAAATAGGAGGCTGCATGAATTTAACAATTTATCAAGAATTACGGACTAACGGAAGAACAAAAGGGAAAAGGAATCGTCGAGTGCGCGTTAAATCGATGCATTTATCAATTTGTACGAAAAATTTGCCGCAACCTTCGCGAGTTGTTTTACTCTGAGTCGTTGGACCCTGCACGGATTATTCTCGCGCTTCCGTTATTTGGATTTATAATACAATTTAACGTGAGTACATTCAACGATAATCCTAAAAGTAACTGCTCTCAAAGAGAATTTTACGTCTGATTTGCGATACTTGACATTTTTGTTAAATTGAAAAAAAGAAAAAAATTCATACGAAAAAAAAAGTATTTATATATATTTAAGCTTTCGTTTGTACATAGATACAAGGATTTTTTTTTCTCTTCAATTTATCTCATTTTACGTAATGCAATAAATTAAACGTATATCGTTAATTAATAATACGTTAAAGTTATTGCGGAGAACACGTTAATAGTGTAACGTTATTATATAATAAATATCCGATAGACACATGCACCGATTCGTTTAAATGTGCATACAAATACACGCACTTTAAATCGAATAATTGGCCGAACGAGAAAAAAAACCGCTTAATCAGAAAACTTTGAATTTTCAAACGTAATCGTAAGAGTATATATAATCTGTTTTCCTATTTAATTATAATGTAAATCGTGTAGATTTATAGCAGCAATAAAAACCACTTGTACATTATATACCTTTTCGTCTATTACGGCCGATAATCTATTCTTATAACTGTAAAACTTCAAAATATGTTGGAGTTTACGCATATGCAAAA
This sequence comes from Theocolax elegans, assembly GCA_026168455.1. Taxonomy (NCBI): domain Eukaryota; kingdom Metazoa; phylum Arthropoda; class Insecta; order Hymenoptera; family Cerocephalidae; genus Theocolax; species Theocolax elegans. The sequence goes on along the minus strand of CM047428.1, from coordinate 2,124,477 downwards.
ATACGATACAATAGAAACAATTAAGAAAAAAAAAAAGAATTTTTTAATTAAAAAAACTTGACAACGAATTAATAAAACAAATGAAAGAATTCTGAGTGGAGAACGTTGGCATAAACAATTGTGCCTTACGCGATAAAACAATTGTAAACTAACTTTGACTTCGGTATGTTTCGAAGATAACGTGTCTATATATATATATATTGATTTTGTGTGTGTGTGTGTGTGTGTGTGTGTGGACACATATGTTTAGTTTGATTTTTCTTCAATTTTCTTTTCGCTTCCGTTATCTTTCGTGGATTCAGTTTGTCAGCATCGTGCCTAATTACTCCGGCCTTGAAAATTGACCACAAGTGTAACGCGCACATGTTTACAAACTGTTTCATATATACTGTAGAACGCTTTGAATACTTGATAAATTCGATCGGGCTCCCCCTCTGTATATACGCGAATTATTTTCAATCCGAAAGAACGCATTATTTTCTTTTTATTTCGACACACACTGCATACACGTGATTACTTAATTGTTAAGATAATTAGTAAGTTCGATTGCGGCAGTTTTATATTGTGAAAGATTTTGTAGAACCTCGGTTTATCGTAGTTCAGTTTTATTTCAATATATCGCGAGTCAAAATAACATAGTATAATAATCTTTAGCTAAATAAAGCTAATTATTTATTTATTTATGTAAGATCGATATAGTCGATCAATTAAAAGAAATCCGATATCCTATTTTGTTTATTCTGATCTCTTTTATATATATATTATCAAGTATATAATTGAGCAAAAGATATTCGAGCTTACGTACCTGGATTTCTCACTTCCGGCATTACGCTTTACATGACCTTCCTGCTTCCGTTCTCATCTCTCATCTTTCACGTTTGGTATTGTTTTATCTTTTTTTTCGTCTTCTCGTCCACTGGATCATCTTATCAAATATTTGTAATATCCAACTACGGATAAATCAAATACCTATTCGTATACTCTCGTCCGGACAGTATACACTGAGAAAAGTAATTTTTTGCTTTAAAGAAATGGTGTATTTGTCATTGTTTTAAAATCTTTACTTTGCGACAAATGTCAATTTCTTAACTATTACGAAATATTCCTTAATAAGAGAGTAATCAAATGAAACCTAATATTCATTACTAATAGATATAAATTTTAAACTAATTTATAAAGTTAAGATTATTATTAACGAAGGAATATAATTATATATCATACTAAATACATTAGATTAGTCAAATTAGTAAATATATTTAATTACGCCAATATACGAGAATTAGGTAGACATACTTATATCATTAATGCATAAAATTTATTATTAAGTTCAAAAAGTCGCCGACTCCCTCTAGCGGCGCGTGAACAAAATTATCCTTACACGATGCATTATATTAATAATGATATTTTATTTATTACGTATTAATAAAAAACGTCTTGATTAAGACAAAATAATATAATCGTTTTTGACCAAAAATTCAAGTCACTGGATTCTTAATACTTAAGACATGTGCAGCCTTTCGCCGTATTCTAATCCACATTTCTTAACAAATAAGAAATATTCTTTGACACAAAGAATCTCTTTTCTCAGTGATACGCAAGTTTATTTTTTATTTGAATTCAATTTGAAGTCTCTGTATTTGCATAAAATTTTGTTTGTTATTCCGTGTACAAAGTAAGAAAAAAATATTTATTTTTTTTAAAAATCTAATACAAAATTTGACAACGATGCGGATAACGGATCTAATGTTAAACATACACTGTATATTTTACAATTACCTTTTCCGGGTTTGTACAATGTTGCACGTAATTTAAAACATTCCAAAGAGAAAAACGTTTAAAGACGATAATTGTTAAAATCCTTTTGTATACAGAAATCGGTATGAGGTACATACACGCCATTTTATCGGTATAGTGTATGTGTATATATACCTATATAATTATATCTTATCGAAGTGACATGTCTTGTTCGCGTGTTAAAATCTTCACCGATTTTATTAAACATCGCCAGGAACATTGTACCTACAGGTCTATATACGTATGAAAATTATTTTAAATGCATTTACGATACTTCTTTACATAATAATTTGTAATTCAGCAAATATTCACGAGATATATATAACGAATAATTAATTTATCAGAATATTTAATATCGTATCATGCGTTTGTAACATAAATTGTTATATATGTATATATATATTTATCAAATTATTCTTAAGGAAAACGTATATAAACTATACTAATTATTCTATTAAAATATGTATATACCCAGGATATACCCTGCAGTTAAACTTAAATTTTCCTTCTTACGTGAATATTTACAATTAATCTATAATTGCAATTAATAGAGCTTGTATATCGATAAGTAGTTCGGTAATATTTATGATGATCAGATGTGCGTTTTGCAAGGAAAAAAAAACTAGAAAAATGACAAAAATAATTAATCGTATATATATACACTTGAGAGTCGCGTATAAGAAAAATGTGGAATTGTAATAAAGTAATATCAGTTGCGGACGTGAAATATTATATATACAGGATGGTTGATGCAACACGTGAACCCGATGACAGAAGAATAAGAAATTTTCAATGAATATCTGATCGATCGAGAAATGTGCAACGACGCGTGATCAATGGTCTATATATATGTGTGTGTAAACGTAAAGAAAATAAATAGATTTATAAGTATCGGTAGGATAATTTAAAGTGATTATTGTCGAAGTGCACGTGTGCAAAAACATATTTATGTCGTTTGAGTTGTTTGATATTTAAGGGGGTGTCGGACACAAATAACAAAGATAAATATACACCATTCAATTTCAAAATTTTATCGAAAATATTGAATGAAAAATCTGAACAATATTCGTAAGGATAGCTTGAAACATAAGGGAGGGCCTGACGATTTGATTTAAATAAAAATAATAATTTATGTAAATATAAATCGAATTTCGTTTATTGAATTATTAATCAAAAAAGACATAAACTTTCAACCCGATGATATCTAATTAAATTATCGATATAAAAATCTGGAAAAATTTGGGATATTGTTTAAAATGTATCCTAAGAACCTGACGTTCAGTATTTTTTCAAAAATTCATTATTTTGTCTAGAAAAGATCTAAAAATTACCATTTTCTGAGTGTGCCATATCGTCAACAGAAAAATATGTCAATACGTAAAGAATGTACGTATAATACGTTAAAATAAAATTTGGTCTAAATGGGAATGTTATAAATAATTGGTTCGCCGGAACGTAAAATAAAGTGTAACGCGCGTTGAACTCGCTTCTATATAAGCCGCGGATCATTGAACTCGAATTCAGCGCGATCGGTCAATTGTCAACAGAACCTTTAAACTCTAATTAAACGAGTTCTAACTTTAACGCATTCGCCTATAAGTCGAGATAATTGCGAATCAACTATTCTCGCGCGTCTATTCAATCGTATATATCGCGCATTCTTATGTAAATTTTCGCATACCGTACATATAAATATAATATTCATTTTAATTTGCAATTATTATTCGATTGCGAAATTATCGTTTATTTTTAAATTAAATTAAATCATATTATTTATATATACATCGTTAATTATAATATATAGATTTATTTTAAAAAATATCGTCATTAAAACCTTGGCGATCGCTTGTACGAAGTACTGTTGAAATTTAAACAATATCTTGACTGTTTATTAAACAAGAAAAAAAAGCAGTAACTTCGTGAAACATGCGACGATAGCCATGAAAGATGTACTTTTCGCATCAAATGAAACGGCTTCGCCTGACTAACGTAAAATTTTGTGACGCACGGCATCCGATATATTTAGTGCAGGATATCCCGTCGTTTCCTGAAATCCATGATGACGACACGCCCATTCTACATTCATTATAAGTTACCCATCCAAAAAACGACCGGGCCAATAAATATTATTACTTTTTTGTATGCTTTCGCTTTGCGACCATTGAAATTTTGTGGGTAGGTGTGGCTTATTGGTAATTCGACGCTAACTTCGATAAATTTGATAAAAATTTATGTCTTTTATAGTAAGTACGAAGAGTATTAAAAACAATTTCTTTTGCCCATTTAAAATATATAATATATATTTAAATTTAAAATATATATTTATTAAATTTATAAAATTTAGGGATTTAAGTAAAAAAGTAAAAAGAAGTTATTCTATATTTTTGATACTTTTATACGAATTTTATTTATGTATAATTAATCATGATACTTTTTAATTTAAGCTATATAATTAGAATATTTATAGAAAAAGTATATATAGGTATATTCTCGACAAGTTACGTAAATTTCAATGGTAAACTTTCAATTATTAACAATAGTCCGATGCTGTACTTTTAATTTGAAATAACAAGTTTCTCTTATATACTAATTAAACAATACGACTGTTAACCTATTTCTATTATTAACGACAAATGTAAATATATATACATTTATATATCTTTAAATTAAAACAGTCATAATTATCTACTTTCCGTATATTATTTAATATTTGTTTGCTCAACGATAACACAAAAATATATTTATTAGTTTTAATGCCAAGTTCGACCTATTTTTGTATTTAAGAGCTTTTTTTATCTACGTAAATCTCGGGCGCACTTGAGAAAATTATCTCTAATAACAAATCACGAGTGACTTTGCTTATACAAATGTAATCACGTTAAATACAATAGTCTTTTCTGTTTCGTACAATTGTTATATACATACATTGATTTTTGTATAAAAATCGATATTCAATTTACAGAATCAAGTTTCGATAATTATTAATAATGTAAATTTAAATAATCGTCGTTCTTGACAAATAGTATATATATTAGGAAGCTGAAAAGCAAAGGATAAGAAACAATATATAGATGAGAGAACACGGAATATATAGGCCTATACATATATATAGTCAACCGCACGTTTGACGAATTTCCGTTACGTAAGTCAGATAAATCGGATGCGTCACTAGATATAAATGTAGGTAGAAGCGCCGGCACCGCGCGAAACATAATTAGGAATTAAAAGTATACCGATTTCTTGAAACAGTTTCAATAACACATCTATTCAACTATTTTTGGACTTTTTTTGTAAATACATTCTTTTGATTACTATACTATCATTTTCAATTAATTTTCTCCATAGTGGGCGCTGCGAATCGTTGCGAATAGTTCACATTCTGCGTGTTTTCCAGTCGAACTATTTGTCTTCTTAATAAAAATTATAAAATTATATAAAAATGTGTATCGAATAGTAACAAACGACTGTCGATAATGAAATAAAAATGGGATGTTAAAAATGTGATAAATATTTTTTTTTTTTATTTATTAAACGATATGATGAATAATTAATTATTAACGCGTAATTATAATTATTATTAGCGAAAAATTATTGTAATAACTAAAGAATTAAATTGAAGAAATAATTATGATAAAAAATGAAAAGTTAAAAGAAAAAAATTTTGTTTTAAAATGCACTTTTCATAAGTGCATGTGCAACGCGCCGACCTAATTTAGGATTGCAGCGCGCGCGCGCGGATCAATAAGGGTGGGTTGAATTTTGCCTCAACAGCCACCGTAGGGAAACTACCCTCATAGCGACCGTGTGGCCTAACGGATAAGGCGTCGGACTTCGGATCCGAAGATTGCAGGTTCGAGTCCTGTCACGGTCGAACAATTTTTTTTTTAATTTTTTTACCCAATTTTCTGTTGATTTAATATTTAGATTTAAATTTCATATATTTACCTATATTTGGTTATAATTCTTATTTTATTTTCATATTTTAAAATTATTATTTTTTTTATAATTTATATTTAAATAAATAAGGTACAATATATATTTCATAATACGATACCTTTAATTATTTATTTATGTAATAGAACATATTTAGTTGCTATTAATGTTATATAATTTAGAGCAGTCTGATGCGCATAATGAGGTTTATTATAATTAATGTTGTAATGTGTTACGATTTTTTTTTACAATTTAAAATTATTTTTTAAAACGCCATCTCTCATATGTTTTATAAATTAACGTATATTAACTTAGAACGTAATAAAATTATAATTTTTACGTCGTTTGTACTCAAAATAAGAATTTTTCAATTTTTTAAAAAATATATAAAAAAAATAATAGTAACGTCAAATATATATACTCTTATATTTATCTTGCAAAATATTTTGTATGGATATCGTTATACATAATCGATAATGTTATAAACACGCATTAAAAATGTTATCTGATATCGATTCCATTATTCTTATGACAGTAATGTTACACTGTTTGTTAAAAATGTATGAATTGACGAGGTTCCGTCAATGAGCTAGTAGCAGTATAATAGTTACCTACCTTATCGGTATCGGTTATCACCGCTGATTTCAGGCAGACAAAAATATTTTTCACATAATCGCGTCGAAAGTAAGAATTTAAAAGATTTTTTATTTCACCTGGAATTAAAAGTTGTTCGTTACATTGTTAATAAGTAAAATTAATAATATAGTTTAATAATTGAAACTAAAATATCTTTCAATGTAATAGAACATTAAAAGTTTTCACAATCAAATAAAATGTTTTGTTATTATTATTACAGATCCATTATTAATATGTTTCTAACAGTTTAAAAAAAAAGAGAAATACCATCTATTTTTCACACCTTCTGTAACATACTCATTTCAAGGTTCACGGTGTATTTAAGAACTGACATTTAATTTATTATTATTTATTCGTCAATGATTACTAAAAAAAATAACCATTAATTTTATAAAAGATTAAATTCACCACGGTAATATTAATCATTTCAATGTTTTTACAAAAATTATAAAATTATATAAGCTATAACAAAAATTATTTATTTCTTTGTTTATCTCAGGAAATTAACTCAAAAACAAATCGGCTTAATTTACGCATATGTCTTTTGTTGCGTGTATCGTATATAACGTACGAACGGTGAGAATCTGAAACAATTAAGAAGATTCGTATACGTACATATACGTAAAATAATGCAGTATACATTTTTTGCTCTTTCGGTTCTTATTGTTTTTATTGCGCTTTGTTATATGTTGGGAACAGGACAAATGCGTATTGATACCGTGTTACATAAACGTTGAACAGATTATTTTATAAACGATAGTTTTAATTAATTAAATAATTAACACGTATATTAAGTACCGAATGTCGTATATGGCTTTTCGATCGATACATATTTTTTTAAGAAAAATAGATAAGGACCAAATTGTGGTTAAATATCCATTATTGTATGTATACATCTGAATATCGATGATTGCAATCGATGACAAGAAAGTATGAGAAGCAATTGACAAAAGATGAAAAGCCATTCTTAGAATGTAAAGACAACTCTTGTCCCTCACTATCTTTCTCTTTCGAATTCCTGTAAATTTATTGTAGAGATTGGTCTTATTTGTGTCTCTTTATAAATTCATTCGACACTTTCGTCTAGTATCTAAAACATTGTCAAAGTAATATTCTTCGATGAAAAAAATAATAATTAATACATTTGTTAAATAATTTTATTATAAAATTATGGTTAAATAAGGAAATTTAACCGACATGTAACACTTTAAAAAATGTACGTAAAAACGTAAATATATATATATCAAAAACAGTACTAAATCATCATTAATTGTATATTATCCGCATTATTTCATACATTTTCACAAAAAAAAAATTACAAAAATATCTGGTAAAATAAATATTTAAAAAAATATCCTGAAGTTTTAATGTACCCGAATCTTAAAAGGTCTAGTTAAAGAAAGGAGAATCGTTGAACACCTAATATAAATATATATATGCAATTAAAAATCGGCATAAAATAATTACCCGTTTAAATAAAAACAGTTCGCGCGCTATAGCTATATACCGATTAACCGTCATAATTTTACTAAGAGCAAGTATCTCGGGATGGTGTATGCAGCGAGCCTTGAAGATTGCATATCTCGCGAAGGCCCTGAGAAGAATCTTGTGATCTGAATCGCGCGAGTTATTTAATTTTTCATTAGAGTCTTGCGCGTGTGTTAATATCGCTCATCGAGTACAATGTATATATCGATATATGTATAGGTGACTAAAAAAAAATATTATAGGCCGTTGGCACAATTATGATCGATACGTTACGATCAAATTGGTTTATTGATCTTATATTCAGATGGTTATCGCACTGCGTGTGCATAGATGTAGTTTACTAAAATTACTTCCTTTAATAATTATATTCTTCGTTATACATCAAGAAAATATTGCAATATAATTACATTCGATAAAATTTAATATTGACATTATAATATTGATAAGATATAATTTTGTAATTCACAGATTATTAAATTAAAGTTAATTGCTGATGGAAGATCAATTTTAAAAAATGCGTTAATATACAAATTTTTGTAAAAATTTTGTACGCGAAACATTTATCTAATTATAATATATGGAATGGACTTTTTTTATTTTCACTTTGTACGACTATTTTTATGTAGACGCAAGTATACGAATATTTAAGATTTTGGTATAACACAATTGATAATGACGTTAAATTTCTAACTGATATCATTGTAATTATAGAATTTTCAGAATAAAATTTTATCTTTATATAATACTTAACGATAAAGTTTCGAGATAACAGATTTGTGCAGTGAAATTTACATTGATAAGTAGAAATGATTTATAGCGATCGTATACAAGAAACATTCTACTACATACACGCGCTATGACACAGTCAATCGAAATTATTTTCTTTCACAATTTTATTCTAATCATCCCTAAATATTCAATATATTCTACATCTATAAATATCTCAGAAAAAAAAATTCGTTATAATTTCATATAAATGAACAAATAGAGTAACATTCAAAAACACATCTGAACAGAAACTTTATTGATTGATAAAAGCTGTACGATGAAAAGCACTACGAAAGTATGTGCGTTATAAAAATTTACGCTACTAAGTTTAATAGAAATAAACAGTAAGCGTCCTCCATTAATCATCGAGTTTTTGCTAATGACTAAATGTATCTATTACGTTATTGCGCGGTTTAACGAAAAAAAAGAAACAACGTGAGAATAAAAATATTTTCTTTGTGTTTGACAACAGCTTTCGAGCGAGCGCAAAAGCCAGCCCCGCCGTCGAGCAGCAGCAGCAGGAGGAGAGCAGCGCAGAATCAGCAGGAAACTTTCGCCTAACTCAAATCGCCAATCAAATCGAAATCCTCGTCGTGCAAATTAGCCGATCGAGAAGGACCGAACTCTAGACTTTATTTTTGTTTTTTAACCAAGACAGATTTACTCAACCGCGCCGACATCGTAGGATGGTAGAAGGTGAACCCGACTCAAAGCAAAATCATAGTGAGTATATAGGTATTCCAAACTGGAAACTAAATTTCGTTTTAGTATATACATCAGTATATATATACAAAAAATATTTCTCCGAACAGAATATTTATGATAAAAAACAATTTTTTACGATTTAAATGAATGTACGTACATATATACACGCCGCGTATACATATTATAACTAGATACGTTCATTTCCATGAATCCGATAATAATTTTAAAGTTGATATACGGTAAACGCATATATATATATATATATATACGTACACGATTCTTGAATTGCGATGGAAAAAAAAGAGAAGCAATAAAATTATTTTTATTATTAGAAATAAATGTCAAAAGTAGGTTATTAATCAAATAATTTAATTATTGCCGTAAGAGATACTATACGTATACAAGGCTGTTTAAACAACACGATACTTTCATTACGACTGGTAACAGATAAAAAAAAAAGGAATATTAAACGTAATATACAAGATGTATTTTGTTTTGCACACTAGTGAAAACAAAGGAGAGAAAAAGTAGTTAGTTGAATGGTTTATAACGAGGATCAAAGATAATAAAGTACTTATATGTACGACGATGATTAGAGTCAAAGGACTCGTTGGTTTTCCTATCGCTTTAGGTGACTCAACTTTAAACCGTCAAGAAAACTCGATCCTCTTTGTACTTTTGGCGATTCAGTCGTAGTCGGTTCGCGGCAATAATATATAGGGATCGGGTCTCGCTATACTTATATTTCTCTTTTCTCCCTGTTTCAAAATCACCTCGGAAAATATTTCGAGGAGATGACAGAAAGTGAGATGATAGTTTTATATATATATTGCATATTTTATTTTATTGACTCTCAGTGTATACAGTGTATCAGTGAAAATGTATTTAAATATGTACTATCTACATATTTATAAAAATGATCGATATATAGTGCACTATAATTTGTATTTTATGAATATAAAAGTCTCACAAAAATTAATTTTTCATGCTGCCTTCGGATATTACTGGCAATTTACACAAAAAATTTAGAGTTGACTCGATTAAATGAATTTAAAACAAAAATATTTTTTATAATAAAACAAATTTATTTGTATTAAACAATATTTTTTCAAATCTATATAATTATTTTTGATAGAAATTTTACTCTCTAATTAATAGTTTACGATTAAACGCGTTTTCATCCTTACAATATTTATGGAATTAACGAAATTTCAGAATATGAAATTTTGTTTATCAAATTCTAAAGCTGGTTTAACTTAAAAACTCTTAGAAATTCGGTTCCCGTTTTTAAAAGTTTCGCGTCATTTACAATAGATTTGTATCGAAGACAAACGCAATTTAAATAATATGTATTTTTATAAGGTTTAAGTTGATTTAAACTTAATTTACGTTTTGTTAAAAAAATCGTTCATTATTCTACTAAACTAATTTTATTTATATAATATTTTATGAAAATTATTCAACTTTTGTGTTAATATTCAGTTGATTTCTTTTTTTTTTCTATCTCAACGAAATGTTTTATTACAATACAAAGCAGCTGGATTGTAAATTATTTTAAGAAATTCTGTATATCTATATATGTATATAATATAGCTCGCGATACTTAATATACTAATTGTCCGCGTGCTCTCGTATTTATAACTGGGTCGCGCGTTAATTATTAAACTACCGAGGATACATAGTTAAACACTTGTTCTTATAAGCGATTCCTTAAAGCTTCTTATATTGTGTATACTTAGATGGAGAAATTACACCCTTCGTTTTACGGATTTCGTCGCAATTTTGGGAATTTATTTCTGGTATAATGATTCATATAAAATTCAACCTCATAGGCTAGTATAAAGATAAATTGTGAAAAGAATACGCTTCAGTTTAATCGTTGATAATTTGGAAACAATTAGAAGTAGATACATAATTATAAATTCAAATATATCAAAAACTTGAGATCGAGTTTATACAATTTGAAAGAAAACAAAAACGCAAATATATTTCAATTTGGTCAAAAATTATGGAAGAAATAAGATTTAGAGAGAATTTTTATGATACTAAATTTTTGTTAAAATTTTTTCTAATTCTTATTTTTTTCCATAACTTTCGACCAAATTGAAATTCCGTAAAATATCCAATTGTTATGATCATTAGCCAAATTCTGATCAATATATTATTTTAATAAAATAATAAGATTTACATAAATCTAATCGTTGCTACATACAATTTAAAGATTAAACAATCAATAATTGATTAGCAGTGTCAAGGGGATGGCATACCTGGTGTGTTACCGACTGAGGAAAAAAAGATAATTATTACATTTATTTAAAAAAAAAAATACGCAATTTTTCGCAAATTCCGAATACGGAACTGTACTAGATAATTAAATAATAAATCAATCTACTAATTTCCAGGTCAATACGACAAAGACACCCTAAAAGATTTTTGCACCGAAAAATCACAAATAATCGTACATTTTCGGTGTAGAAATTTATTAGTGTGTTCTTATTATACTGAGCTGGAACTTATAGAATTACTTATAATTGAATAATCTAGTGCAGTTCTGTATTCGGGTTTTACATAAAATTGCATATTTTGTTGTATAAAATATAATAAATATCTGTTTTGCTCGGTGGGTAACCCACCGGGTATGTCACCTTCTTAACTAGGAATTGATAATTTACTGATCAGAAATTGGTACTTCCCACCTTTTTTTTAGATAATTGCTCACTTTAAGATACTATCGGTAAAAGGAAGTTTGATACTTATACTTTCTGTATGCGTCAAAATATATAGAATTAATAGTCTTTATTAACATAAAATTATTCTGCGAACGGATTTGACGGTATTTGAGCTTTTTCTTTCTCTTTCAAATCGTATAAACTTGATCTCAGCTTTTTGATAGATTTGAGTTTGACTATCAACTTCTGATTGTTTCCGAGTGATCAGCGATTAAACTTGAGTTCAATTTTTTATTAACTACGTATAACTTTCGTCAAAAAGTTTACGAGATCGTCAACGTATTTCATATATGAATTATTTGATATTCGTCTACCAGAAAAGATTTCCCGAAGTTCCGGCGAAGTCAGTGATGATAAGGAGTAGAATTCTTTATTGCCAATTAATGTAATTTACATTTATAACGGTATTACATTATTAAATTTTTTGTGATTACAGAGGGTGATGTAAAAGACGATCGCCTAAACGGCTGCGGTTCAAAAGACCTAGAGCTCGCACGTAAGTGATGTACATTTTTGTATATAATCAAGAAACTCAATCGCACAATGAGCAATATCGTTATAAACTTTAAATGCATTTCCAGGCATTGGATCAAAGGGTAAAACCCTAGATCCCGAGAAAGCGCCAGATACCAAACCACATATCAAAGCTGATTTCGAGCAAGCAATCGAACTAACCGGTAAGTATATAATTAACAAAAGCTTGAAAAATATGAAGAAAAAAAAGTAAAATTAAAAACTCGAACGAACATTGGGTAAACGTGAAATATCTTGGTACAGACTATGGCAAGTTTCACTACTTCCTGCTGGCGGTCTGCGGGTTCGTCAGCACGAGCGAGGAGATGGACGTAATATCGATGTCCTTCATATTACCAAGTGCACAATGTGACCTGAAACTCGATACCCAAGCGAAAGGATGGCTCAACTCCATCATCTTCATCGGGATGATGGCGGGTGCCTACGCTTGGGGTTCGGTTGCCGATGCTCTTGGACGACGCAAGGTCCTCATCGCCATCTCGTTCATGAACGCACTTTGCATCGTTGCTTCCAGTTTTAGCCAGTCCTACGAACTTTTCATGTTCTTCCGTTTCTTAAACGGTGCCGCGTAAGTCGACGTGTTACTATTACCATATTATATTCTCTTATATGCATGTTTATCTCTTTAGATTAATCTGATCGAAGGGTACACTCGTGCGTGAATTTATTCGTTAACCACAGAAATCGTACATACATATATATACACACCTATATACGGATCTACCTGCAACTACGCACAATAAATAATGATCATCATTTTGATAACTATTATAATAAATTTCAAGGACATATTCTATACATATTCAGGAACTTACCGAGTTTTTCCTTAATATTTATCTTTAATACTATTATGCGTATTACGTGTATCAATTAATTCATATCAATTATATAGATATATCAGTCGTCGTGGTAAATTAAAATTATTTTATTAAGAAATTTTAAGCGTAAAATGCATCTATTATTTTATTACAGCCTGGGTGGCAGTGGACCGGTAATCTGGTCGTATTTTGCCGAATTTCAACCAAAATCGAAACGAGGCTCGATGTTGTCGTTCATGGCGGCGTTTTGGACCTTGGGTAATCTCTTCGTGGCTGGTAAATATCTTTGAATATTGCTCTTTTACACTACTATTCCTCTCGTCATAATCAGAAGCATACACCTTTTTTTTTTCTTCCTTCGCTCGCACATTAATCAAATTTTGATGTTACATTAATTAACGTTACGTAAAAAAGTGACGTAATCTTGCCAATTTTATTTTAACAATCGGCTTATATCCAATTGAATTTGTTATAACTAAATGTGATATGGTAATACGTGTGTGTGTGTGTAATTGTACTATTAAACTAATTAAAATTTAATTATTTCGCTCGGTTAAAGATCAGACCGAACGATTCAACGCTAAAAGTTCATTGGTCATTAAATCCCAATTTTTCGTAATCTTGAATATTGAGTTTTCGTTAATGTATTCGTATACGTGTTATATACAGAGGAATAAATTTATTAAAAATTACTCGCGTTATAGGAAGTACAACTACTACGTAATTATTTGTGATGTTTCGTTAACAATCAAAGGACTCTATTAATTATAATGTTAAGAAATGTTTCGAAATTTTAACAAAAGAAAACTGAATTATAATTTTTTAGAAAATTAACGTTTTTGATTAGTCGTTACCGAGAGTCAATAAATAAATGTGTAGAAATAATGAAGAATAATTGTTAAAGTTGGAGATAGAGCGAGGTGTAAAAAATCTTTGTCTACAGGACTCGCTTGGCTGATAATTCCAACGGACATCGGCGTAAAAAGCGTGTCATTCACGTACAACTCATGGCGAATATTCCTGCTGATCTGCGCTGCTCCCTCCTTCATCGTGGCGGGGCTGTTGTTGCTGCTCCCCGAATCCCCGAAATACCTACTATCCCGCGGAAGATACGACGAGGCTCTCGATATCTTCCGCGGTATTTACGCCACAAATACTGGCAAACCACGTGATACCTATATGGTGAGTGCATTATAGATCGACTATGAGAAATACCGTAATCGAGTCGAACGAATGAACATGTGTGTGTTCGGTGTGTTCGTAGGTAAAGGAACTGATACTCGACGATTTTCAAGTAGTCGAACCGGTGAAACCAACGAACGTCCCTGAAAAAAGTAAGAGCAAGTACAAGGTGATGCTCGGCGACATAATGGACAACAGTAAACAGCTGTTCGTCTCGCCGATACTCCGTTTCACCATCATATCGATCATTATCAATTTTACATTCCACATTGGGTACTACGGTTTGATGATGTGGTTCCCCGAACTGTTCAATCGGTTCGACGAGTTTCATCGTGAACACCCGGGACAACCGGCGAGTGTCTGCGAAGTCACCGAATACGTCGTTAGCAAAGGTTCCCACAGCGATGAAAACTTTTGTTCCGACAAAATTGGTGCTTCCGTATTTATGGAATCGCTCATTACCGTTGCATCGGCCATACCGGCCAATATCGTTGCGGTCCTCGGTATGGATCGACTCGGTCGTAAATTCTTTTTAGGTCAGTGCTTAACCCCCTCCACTTTTCCTTATTTAAATTCAATCTGTTTTGTTCCTTTTTATTTAAACTTTTTCCCTACTTTTTACAGTATTCAGCACGCTTTCGTCGGGAGCGTGCTCGATCGGATTGTACTTCGTGTACAACAAATACCAAAACGTCGTAGTCTCGGCGTTCTTCAGTGGCGTTATAAGCTGCGGTAACGCTGCTTTAGATTGTCTAATTACCGAAGTATTTCCAACGAATCTACGTGCTACCGGAATCGCCATCTCCATGGTCGCCGCTCGGCTCGGCGGTATCATCGGAAATATCGTGATAGCCCAGCTTCTCGACCTCTATTGTCCGGCACCTACTTTCATTGTCGCCGCTCTTCTCATTGGTAATCACTTTTACTATTATTTACCTTATAATAATTACTATTCGACTTATTACAAATATATTTAACGTTCTCTTTGATTGTTACAGGTGGTGGTCTCCTCTGCTTATTCTTACCAAATACGACGCGCGAACCACTTTCTTGACAGGGTTCAACAATCACCAAGAATTAAGCATAATACCGTCGAACGGGGCCCCGCATCATCTCTTTCTCTCCTTTTTTTTTCTTTTTTTGATAATGTTTGGTGCGCGATTCGGATGCCATCGTCAAACGCAAGAGGAACGAGTAGACCATCTTTTTTTAATAGTTGTTAGAATACATATCATATTACCATAACCATAGAACGAATTTTTTTTTTTTCATACGTGCAGCTTTATTTTTTTTCTTTTTCTTCAAAAACTATATGTAAATGATATTATTCTCAGTAAGTAATGTGTTCGACCCTTGTCTCTTTGTAAAAATTATTTTGATCATCCTTTTTCGAAGATTATTACGTACGTAAGTAGTCGACTACGATCAATGGACCGTTCCGAAGATTTTTTTAAATTTTATAGTAAATTTCCAGACGTTGTTTTTTAGTTTTTACTCTAGGATTTAATTATTTTTTTTATCTATACATACAATTAGAGTACGTAATCGTGATCCAAGTTGTAATTTATTTTATTCACTAATCAATCTTCAATTCGTGCTTTGCAAGTTCCCTACTTCAAGGTATCAAATGCATCAAATTAATTAGACAATAATAATCGTGGAAGAACATTTGAAATTCATAATTTAACATAAGAAACTGGAAATTTCCAACTATACAATTAAATGTAACATTTAAGCACAAGTGTTCTATGAAGTACTCTTCATTAAAAAAAAACTAATTTTTTTTTTAAATACCGTATATACAACACGGTCGTATCAATTTTATATCAGAGACAAAATATACGCTTTTTGCTGAATTGATATGTAGCAAAGACGAGATTAACTGTATAAAGTAATTTTTTATACATAGAATACATATATTGTTGTATTGAACCGCTCAACCACAGCAGTGATATTACCTATGCATACGCAATGTAATTTATATACATACATTTACTGTATTTTTATTATATCATTTAATTCTTTTTGTTCCTCCCCCCGCCCCCCACGAAGCTAACTAATTTTTATTTTTCAAGCTATGCGATTAATATCATATTGTATGTAAACTGCACTTTCCCCTCCTCACACTTAATTGTAAACATTTCATTTACATTCTGTGTAATTTGACAGATTGTTATCATTCATATTATTTTATCTCGATGTTTCGATGCATTTTCCGTCACGTACAAATGAAAAAAAAAAAAGAAATAATATGTAGAAGTTTGAGAAGAGCAGCAGGCACATCTGTATACTGATCATTAATTTTAACCATTAAAACGAAGTATTACATTACATTCGAGTCTCACGTAGAAAGTTTAATAATAATGTGAATGAACATACCTGCATAAAATTGCAGGCTTGTTAAAACTATTTGGTATACAATGTAAAATAATTGTTATTGTTGAAAATTTGTAGTTACTTTGTAAGATGTTAATGTTTTTTAAGTGAAACGACAAAGAAGAAATCAAAGTGTAACAATCATAATTGGGGCCAAACTTGCCCATTTAAAATAGTCAAATATATGTATAATTGCACAAATTTGTACTCATTCTTAGAATACTCAATTGAAAATAAAACAGTGAAGACTTATAGTCAAAACATACAGTTTAACTGCCTTAATTTATCACACCAAAGAAATAACCATTGTACATACAACTTTATAAAATACTAATGCAATTATTTTTAATATACATTTTTATCACTTACTAAAAAACATTCAGTTGATATAATATATGAAAAACTTATTTATATACAATATATGGAAAAAAAAAATTATATTTTTTAAATTATATACTAACCAACTATATAATATAAAATTTGTTAAAAAATGTTACATTAATGGACTATAAATAAATGAGTAATAATAATACAGATTTAGAGAACAATGTAAATTTTATTATTCCCATATACATAAGATGTTGCAAATATGTACCTCAAAATTATTCCCTCATCATCTTTTCCTTTTGTCGAGCAAGCTTCTTTTTGCTCAATTTCTTTTTGGATGGCTCCTCCTCCGTCGCTTTGGCAACAACGTCTTCTTTCTCAGTCAATATGACTTCGATGTGGCATGGAGAGCTCATGTACGCTAAAATAAATCAATATGATTTTATATTTTACAAATAGAATATTATATTTTAAAAACATTAAGTATTTATTCAATTACATGTTTATTAAGTTAAAGTTTGAAACTTTTTACTTGAAACATATTACTAAAATTACCCATTTGATAATTAAATTAAGTTTTATTAAAGTTAAAAAATAAATTTCTATTATTTTATCAAGTTAAATGAATGTTATTAAAATAACATCTTTATTATTAAAATTAAATATAACTCAAAATATTTTTTCAATATTTTATTAACTTAATACTTACGATTGATACGACCGTGCGCTCTGTATGTTCTCCTACGCAGGCAAGGTGCTTGGTTAACCTGAATGTGTTCGATGACAAGCCTGTCAACTTCAAGACCTCTCAAATCAGCATTACTTTCAGCGTTTTTCAAGAGCTGAAGCAAGAACTGAGCAGACTTTTTGGGCCAACGTCCTTAAATAATATAAATAATAACACATTACACAATAAATTATTTTAATAAATTACCAAAATATATTTTTTATTAAATAAACAGTATACAGCTACCTTGAGTTGTGCC
Source organism: Theocolax elegans (assembly GCA_026168455.1). Taxonomy (NCBI): domain Eukaryota; kingdom Metazoa; phylum Arthropoda; class Insecta; order Hymenoptera; family Cerocephalidae; genus Theocolax; species Theocolax elegans. Next base: position 2,106,201 of record CM047428.1, on the reverse strand, counting down.
GAACTGTTTAGCCTGAGCACACCTTCCAACGCCACCGTTGAACCTTCTGAATGGAACGCACTCTTTCAGATCAACAACGTTCTTTAGATATTTTTGTGCCCTCCTAAGAGGCATGTTTTTGATTGCTCGTGCAGTTTCATGAGTATTCTAGAAAATAAAATAAAGTAAACTAATGTTAAAATATGTTAATTGATAACCACAGATGATATAACAATGCTGTGTTAAATATTTAAAAATAATTAAAACAATTGTGTTTTAAAATAAAAATAATTAACTATAGTATTGAGCAGTGCACATAAAATAACTTATGGATTGTCAAGTTCTAAACAAAATTATTGTAAATTAAATTTTATAAGATGTTTCTCGTGTTATTAGCAAGGTGTCTTGCAAATAAATTTTATAAACAATTAATATCAACAAAATCACAGAAAAACTTTCAATATATACTGTATACTGGCACCAATAAATTAAAAAAGTGCTTAAACAATTTATAGGTTAGGTACCAAAATTTTGGAGTTAGTATTTGTTTACATGCAAATTAAGACAAACAAAGTATCGTTCTCTGAAGAAGGTGAGTTGCAATACTCAAACTAAATGAATTTCACATAAAACTTGACAATAAATATAAATTTTGAACATAAGGTAAGAACACTTAGCACATTGTTTATAACCACTCGTAAAACATCCTACCTTGAAATGCACACGGAGGTTCGAACCGCGCGCTTTGCACGATTTGCCTGCATTCGTAGGTTCATGCGAATATCGGCCCATCTTGTCCTGCAAAATAAAATTTCAAAACTTTTTCAAAAATTAACTTATCACTCGCGAAGTCACAAAGGAGGAGCTTAACCGGGACAGGTCACGCGATTTCGTCTACAATTTTTCGACCGAACGATACGTGAGTTACGGCAAATTTGCTCAGATATTGGTAGAATAATGTGTTTATTCATCATTTACGTCGGAATTTTTTGGATTTGGGATAATTTTGATACCGATGCGTCCGGATTCGTAAAACGTCACAGTGGGGTTATACCATACCTCTTCGGGAAGCCGAGATCGAAAAGAAAAAGGCTAGGACGGAAGCGAACGCGCACGCCTAACTTCCTTGGAATAGCCAACTGTTGGTTCATTGATGGCAGCACTTGCCCAGAGCCACGTGATATATGTCAATTTAAATATCCAAAATAAATGAAAAAAAAATTTTAAATTGAAAATTTAAAAATATTGTTTATGTATTACATGTACATATATGAATATATAGGTATATACATACATTAATAATTTATATACTGATTTATTTATCAATATTTAATAAATAAGTGAATATGTTACTAGAGTGTAAAAATAAATTTTTATAATATGCTGATTATTAACCATTTGATAGGCAAGTTAGTTGTAATAACAATGTTTACAAGCTGATTACATTTATAAGCAAAGTATCAAAGTTTGTACTATCATAAAAGGAAATGTGTAAAGGAGATATTACCTTACCATGAACTCAGATTGTTTTTACCAATCTTTTTAAAAACAATAGATACAATCATGTTGCATTTTGTTTAATAAATGAAATACTTTGTACATAATACCATACAGATTTATTTATCATTCAGTTTTAGCTGTCACAAAGATTGATTTTTTATCATTCAGTCTATTTTACTAATAAAGGTAAAAAACATTTAAACAGGTCTCATTGTACAAAGACAATTACACTCATACTCTTAAAGAAGTACAATTGCTCATTAATAATATATTCTAAATATATCTAATTTTTTAATATCTAAATTTATATAAAATACAAAACGACAATAAAATCGAGATTACAAATCTTGATATAAATTTGTTCGGAAACACTTGATATAAAATTAATGTATTCGTTTAACAATGGAAATACACTATCATAGGACAATTAGCGTTATTTAAAATTTGTATGATATATGAATGGAATGCGTATATTTTTTACGAGTTGTATGTGATGATTTCGATTATGAAAAAGTATAATAAAATATTACAATATAAAAAGTGGAAAGTATGTAAAGCGTTTATAATCGATAAAGAAAAATAATAAGTGTAAAAATATTATCACTTTCTTTAAAAGAGGGCGGCTACGGAAGAACTTTTAACGATTACTGACATTACATTAGTAAGTTGTAGCATAATGCCACTGTGCCTTATTAAAATATACAATTGCTTTGATCAATATTTATCTATAGGCACTTCGATAAATCCGAGTAATTAGGTATTTACACGCAATTCTTTTTTTCTTATACTATTACTATTAAATAACATTTAATATTTATTTTTATCGTTCTAAATTATCTTTTTCAAAAAATTGTAAAATGTAATTAATATATACTAAATAAAAAGGCACGTAAAAACCTACTTCACTACTGAAATAACGTGTACTCGAATTTAAAAATTTATATTTTGCGCAGATCTTAAATTTGTATTATACTTAATGTACAATATCTATTTAAAAATTAGACAAGCTAAAATTATATATTTATATAATACTTTAAAATACGTATTAAAAATTTAAATATTATTAAATTTCTTAAAATAATATGGCAGTACATTTATAATAATGTTCCAATAATAATTAATAATTCTAGCTTGACTAATTCTTGAATAGCTGCCCAAATTCGGTTCAATTAGTTTCAATATTCTTATACTCTTAACAATAAAAGTGCATTCTTCAGGTTTAATCATTTAATATTGCTTGCTGTGTACGTTGGATTTTTAAACGTGGAAGTAGCTTGTTTGTAAATTGGATTCTCGCTCTGAAATAAAAGGAACGTTTTAAAATAATTGAAAATTATCTCGATAGAAAAGGTTTCTATATAGAGAACCAAAGAAATTACTTACAGCATCCCATTTAGCCATCATGCGTTCCTTTTCAAATCTAGCGAATTCTCTTCTGTCGTGAATTGTAGTAAATAATTTCCAAAGCAACAACAACGCTAAACCAAGAAGTACAACTGCTGCAATGACTCCTAATACAATTCCAAGAACATATACTTGAGGTGGGCATTCTCGTTGCTTTTGTACCCTCACCAAAAGTTTATTATTCGTTATATTATGAAAGTATGCAAAATAGTATTTGCAATCTTGTTCATCATATCCATGACATCCAATCTCGTCTTTATCCACGTCAACTTCAAGGGTCTCAACAAGTTCGTAATCCCAATCAGTACAAGTTTGATTACACTCGAGTTCAGTAAGATTGCCTATTTTGAAGGCATTACAAAGAACACAGGGTTTTAATTCCTCGCAACGATTTGGACAAGTACGACACACGTGACAAAATTGACCTGAATATCGCGTCTCGCCTTCGGAGTCACATTTACATTTACCACATTCACATTTACCCTGGAATAAGAGATTTTCATTAAAATGTTATCGGTATTAATGTTTCATTAATTGATTTACACAGAAAAGATCAACTTACATGTCCAGAACACTCTTGACCATATAAATAACAGGTATCTTTGTTTGTGCTACACTCGCAGGCTTTACCAGACCATCCTGGTTTACATTCGCACACACCGCACACACACTTTCCATTATCTTTCCCTGAACACAGCTCCTTGTTACGTCGATCACAGGAGAAATTATCGCATTCGCAGTAAGAACCCCATACTTGCTGCAATAAAAAAATCCAAGAAAAATATATTAATTTATCTTTTGTTTATTTCTTATAAACTAAATCTAGTATTTCAATACTAAATATTAAATAATATTAGAATTCTTTAACTTGTTAATAAATTCTTGTATTGTATTCTATTTTTACTTATTGAACAAGTATATTTAATTTAAAACAACAATTTTTCATTTAAAAATATAAAGTATCTATTACATCTACAGTATTCAAATCTTTCATCAGTTTATATTGAAGCAATCAAACTGCAGCTCACCTCGTTAGGATCTTCTCTGCTGTAACAGTTACATATATTGCATTCACAGCTACCCCTGCCACTGCAATCGTAAGTGGTCGTGTTATCACGACGACAAGCAAACTCGTTGATATTCGTTTGGCCGCGGTCGTTGGCGCTACACTCGCATTGTTTGCCAAAGTAGCCATCATAGCAAGCACAAACACCACAACTCAAATCTCCATGATTGTCGCATTTTACAGATTGTGGCTCAAAACCTAAGTTACCAGAATCCCCTCGCTCACAATCACAATCGCACAGCATCTCCAGATTTACAGTTAACGATTCGTTGATTCCTACCTGTAGATTTAAGAGAGTTAGGTGCTTAAACTTTCTTTTCACATTTTTTAAAATTTTTTTATTCGAAAGTTTGAATTTTTTGTTTCAGACGATTCTACGCGAGTTATGAGGTTTTTGAATATTTTTTATTTAAATTTTATATAAATATAGTTTAATTTAATTTAATGCTATATAGTTTTATAATATAAATTGTAAGTTAGATATTGTCTAAATAAACTAACAGTACCTCTATCATAAAAAAAATTCCTAGAAACATGCACTTTTTTATCGAATTAACCTAACATGTACAAAAATTGTTAATAATAATGATATATCAAAGGTAGCAAAGTTCGTACCGGATAAATAAGAAATTTTTGATTCCATTCTGTACGATTTTCGGGGCAAGCTGGTACTTCAACTTCAACTGTAAATTCAACTTTATTTCCAACTTTGAGACCATCACATTTATTCGTTTCCACCAATGGTCCACTTCCTAAACAATTTGAATAATATCTGAGATTAACGTAATTACTAGCGGTATCTTTCATCTCGAGAGAACTTGAAATTGCATTGTATTGTTCACGAACTAAATCAACAATGTTACTCGAATCGTCGCTAAGTTTTGCTGCGTAAGATCCTTCGATTAACTTTGTCAAATTAGAATAAATCCTTATCTGTTCCTCGGTTACAGCCCAGATGATATTGACTGAGTTTTCCTTGACCTGTTTTAAAACGGGAACTTTATTATAAATGTGACGATAAAATCGCTAATTTTGTAAAATAATCTAATCTCCGTGTGAATACAGAAAATCAGAGTTTATAATTTATAAATAAATAAATACAATTATACTGTGTTTTTATTTAAATACATTGTTTGTTTCAACTAATAATGTATATTATTTAAATAATTGTATAAAGATAAAAACAAAAATATATAAGTATTGTTTTAGTTTTTAATAAAATTTATATTAGTTTGCTATTTTTAATTCATAGCAATTGAGTTGTATACTGATGTCTTTATAACTAAAGAAACCGGATGGGTATAGTTTACCCATTTTTGCTACATTTCCTTGTTCATTAACGCATGCGATTGACCGACTTCCGCGATGCGATAATTCTTTGATATTAATCGAGGCTTATATTTTACTCAAGGAAATGTAACTATTTTTTAAGCAAAAAATGTAAATTTACATATAAATTTTGTATAAAATTTAAAAGTATTACAAACTATATTTTTAACTATATTTTTAAGTATAATATTTTTAAAGATTAATTAAAGAATATATTGATTATTAATAGTTAAGGATGGCATTGAAACCAAAATAAATATGTAAATACGTATTTATATACCTTAAGGTTAATTTGTGAAATGCTAGGATAATCCTGTATGGTTGAATGTGTGTATAAGCCAGATTTATCCATATGACAGCAACCATCATTGGGTTTTACAATACCTCCAAGTTTACCATCGCCTGCATAATGGAAACTTGCGTCAGTCGAAAAAAGCAACAATTTACGTGCTTTTTCTCGCCATCCAATCTCATCTCTGCAAACAATGGCTTGCATTATAGCATCAAAACCACCTTCTGGAGCATCTAAATTTCCGGATACTGGAGCGTCGCGTACTTCAGTCTATTGGACAATAAGATCAAATAAATTGTTTCAATTTTCTTTATCAATTTTTTTTAAACAAATGAAATTGTGAATTGTAATTTGATACTCACTGCAAATCGGCGAGTATTTTGGGATAATGGCATGTGATTACGATAACCATATGGAGCAGCACAATTATCACAAGGTGCTTCAAGACTATAAATAATAAATGATTTTGATTGGTATTTTATAGTGTTTGAAATTTAATCTTTTGTTAAAGAAGTTTTTATAATTTGACTTACGCTTTAGGTACCATACTGACATAAGGCATAACAACTTTGTCAACAAAGCTACCAAACCCTAAACGGAAGTTACTTGTGATATTACTCATACTTTCAACTAGAAGTTGGCCTAAGTCTGATAACTTTTGTTTATCATCTTTCATGGAATTACTTAAGTCCATAAGATAATATAAATCTACAGGATAATCTTCTGCTTGTGCGTACTCAATTTTGATTTTTTGCACCTCATCTAAAATATAAAAATGTTTTAAGATTTTCTTTATAATTACTAATATAACAAATAAAAATTATATATTTTTTACTGACTAATTCTAAGTTTCAGACTAATTTCTTGTGGATATAATTGTACAGCTTCTTGTTTGCTATTACTACTGCTACTGCTACTGCTCGAAGACTGACTACTACTTTGTGATTCTGTATGTACAGTTGCACTAGTTGACTCTTGACCAGATTTGTGAGCACCTTCTTCTTCCTCTTCTTCAGATCCTGCGATAACATTATAACTTCCTTTGGTCAAATCCTTATAACGTATTTTAATATATTCATTATCTGGATTAAATGTATAATTTTCTGGACATTCTGCAGAGATCCTTGTATTGACATGTGGTAAGAAGCATCTTTTGTCTTCAAATCCCTAACATTTTGATGTAAATTTGTAATTTAACAACACAATTAATTTTATGAAAATCATATATTTTATAATACTCACAGGCATTGAACACCAAGCACAGCTTGGTGTTTGGATGCAATCATGGCACGTTTGTTTACTAATACATGCATTTGAACCAGTTGGTTTGTCTGATGCAGATTTTTCTGACAAGCTGGTTGCTATCCATGTTATTAGGAAAAATGTTAAACTCCACCTGAGTCTGTTAATCATTTCTATTAAACAAAAAAATTATGTACTGTAATTTTCAAAATTAAATCATAAAAATAAAAGATTTTAAAGAACTATCATAATTTTCTCACATTATCATAATTACTTTGATCTATAGAATTTTATGAACTATTAAGAATAATAAAAAAAATAAATTATGAAAATTTACTTTTAAATTTAGTTTAAAATTTTATTTTACAGAAAAATTAAATTATTATATGTAGCAACAAAACAAAACTTCTTAGTAAAGATGTATGATTTAAAATCAATCAAGGTGGTGAAAACTATATTTGCACTCATTGATCATCATCAGTACATAGAGTGAGCTTTAAATAACTATAAATTAAAAGCTTGTAATGTGATAGCTAAATGTATTTCTTATTTATTGATGTGTTCAGTTAACTGATCAATTGATCAAAAGAGATACAAACAGAATATTGTAAGATAAGTATACGAATTAAGTACCTTTCAATGCTTGCATTAAATTGTATGCTAAATATATCTTTAAATAAAATATTTAAAAATATATATGATAAATAGAATCTAAATATATATATATATAGATTATATTTTACAGAAAATTAAAATACTAGGTATATATGCAAATGTTAAACTAAAAATAAAAATTTATCATTGTTATGCTTTTTATTTTAAAATATTTATAACTGTTTAAAACAAGATGACATGTTCTATGCAAACAAGCTATATCACTTAGTCACTGAATAAACAAGAAAATGTTAAGATTTATCACTACAAGTGTGTTTACTTATACAATTGATATTAACATTCTTTAATAATAATTTATGTAATTAAAGATAATTATTGACATATATTTTAACAAAATTTAGATGTTAAATAAACTATTTAAAATATGTTATAAAAAAAACAGTTGTTGAAACACTAATATTTTTAAAATTATGTATTTAAAATTTTACATACATTTCCATAAAATTTCATTTACACTGTATTTTACAAATTAGATGATTAAACCAAGACAAAAATATTTTACGTTAAACAAAGTTATTCGCATTAATAAATAATATCTCTACAAAAAAAGTGTACACTGTACAGTGTGCTAAGGAATTCATCGTGTAATATTGAATAAACATACACAAGTTAAAAGTAGTATGCTGATTCAGATATCTTTACTAGTTTTTAACCAGAGATTCTGAGTCATTTTCTTACAGCATCCAAGAAGTAAAAAATTTTAAGAACACTTAAAAATATACGTATGTTTTACACAAGAAATTATAATTAAAAGTCAAACTAAAAATAATTTTTCTGTAAGGTAGCATAGTTATGTATAATCATTATAAAATGTATCAAACATCTTAAAATTGTATCAGAGATCTTCAAAATTTATATTGAAATAAAAAGAATATTTAAATTCCCTAGTGCAAAATACAACTAAAAATGAAAGTTACACAATCCCTATCCTTGATAAATAAATGTTACTTAATCTTAATTAAATCAATGGGACACAGAACAATCCCATTAAAAAGAAAAGTAATTAACATAAACATATAACTTAGTCTAAATATCGAAAAAGATTCATCTTTTTAACAAGAAATCTAATCTCCTCACGCGCCACCTACTCAATCAAACCTTTCAAAAGAAGGAGCAAAAAACATTATTCTCGCTCGATTGAATGCATAATAAGGAAAAAAAAAAAGAAACCCATAAAAATAAAACCGTTCACCGAACTCAAAGGCGCGGTCGCAAATCATTTACTCCTTGAGAGAGAGAGAGAGAGAGTAAGTATAGGCCCTAAAAGAGGAAAAGAAATACAATCCAAAACGTGTCGCCGGATTCTCAATAGCGATAACGTCATCGTTATAAATTTCGCCAGGATACGTATTTTTTATTCAAGGTACATAACGATGTAAGTACGCGCCGAGAGGAAAAAAATAGTCTATATATCGAAGACATTCGCGATAACAGCGCGTATACGATGGGGGTGGACGTTTATAGGTTTACACTTATCTACGTATATGCATGGATGTATGCATTTACATATACATAAAAATAACGTATGCATAGGTATATGTATATCCTTACTTCTGTTTCATACGTTGTGTATATTTACACTCCGGACTCCGGATTTCACGACCGGTTCTTTTCTTTTTTTCGGATGTACACTCGATCGGATTCACCTTGACTCGGGTTTTCGTGTATAGACATACACTTCACTCATTCCGCGTCATCACATTCGCGGTACTTTTCACTTTTCCCGTCGGTGATGCGTGTCGTGTGTACACAAAATGTACACGCGGCTCTTTCGGACGACGATTACTTATATACGACGACGACGCAGCAGCACTCGCCCAGCGACTGAATGGAATCGCTCTCGACTCGAGAATCGAGATACGAAGTGTATACCGTGAAAGCGCATACATCGCTTAGTATACAAACTTAAGTCGGTAAAGTAGTGCTCTACGTGCGCATAGGAAGATTTTGTCAAACAAAACTATACTTAAATTTACATTTCAATGAGAAAATATTAAAAGTATTAGAGGAGAACCTTTTTTTAATTGAAATTATTCTAAATACTATAATATATATATACACAGAAAATTAACTTCTCAAAAGTTGATTGATAATTATATGCGGGTAATAACGATAATTATAAATATTTCTTTAACGGATCAACGATAAATTACAAAAATTATTGTAAACTCGTTATTATTTTATTATTTATCGTATGTTTGAATTCCGATTTGAAACAATTGTATACATACGCATTCGAATATGCGCGCCAACAAGTGTGCGGGGGCGAGTTCACAACAACCCCTCGTATTATGCGACGCAATCCACAAAGCCGGCGGCGAAGATCCGCCTGCACCTCTGCACGCGCGCATTCGTCAATGTGAGAGAAAGAGCGAGACATACATATATATCGAACAGATAAAGAGGGGAGATAAAGAGCAAAGGGCTGACGAGCTCGTAGCTCGCTGATCGCAAAACAGAATCCCGGGAGGTGAAAAGAGGGAGAGAGACAGGAAGAGAGAAAGAGAGATAGTTCGCGAGTTATAACCTTTTCTCTCCGTGAGAGAGAAACACGTCGTTAAAAATCGCAACGGTGTTAAAGAAAATCCACAACGAGGTTGACATGTCAATCAGTTGATTTAACGGGTAAATCACGGACCAATACTTGCCCGTCGATTTTCTTTTTGCACTTGGAACGTATGTACAAAATCGATCGACGCCTCGCCCGTGATTTTTCTTCTTCTGTATATCTTTAGTGTTCTTCATTGGAATATTCAAAGTTGTTATTGTAGCCAGTATTAATTTTGTGAGATTGTTTTATAGTTTTATAGTTTTATTTTTCAAGTGTTTTTCGTTTCTCGTCGTCGTTTAAGTATAAGATTCACTTTGTGTTCTCATCAATTCAGTTGTTCTGGAGTCAAGCGATAATAATATGTCGAAGAACAAGTTAAATTTGACTTTACCACCTGGTTCGATAGAACCAGCACCTGCTGTATCACCTTCACCACCTGTACCATCTATACCTACGTATACAGAACCTCCTGTAATACCAGAGTATGTAGTTTGTTTTTATTTTATCTTTTAATTGATTGATTTTATAGTTTCAAGGACACCAATAGAATGCGTATATGACTTTGTAAAGCAAATACAATGAGGAAAAAAGGAAAAAGACTCTGGTCTATAAAGAGATTGTTGCAAAAGTTTTAATTAAATATATGCATGCTTCTGGATTGACTGATATAAAAAGAGGAGGAAACTTGTGTATTATAATAATGATATTATGCTCTATTAAATATAAGGATTCTTTTACAAAGGCATATTAATTTCTATTAGTAGTCCCCAGTTGTAGTTCAATTTGCTGTTCATTTAATTAGATATATATGTGTGTATATATTTTTTTCACTATTTAGCAGTTTTTTGAAAAATACATTCTTTTTTTCCAATATTTAGTGGAGTTATGAGTAAAATTAGTATCGATGCAATTCAAGAAAGACTGGAAGAACTTGGTATGGATGAAGAGCAGAGAAAGAGACTAGAAAGTTTTTTGGGACAAAAAGAAAAAGTTGGTGAATTGTGCGATGAAGATTTTGAAAAACTTGGTGAATTAGGTGCTGGAAATGGTGGTGTTGTTATGAAAGTCAGACATAAAAAATATGGACTCATCATGGCAAGAAAGGTAAATAGTATAAACACCATTTCAGTGAATTATAAATTTTTTTAAAATAATTTTAATAACTGTTTTACAACAAATAAAAACAATAATCAAACTTAATATGGGATCATCAAAGCGTTTATTTTATTTAATTTATATATACATGAATTTTTTCTAAATGGTTTTATTTATTCTAGTTGATTCATCTAGAAGTAAAGCCTGCTATTAAAAAACAAATAATTAGAGAATTAAAAGTTCTTCACGAGTGTAATTTTGCACATATTGTTGGTTTTTACGGTGCTTTTTATAGGTAAGTTTGTTTAGCTAGTTACAAGTGGTTTATTGTAAGTAGAACTTATTATATTAAACATAATTAATTACAGTGATGGTGAAATTAGTATATGTATGGAATATATGGATGGTGGATCACTAGATCTCATACTAAAAAAAGCTGGTCGAATACCAGAGCCTATTCTGGGAACTATTACTTCTGCGGTAAGTATCAAATTGAATAGTAAATTAATCTTTACATACATTTTCTTTCTTATTATAAATTCTTAATAATACGTTTCTCTTTCAATGAAACCACCCGGATACATTCTTATACAATACCTTCTTAACTCGTCGTACACCCATAAAAAAATTCCTATAGGTAAACAAGGCCAATACCAAAATACATCCAAAGGCATAGTTTTAAATACTTTCTCTGTGCCTGGTACATATAACAAGAAAAGAGTTAATACTACTTCGAAAACAAATGAAAAATTTAGGGACCAATTGCTCATTCCTTGTTGGAAAATAGAATTTCTTCTTGTTTTACACATTACCAAGTCTATCATCTGCGTAATAACAATGGACAAAAAGTATCCAGTTCTCGCTTCATTAAGTAAATCCATACGGCTCTGATAATCCCAAGTTTGACCGTAGGAATCCTTTAGATCGTTAACAGCATGATTGTCCCAATCTAGTCGAAGCCCAAATAAATCATAGGGCAAAAATCCATGATACATGAGAATACAAAAGTATGTGTAAAATCCAGCCATAGCTTGAGTCATGCCAATTTGACCATAAGTCATAGAAATCAATCTTTTATTAACAAGTTTGTCGTACCTAGGATTTCTCGGAGCTCTCCGCATTATATCCGACTCAGGTTTTTCGTACGCCAACGCTATGGCTGGTAATAAATCTGTACCAATATCAACGCACAATACTAGTTCTATGACGAACGGCAAAGGTATAGAGAATATTATACTAATGAGCATCGGTAACATCTCGGGTACGCTCGAGGTCAACGTGTAAGCAATTGACTTTTTCAAATTGTCGAATATCAACCGACCTTCTTCGACACCCGTAACAATCGAAGCAAAATTGTCATCTAACAGTATCATGTCCGCTGCGTTTTTCGCCACATCAGAACCGGTGATACCCATCGCCACTCCAATGTCAGCTTTCCGTAAAGCTGGTGAATCGTTGACTCCATCGCCTATTATAACAAATAGTCATTTATTAATTGTCTTCTCAAATTACTTTGAACGAGTAGGAGTGCAAAAAAACATTTAATCGTGAAATTTACCCGTGACCGCGACGACTTCACCAAGTCTTTGGCAACTCTCGACGATGAGAAGTTTCTGCTGAGGCGACGTTCGAGCAAACACAATTTCTTCGTGGTTTCTAATAACGTTATCGAGGTCTTTTTCCGACATGTCTCTCAACTCACTGCCAGTGAAAACAACAGCTTCGTCGAGTGGTCCCGATGCATGAGAATGCGTAATATCCATATCCAATGCACGTTCGTATTTCGTTTCGTGACCTTCGCTAATTATACCAACTTTCTTAGCAATTGCGATTGCTGTTACCGGATGATCGCCAGTTACCATGATCACTTTGATACCGGCTGTGCGACACTTGTGAACGGCTTCGTGAACGAAAGGTCTCGGTGGATCGGTAAGGCTAACTAGCCCTATAAATCTATATCCCGTCGTTGGAAAGTTGTATTTTTTTGGATCCGTTGTGTTGAATTGGTAGTCCAATCCGTACGTATCCACTGGTTAATTCGAATCATTTATATTTTCGTATAATTTTAATCTTTTTGAAATGTAACGGTACTATTCAATTTAAAAAAATCAATTTTCAATTAGTATATTGTTTGTAATTGATTAATTAACTTTTTATATACAGATGAATTTGGTAAATCACTTTACATTTTCTTATACGCAAGGATGTGGTAATGTATCGATGGTGGGAGCAAATGTTTTTTTGTTACAGAATATTTTTAGCAATAATTTATAATTTTATTGCGAAATTTCGCTGACGTGGTTGGTCAGCTTCTGCTGGTGTTGCCCCTACAAAAGTAGTTATAAAACACATACAGGATCATAATCGAATTGTAAAAGTAATGCGTACATTCTAAAAGAAACAATTCGTTGTCACGTATTGTCAGATTAATTTGAACACATTGCGCTACACTCATGTAGAAACAGTAACAATGCATTTACTTAAGTTAAATCTTTATATATGTATCAATAACTTAGGATTGTGAAAAGAGGTTTATACATATATGCAGAGATAAAATAACTTCCTTCTTAATAGTATGATTAGTTTTGTAATTAATGTGGATAATGTCACACATAAACAATAGTTTAAAACTAAAAGAGAAATGAAAAATGTAAAATGACCGCGTGATTATGTTTCACTATCACTTGATAACAATTGACTTTTTACAAATATTCCAGGTAGTTTAGTATTAGAGATTTTTAGGAAAAGCAATAGAAAAGCATAATTAGGAAAAACAGTAGAATCATAATTAATTGGTTTGAAAAATCAACTTGATCAACTAGACTTTTATTTTACATAAATACATCGTAAATCAAAAACTCATTGTTACCGACTCTACCTGCGCGTGGCGCAATGTTCATATTCATCTGATTTCACAGTACACGTGACAGTGAAGCACCGCTAAAAGTAAAAACGTTTGTATAGTTTTAGAATTGTACTATTTTAATAATTATTTTTGTAGAGGCAATTTGTCTGGAGAGACTGACCAACCACGTCAGTGAAACGTTGAAATAACGATCGATTTTAAAATATCACTTTACATAGTGTTTTTTTATTTTGTAATAAAAAAAATCATTTGTTCTCACGATCAGACTCGTTATCATATCCTAATACTTAATTTTGGCTATAATTTTCTTTGGAAATTTTATTATAAAAAATAAACTAATTTTTTGTATCCTTGTCAGTGTGTATACCTTCATTAAACAATATTTATCTGAATGTAGGTTAAAAACGTATAATGTTTACCTGGAAGAACAAAGTCACAGTAAGCTAGAACCCTCTCGCCTAAGTATCCTATATCCATAACCGATTTCCTTGCCGATTCGAGATCCGCGGGTGTTATTTCTGTGGTCGTTCCGTCCGGTGACAATATCGTCGTGCAATAATCCAATACGACTTCCGGAGCACCTTTCATTATCATGATGAAACCGTTGATATCCTTGTGTATGGACAACTGATATTTGGTCAACGAATTGAACGGTATTTCCGCAACTTTTGGATACGCGGCTCTATACGTTTTTGTGCTGTGTATGTGCTCGCAAAATTTGAGAATACCTGTTTCGTTATATCGATAATCGTTACTTCTTTTAAATAACCCGGAATTAACGCGGTTTATTTTATTTTATAAAATTATACCGGTTTCGGAAGCGTCACCGATGACGTATCGATTTTCGATCAAAGCGTATTGATCCTCGCTCGGATCGTCCCTAAAATCAGCTCTCAAGCACAAAGTGGCGACCTTGATAAACGCGTTAAACGTAGGTTTTTCCAATAGCAAATCTCTCTCAACTCCGAGCATCGTGGTGTCCGGAATGTTGTACCTTGCGTTACCGATCCACAAGTTCGAGACTGACATTTTATTTTGGGTGAGCGTACCAGTTTTGTCCGAACATATGATGGACGTCGAGCCCAAAGTTTCGACGGCTTCCAAATTTTTGACCAGACAATTTTTGCTCGCCATTTTCTTGGCGGTGAGGGTCAAGCTCGTCGTTACGGTGATCAGTAAAACTTCCGGTACATTTGCTATTACGATACCGAGGAAATAAGCGAAAGCCTTGATCGCGTCACCTTCCATTATGAAATCCAGGATGAAAAACAATATTCCGCAAATAACAGCGACGAACACGATTAAATGAACAAAATGACGTATTTCCTTAGCTAGGGGGGTTTCACCCTTGTGCAAGTGAGTGGTGAGACCGGCCAATCTGCCGATCATCGAGTTGTCACCCGTAGCAATCACGATTCCTTTCCCTTCGCCCGAGACAGCGTACGATGAGAAAAATGCTAAATTTTTTGATTCCATAAGATTAATGTCAGTCGGATATTCGGTACGGGACGACGGTTCGCTTTCACCTGTGCACACATTTATTACGTCAAAAAAATAGATAAAGTCATATTTGACGATGATAATACTTGTATTTCACCCCTCCATTGTTAATTATTTTATTAACAAAATTAAAAGATTATTTTTCAATATCTTAAGGTTGATACATGGTATAATATATGGTTAAATAATTTAAATGAAATAAATACATTTTATTACCTGTCCCTCAAGAAATGGAAAAATAATATTTTAATTTTGTTGAATTAATATTTAATGAAAATGTCCGTTGTACCAGAAAATCATATGTACATACTAACCCGTGATACTCGAATTTTCGACCCTCAAGCCACGGCTCTCGATGATTCTCGCATCGGCTGGAATTTTGTCACCCAATCTTATTTCAACTAAATCGCCAACGACAACCTCTTCGGCCGGCAATTGTATCCTCTGGCCATTTCTAATGACGGTAGCGATCGTCGGTACCATTCTCTTGAACGACTCCATCACTTTGGTGTTTTTGCTCTCTTGAACGTAAGCGAAGAGACCGGATACCAAGCAGATGATAACGATGATCACACCTAGCCACTCGGTTCCTTCGCCTTCGTGATCGATAGCAACTTCGATCCCGTGCAGGATGAAACACAATAACGCGCATATCCACAATAGAGCGGCGAATCCACCGTACATGCATTTAAGAAATTTAATATACTCCGGTGTGACTCTTGGTGGTGAGAGTGCGTTCGGTCCATTTGTCTCGAAAACTTTAGCAGCTGCTTCGTGTGTCATCCCGTTGGTAACGTCAGTCTTTAATTTGTCGCATAATCTCATTATCGGTATCACGTGGTCGTACGTTTCGAGCTCGTGGTACAATTCATCGAGTTCTTCATCGGTTATCGAGAACGATTGGATCCGCTCGATTATACTTTGAACTTTTCCTAGGACATCCTTCGCCATCGTTGCGATTAGGTTATACACTTCCTTTCAATCATCTCTCACCATTCGATTGTTTTCACCATTCGCGACATGTTAATGCAATTGTGATTATGAACTTAATTACACACACACACAGTACCTATACCGTCCTGCGTCCATAAGTTTAGGATCGTTTGTAAATTTTTCATTTGTATGTCTAGATTTTATCTAATGTTTAACAATCCACAACTTTCGAAAGAAAATATCGTAGAATAAAAATATAATTTAAAAAAAAGCATAATATACACAGAATATGATCTCTTTATCATTTACTAATAGCATTAATTATTAAACAAAATCTAACTGATAGGGCGATTTTTTTAACTAAATTTTAAAAAATTCTCCCTGTATTTTGCTCTTTTTCAAATTATTCTACTATTTTTTTTCGAATGTAATAGATCGTTAAGTATCTCACAAAATATATATTATACATTTAAATAAGAAATTTCGAAATGATCCTAAACATATTAACGGTACTGTATGTATATAGACATTTAAATTGTTGAACCTTGTTTTTGTTAATACAATTGAGAATTAGTGTTACGATTTTTTTTTACTAAACACGTATATTACTTAGTCAATACACATACATAGTCTTAATCTTTACTGGATCTCCGCTCAGTAATTTTAGCGCGAGCGATTTAACATTGAAATTTGTTCGATTAATTTATTTAATATACTATGAATTTACGGGAAAAAAACCCAACAATTATTATAATGTTTTGCAGTAATTTATATATAATAAATATATATAATATATATAATATAATAAAGGCGATAAATATAATATGAATAACGCTGTAATTTTGATTGCCTAGGTCCTCAAAGGTTTGAGTTACTTGCGAGATAAGCACGCGATAATGCACCGCGACGTCAAGCCAAGTAACATTTTGGTCAACAGCGCGGGAGAAATAAAAATTTGTGATTTTGGCGTATCCGGGCAACTAATCGATTCGATGGCGAATTCGTTTGTCGGAACTAGGAGTTACATGTCGGTGAGTTATTATTCCTACCTTTATATATATATATATATACATGGGCTATTTCACGTCAAATGGTACGATGAAAATTTTAAATCGCTCCAAAATATGAGAACAGGCTGGAAACATCTACCAGAAGATAGAAAAAAAATTTTAGGTGTTAAAAATAATTTGCCTAAGAGTTATTCCACCATGAAAAATGGAAATTTTTCAATTTTTTAGAAAAATTTCTATTTTCAAAGCCATTTATCTCAAAATCTATTAATTTTTTGGAAAAAACATTACAAACAACATTTGTTCAAAATAATCTTTAGAACTTATCTACCTGGGTTACAAATCTTAATTTTAAAATCTCGAAAAGATAGAACGACCGTAAATATTGAATATCAAAAAAAGGCGACCACGCCACGATCGATTTTGATCTAACACCGCTCAAAAGATCACATTTCTTAAGAGCTTTCGAGTGGCGGTGGTTAGATTATTGGCCAAGACCGCTGGTGTAAGTTATGTCCTGAAATACGTGAAAATTAGTGATTTTTTGAGGTTTATGAGGCATAACTTACATCAGCGGTTTGGCCAATAATCTAACCACCGCCACTCGAAAGCTCTTAAGAAATGTGATCTTTTGAGCGGTGTTAGATCAAAATCGATCGTGGCGTGGTCGCCTTTTTTTGATATTCAATATTTACGGTCGTTCTATCTTTTCGAGATTTTAAAATTAAGATTTGTAACCCAGGTAGATAAGTTCTAAAGATTATTTTGAACAAATGTTGTTTGTAATGTTTTTTCCAAAAAATTAATAGATTTTGAGATAAATGGCTTTGAAAATAGAAATTTTTCTAAAAAATTGAAAAATTTCCATTTTTCATGGTGGAATAACTCTTAGGCAAATTATTTTTAACACCTAAAATTTTTTTTCTATCTTCTTGAAGATATTTCCAGACTGTTCTCAAATTTCGGAGCGATTTGAAATTTTCATCGTACCACTTGACGTGAAATAGCCCATATATATATTTTAAGTGTATAAAAAGATAAAAAATGTAATTCTGTAAGTATATAATGAAATTATTTTTGACAATTAATCGTTACAGCCGGAACGACTTCAAGGTACGCATTACTCGGTGCAAAGTGACATTTGGTCTCTTGGTCTTTCTTTAGTCGAAATGGCAATAGGTATGTATCCAATCCCACCGCCCGACGACAAGACGATAGCAACGATATTTGGTATTCAACCGACTCCTATGCCAGAAAATCCAATAGTTAATAGCGTTTCTACTCCAACGACTCAATCGCCTGCGAAAGGTAAAATTTCTATTACTCGATTATGTATATATTATATATATGGGTGGTTCTCTGTGACATCGAAGATGAAAAAAATAAATATTGCTATAACTGTGGGAATATGTTTTAGAGGTATCCAGTAGTTCTCCTGAATATTTTCAGATTTTTTCTGGGCCATTATTTTAAGTTACAGAGAGTCAAAGTTGACATTTTAGCACTTTTTTGCATTATATGCCCATTTTCATGAATTTTTACCTCCCAGGGGATGCATTTTTCACTAAAAACATAACTATGACTTTTTTTGTAAAATTTTCCGAACTTTTCATTAAAAATACTTTTAAAGACATAAATGTATGCTGTCACACTCTTGTAAGCCATTTAAACCTTAAATAGTGAAAATCAGCAATTCTGCTCCGGACTCTGGTAACCTAATACTGTCTAAAAGATGTCTTTTTATAGTCAGAAACTGCCTAAAAATTTCCAGAGTGGGTCTAAATCATTAAGATCACTTATGGTCAAAATATCCGGGAAAAGTGCCCGAAATATTAATAGAAATGTATATTTGTTGCCTTATAACGATGAATCTATTAGCATGATCATTGCAAAAAAATTTATGCACTTACCTTGGAATGGTAGAAAAGTATCTCTACTTGTTTCAGTATCCATCTAATTCCCTGTAAGCTGCTAAAAATTCAAATATTATTATAAAATTATAAAAAATTATTTTTTAAACATTTATAATGCTGGATTTTTAGTTTTACATCCCTTACAAGAATTATAATACTAATCTGAAGGATTACTATAAATGTATAAACATCATTATTACAATAACTGAATATACGTATTTAATACAAAAGATATATAAATAAATCGGATATATAATTATAATGAATAATATGATAACGTGACAGTGACAAGTTTGTGAAATCTAAACAATGTATTGCTGAATAATAATAATAATAATGTTGATACATTTATAGTAATCCTTCAGATTAGTATTATAATTCTTGTAAGGGATGTAAAACTAAAAATCCAGCATTATAAATGTATAAAAAATAATTTTTTATAATTTTATAATAATATTTGTATTTTTAGCAGCTTACAGGGGATTAGATGGATACTGAAACAAGTGAAGATACTTTTCTACCACTCCAAGGTAAGTGCATAAATTTTTTTGCAATGATCATAAGCATATGCTTGATAATAATAATGTTGATACATTTATAGTAATCCTTCAGATTAGTATTATAATTCTTGTAAGGATGTAAAACTAAAAATCCAGCATTATAAATGTATAAAAAATAATTTTTTATAATTTTATAATAATATTTGTATTTTTAGCAGCTTACAGGGGATTAGATGGATACTGAAACAAGTGAAGATACTTTTCTACCACTCCAAGGTAAGTGCATAAATTTTTTTGCAATGATCATGCTACTAGATTCATCGTTATAAGGCAACAAATATACATTTCTATTAATATTTCGGGCACTTTTCCCGGATATTTTGACCATAAGTGATCTTAATGATTTAGACCCACTCTGGAAATTTTTAGGCAGTTTCTGACTATAAAAAGACATCTTTTAGACAGTATTAGGTTACCAGAGTCCGGAGCAGAATTGCTGATTTTCACTATTTAAGGTTTAAATGGCTTACAAGAGTGTGACAGCATACATTTATGTCTTTAAAAGTATTTTTAATGAAAAGTTCGGAAAATTTTACAAAAAAAGTCATAGTTATGTTTTTAGTGAAAAATGCATCCCCTGGGAGGTAAAAATTCATGAAAATGGGCATATAATGCAAAAAAGTGCTAAAATGTCAACTTTGACTCTCTGTAACTTAAAATAATGGCCCAGAAAAAATCTGAAAATATTCAGGAGAACTACTGGATACCTCTAAAACATATTCCCACAGTTATAGCAATATTTATTTTTTTCATCTTCGATGTCACAGAGAACCACCCATATATATACTGCACATAATTGTTTTATTTATTGCGTTAGCTCGATTCTATCAATCGTATGAATATTCGTAATTTATATTAATTTTCGTTTCGTTATTTAAAGGGCGAACCCAAGGACGATTCGAGTACGAGAGTCATCAGGGTAATGTATTTATAATATACCTATATATGTATATATATATATACGTATAAATTAAAAGTAAAAAATATTTTCGTAAACGAACGCATATGCCTCTTTTTTACGTTGCGTTATTTGTACTGCTACTGCCTGGATGGATGTGTATGTAATATTTGATTTACAGATCCGAATAGTCCAAGACCAATGGCAATATTTGAATTGTTGGATTACATCGTGAACGAGCCACCTCCGAAATTACCTCTTGGCATATTTAGTGAATCTTTTACAGATTTCGTTAATCGGTGCTTAAAGAAAAATCCATCCGAGAGAGCGGATTTGAAAACGCTTATGGTAAATATGTCTTTTCACTTTAAATGTTACATTCGTCCTCGTTATTCTCGATAAAATATTAAAAATGTAAACGTTTATCTTGCAGAGCCACGAATGGATAAAAAAAGCTGAATCGGAAAATGTCGATATCGCCGGATGGGTATGTCGAACAATGGATATACAACCAACAACTCCAACGCGCTTAGCGAACGTACAATCCTGAATAAATGTTACTCTTACATACTTGACTACTTGCATTCACGTTCAGTACTCTTGAGTTACATTTATGTTTAGCTTTTAGTTTCCACGCGTTTAAAAACAGTGGCGATTAATAGTTTTCTTTGTTTCATTTGATCTGTGCGCTTATTTACGACATTAACGTAAGAGTATGCCCAATAATAAAAACAAAATAACGGCTAGAACCGAGCAAGAAAACGGATGAGCTACATCGACGAACAAAGAAAATGAGAAAGATATCGCGATTTTCATACAATAGACATATAAACGTCAATTTTTTGTGATAGCGACGATTGATACGAAATGGTGATTTTTATAGTTAAAAAATACGATGTCTTATCCGTTTAATGTGTATGTACATATAAAAATATTGTAGAAGAGCATAAAAAAATTCGTTAAACATACGAAATATAGTAGATTTTGCGAACGAGGTAGATATTGTTATATATTTTAAACGTAAGCGGGACTTAACGATTAATCAAACCTCGCGGTGCATCTCGCTCGCCACTGAATTTTTCGTTTAAATTAAAACTATTTGAACTATTGAATTTCAGTTACATCATTATTAGTTCATTTAAAGTATGTAAGATGAATCGTTCTAGGCTAGTTTTAGTGTTCTTACGAACGTTCAGAAATGAGAAAAATGTTTTTTCCTTATAACAACAATATTAACAACAACAACAACCAATGAGATTAAAATGCAAAAGTAAACAACCAATGAAAACAAATCCTTAATGAAAGAAAAAAAGAAAGACCCACATCAAATATAAAATGAGTAAAACAAATTATATATAAATAATGATAAATTAAAAATTATGGCATTAAATGCATGGAATATAGTACGTTAATTTTTGTGAGATTTGTACCTGAAATGCTGTATCTTATAAGTTTCGTATTTTCGAAACACGAAATAAATCAATCCAAAAGAGTTTTACGGCGCGATTAATAATTTTTTAACGTTATCGTTTTGTTTTCATTGTTTATTGTATATCTCTCTATCTCTAACTATGCCAATGCTAAACTTTCTCTCGTTCCGATATAATATAAACTTTTTAAGCACACGACAAATGACTGACAAAATATACGACTTGTGCGTAAATTTACTACATAAATATATATTAAAATACTGTATATCTATGCGACTTGTAGCTATAATGTGTAGCATGTTCGATAAAAACTTCTGTCATGTATACTTAAACATATGAATCGAGAGGTAGGTATATAAAAATAGAATGATCGCATAAATTTGTGCAGAAATGTTTCTTAGGCCACAAAATAAAAGAGAGATATAAGTATATATGAGTATAACGATAAAACGATTCTTTGTTTTTGCTACTGATGTTAAAATAATAAGTTCACCAAATTTTATGAATATTAACATTAACATTAATAATTATTACTTAATAATACATTATTTTAGTGCTAATTAAGTATTTACTTATTGTAAATCAGTTGATATCTTTTTCTTTTTCAATATAATAATTTATTGTATATTGTACATTACTGTTTACATATACTTATATATATTTTCTTACGAAAGATATTGCGTTTAATTATTTACGCTTACCGCTACTCCCTTATAGGGCTATTTTTATTTAATAAATATATTTTTATCGTAGAAGTAAAGAATCTAGTTGAAAGAAGATAATTTCAACTTGGCCTCTTATGCCTGAAAAACTTTGTATATGCTTATCGTGCTACACAGATTAGCGAAAAGGTATTAAAGAAAATAAAAATAAAAAAGAAAGAGTATAACTCTTTTAGAATATAAAAACGTGCTTCATCACTCAAAAGTATTTGCGATAGCAAATTATATTATATGTTATTAAGTAATTGTTCGTACACACGTTAAAAGCATCTAATAGTATGTATAACCGAAGGTCAGCTGCAAGTTGACTCCTGCAGTATGTTGTGTGCAAAATTTTGGGTGTCTTATTTGAAAAATGATAGGAAAAATGATAAAAATGTTTATATTGCTCGCAGGCGAAGAGAAAAAAATTAAGCTCAGTATTCGTTGGTATATGCAGTTTTTTACATTGCACGTGTGGTTAAACTCTGTAACATTTTCCGATTTTTATTCAATTTTGCGTATCAATTTAAAGTAATTATTATTCGAAGAAATGTAAAAATTTAATGATTATCCTGCATTATATACATACAATAAATACAGTATTTCTCTTCTTTGTAATATTATTGTGAATAATCATAATGTAAGTAATGAAAATTCATTATTTCATAAAAATTAACTGCTTTATATATATACAACAAAATATGTACGTTTATAAATACATTTTTATTCAATAAGTTTCGCAAGTAAAAAATTTAACTTAATTACGTTAAACATTTTAATTTTGACGATTTCTGCAAAATATTTCGAAACAGTCGCTTATATATGTAAAATTTTAAATAAAATTAATATTGACGTATCCAAGCTTGAGACTCTAAAAGCGGTTTAAAATGCAGAGTTAAAAGAGGAGTATTTCATGGGGCAAAATTTTTAAAGCTGCTCTAGGTGAGCTGGTCCTCGCTGACGTGCCTCTCGCTGAGCGCTATATGTCCACGAACTGATTTAAAAAAAAAACATTAAAACTCTTGATACGACTAGAGTGGAAACATGTAATTTTTTATATTGCTCGCAGGCGAAGAGAAAAAATTAAGCTCAGTATTCGTTGGTATATGCAGTTTTTTACATTGCACGTGTGGTTAAACTCTGTAACATTTTCCGATTTTTATTCAATTTTGCGTATCAATTTAAAGTAATTATTATTCGAAGAAATGTAAAAATTTAATGATTATCCTGCATTATATACATACAATAAATACAGTATTTCTCTTCTTTGTAATATTATTGTGAATAATCATAATGTAAGTAATGAAAATTCATTATTTCATAAAAATTAACTGCTTTATATATATACAACAAAATATGTACGTTTATAAATACATTTTTATTCAATAAGTTTCGCAAGTAAAAAATTTAACTTAATTACGTTAAACATTTTAATTTTGACGATTTCTGCAAAATATTTCGAAACAGTCGCTTATATATGTAAAATTTTAAATAAAATTAATATTGACGTATCCAAGCTTGAGACTCTAAAAGCGGTTTAAAATGCAGAGTTAAAAGAGAGTATTTCATGGGGCAAAATTTTTTAAAGCTGCTCTAGGTGAGCTGGTCCTCGCTGACGTGCCTCTCGCTGAGCGCTATATGTCCACGAACTGATTTAAAAAAAAAACATTAAAACTCTTGATACGACTAGAGTGGAAACATGTAATTTTTTTATTGTAAATTTTGATAGTTTTCAAACAAATGAAAGAAAAAGTTATGAGTGTAAACAAAATAAAAACTGGGAAACATACATGATTGCATTAATTTGTAAATACACAATAACATAATTATTTTCATGCGTGTACCCACTTATTTTGCTACAAAGTTATTTTATATAAAATACAAATGTATAATGACAGGCATTATTAAAAAACCGCGTTTACCGTAAATTTATATTTTACATTCTCAAATTAATGTAATAGAACATGAATTTTCATATGTGTAGAGTATGTTTAGAAAATAAGTTTTATTTTTATCTAAATGATTTAAAACTTTGGCAATATGATTATAATCAATAAAAGGTACATATTTTTTTTGTTAAATTTATATTACATAAGTGCAAAACTAATTTTAATTCATTGAGTTGGAAAACATAAATTTCATATTCTAATTATACTTTGTTTATACATTTTTTATATAAAATAATTTATATTATACTTTCCCAGGTATTCATCTCCAACAGGTAATAGATTTATTTAAGAAAAATTTCTAAAATCAGAAAAACCAAAGAATCCGGCACTTATTCAAAAACGTGCACATTCCTAGATGTAAAATCGCAGATTGTATCGATAGATCGTCTACATGTTGTAGGAATATACAAAAAAAGTTTGTACATAATTTATATTTAATTAAATTTTTCATTCAACGATATAAAAATTAAGTAAATTTATTAGGCCTATCGAGCGATTTAAGAAATACGTGATTATATAGTTTGATCACAAGTTGTAATTTTTTGTTTAAATTTATAAATATATTGAAAATGAGTTAAATCATGCGTAATTATAAGTTAACTTATATGTTATCATTGTCATTATTTGTTTACTCGACCAGGAACTTATTCGATTGTAAATTTATATATACATATTATGAAGACAAATATAAAAATACTTTATTTAACTTTTGCATTTATATGTTTTATTTCAACATATATATTAGATACTTGTTATGTCATTTATTTAATATTTTAAAAAATGTTTATTTATGTTATAAAATCATACATATGTATTTATTCATAAAAGATCCAGTTTTTACAATTTTATTTTATCCTAGTTAATATTAAATAATACAGATAATTAATTATAAAAAGAAAAATATTACATTATAATGTTCATAACTGATTATAATATTTATTCTGTATAGACACATTCATATATACTAGTATTTGTATAACAATGTTAGACCTGTGAAACAACGAAAAACATTTAAAGAGTACGATTTATTAGAAGCATAAGTGTTTTTGAAATTAACTTGTCTTTGCTTAGTAAAAACTTTGGAAGAATAACTTTGCAATACTATAAAAAAAAGATTCAAATATTTCTGTATAAAGTATCACGATACTATAAATTATTTATTATAAATTATTATAAAAAAAACACGAGAATTTACAAATTTTGGTTTTAGAAATTTACAGATAGAATATCTCATTTAAAGTAGAATTTTTTTTAAATAATCGTTATCCTTTAGAAACTTTATGTAGTAATATTTATCACAAAGAAAAACAGTACCCACTAATATCACCATTTTAATTAATTAATTGATAATGGACTCATTAAGATTAACCATCATTATAATAACTGTAAAGTTTGTATAAAGTACAAAAGAGTTGATGTTTTCATAATCTTATTTTACACGTGATGTGATTAATATTAAAAGTAAATAGTATGGCACTTTAGAAAAACTTTATCTAAATTTAGAAAAGACACTTACTATTTTAAAATAACATTATATCATAAATGTTAATGAATTTTAATATTTTATTCCAAAATTTATCAAGTACTAACTATTTTGATATTTTAAATTAATTATAATCAGTTATTTCAAAACTGATGATTATCCAATATGAGATAAATGTGCTAAACATTATATACCATGATTATTTCAAAATAAATATAATTATAAAGTTAACAAAAACTTTCTTCAACATTAAGAATATGGTAAAGTAATTTAATTACAAAATACTAAATTATTCGATATATCGAATGTTCACACATAACTTATGATCAAATTTACATGACAAGCTTTATAGAAAAAACAATCTTAACACTAGTAAATTTTAATTAAATATCGCACTTAAATATATATATTCAGAATTGTCATTTTAATGTTCACAATTCTATTCTTATTCAAAAATTAATTTTTCATTCAATTATTCAAATCGATTCAGAAATCGTATAAAACAGAGTCATGGATAAAATCGTCATCTGAATTGACGTCGTAATCATCATTGTAATAAGCTTCATAATCTTCGTAATTATCCGGAAAGAAATAATCTTCATCGTGATCGAAATCCTGACGTAAATGTGCCTTCGACAAATCGACGTTGAACACTTGTAGGTAGGGAGATACTGCTGATATTTTCTGCATATTGACACTTGTACCACCTACATACATTTTGAGTACTATGTTGTTGGTTCGATTTTTGGTAGCATTAATAGCTGTTTTGATAAAGCTATTGGAAATGTAGTTGCAACCCGATAAATCAAGTGTTTCAATGTTGTGTGCTTCTTCAACGAGAGTACAAAGACCTGCATTGTGTAAATTAGGGCAACCGCAACAATACATTATTCGAAGTTTCGGCATGTCTGAGAGCACTTCGTCCGTTATTATACCGAGGTAGCTTATTGATAACTCTTCGAGATTTGGAAGGGAAGTGATTTCGGCGAGACCTTTGTTAGTTACTGAATAACAACCTAATTACAAATTTTATATTTTAATTAAAAAATATTAAATTAACAAAAGTAATAAATTTATATATGAAAAATAAACAAATAATTTTTAATTTGTAACTTTTATACTTATGTAATGATAAATATATTTAAATACTTACAGTTAATATCTACACTTTTCAATTGTTTACAGTGTGTTCCAACAACGTCCAAAAATTTATCATTAATTAAGACATTATTTGAGACATTTAATCTTTCCAGATTAATTAATTCGGCAATGTGAAGCATAGAATTAGATTTTATCATTGGATAGCGATCGCAAAGATCCAAATGTTTTAAAGTTTTTGAGCATAAACTAATTGCTTTTACAGCTTGATCATTAAAACTAACACACTTTGTCAGTGATAATGTATGTAACTTTGTAAAAGTTTGTACAGCCTATTGAAAGAAAACTGTTTAATAAATTAATTACTACAAAGTATAATATAAAAAAATATTAAAATGACTTACAGTATAGAAATGGCACGGTGAAACGTTTATACATTTATCAAAAATAATAGTTTCAATACTATCTGCAGGTAAGTTTAATAAACATTTACCTGTTAATGAGTTTTGTACAAATTTGATATATCTAAGTTTCTTATTCTTTAAAAACAACTGTGAAAAATCAGAATCACAAACACAGGTACAAGAACCTATACTCAACTCCGTAATATTGGTACAGTTTGTAGTTAGAGCTTTTATTCCCGCAGGTGACACATATAACGCTGTGACATCAACATTTTGTAAATTTGGACATAATTTGCCAACTACCGTTAAGGTACTACTACACAACTTGTGTGTGGGTAAAGATAAGTCAATATGTGAAAGAAATTGTCCACAACGAAGCAAAACTTTCCGAAGAGTAGGTGTATCAATTTTTCGAACATGTTCTAAATTAAAACCCCAAGATATTTTTGATAAATCTAATTTCTTAAAGGTACACCATGATTCTTGACTAACTACACGCCAACGTCTGCAAACTACACAAAAATAAATTATTACTATTAATTATTAATCTAAATAATTATATTTCTTATTGTAAATATCTAATTTAGAATACAAAAATCACAGTAAAATTTATAAAAATGAAAGTTTAAAAAATTTATTTGTATAGAATAAATTTAATATTAATGTAAAAACCTCTTTCAATTCTCACGCGATCCATAATTGGAAGAAATGTAAATATATGCATTAAACAATCATCATTTAGTTTATGTATATCTGCATCTTCATTTAATATATAATTAGTAGATATTTCTGTTTCATCAGATTTTACTTTCTTTTGTATTCTTTTGTTTTGTTTTTCAATACTATCTGGTTGATGCCATGAATCTGCTGGCATAACTCTTAAATCTCTATTATGAAGATGTATTTTTTTTCTATATCCATCTCTTGCAGCACTGAATTTAAATAATTTCCAAATTTTAATGTTTCATGCAAAAAATATTTTTATATTAATGGAAGCAGATAAATGCCTACCTTAGAGCATCGTATATATTACTAAAAGTTACAAAAGCATAGTTATTTCTTCCAATATTTCTTTTTAAAAAGCAACCATCTACCTTTCCATAGGTAGAAAACAACTTCTCAAGATCTTTATGCGTAGTCTGAAATAAAGTTTAAGCATAATTAAAGAATGAATTTTAATATTATTTTACATTAATTGTACACTAGTGCCTGAAAATATAGTGCTTTGGAATAACAGTGTTTTAATTAATAACAACTATATTAACTCACCCTTTGAGCAATATTACCAATAAACAGTTTCCGTATTGGCACACCATCTTCAGTATAAAGTTTGACCTGTTCATCAACATCATCTGGTAATGATAAAATTATTTTAATATTTAAGAATAATTATTGTAAAATGTATAAAAAGAAAGGATTAGAAGTTCTTTAAATAAATATATATAAAGATATACCAGAAACATAGTTTTCAAGTCTCATTAATAAATTACGAAGTTCTTCATTAAATCGCTCATGAAAATGAACTTGCTCCTCAATAGCGTTCATCATTTTTGTGGTGTTTTGTAAATACACGATTTATGTAAATACTTAGCGAATTTTGTATGCAAGTTTGACAATGAAAACCCACATGAAAGTCCTCTGAAGAAGTTAATCTAAAAATCGAAAGATTTTTTAGACTTTTTAGATACAAAGCTAAAAAGGATTAAACTGTACTTAAGTATAAATTTTGACAACAAAGTTTCTTGCTCTCACTCACGCACATGACGCGCACGAGTAATTTTGTATACTATGTATATATATATATGTATGTGTACGTGATGTATTTTTGTATATATATGTACATTTGTGTATATGTAGTATATACGTACCACACGCACACACACACACACATACGCATGTATATTAAGAAGAAGTAATCACATTAATTAAACTTCCACGGTATGTACATTGATTGATACATTGAGAGAGAAAAGATGCGTGATACATAATCGAACCTCATGCACTCCTCGAGAACATTTTACAATGTACCTTTACAGCTATTTCATAACGGTATGTTATTTTTATAATATATGTATATAAATAATCACCATTTAGATGAATATAAAGAAACTGGCTCCATTCCAATGTTCTAATATATTTAGTGTAGGTATCGATAAATAAGTCTGCTTTTGGAGTTTTCCCACTAAAAGCTTCGTGTATTTTTGTTTCGACTCGCTTGCACATGCACTTCTTATTATATTGTTTTATTATATACGACGATATATAGGTCTCTATACGAGATACAGGATACGCCGGATTAAATAAGCAGATGAGTTTTTTAAAGAGAAAATTATAATTTGATATTGTCTGGGAAAGGTGTTTTTGTATACATCTGTATATAAAGATTGGTTAACCAGAAAAGGTAAAATAAAAGTGAGATCAATATATCGAACAGGGTATGCTGGTAGTCGGTAAAGTAGGAATTAGATGATAATCCTGTTTTGCTAAGTATAGGCATTTTAACCACTGTAGGGAAACTTACCTCTAAAATCCCAAAAATTTAAAAAACTAATGGAATTAAAAATCTGAAAAAATTTACAGATAATGTTGAAAGCAAATAGAATACCGTTACAGAGCGATTGTTTCAAAATAATTAATTTAAAATGAATTATATCGAAATAACCATTTTTGGTCGGTATAATATATAGCTAAAAACAATGCTGCACGCCTGCTCAAAAATCTCGTTGATTTATTCATAAAAAAATTTGAAAAAATTCAGACTATCTTTAATGTAAATACAACACCGTTACAGAGCGTTTTTTTCGATAAAGTATACTGTTCGCTTGAGAAAAATTAAATAGTGATTCTGTTTTAATGGGTTTACATCTCCTTAAAAAACAATAATTTACTCAAATTGAGTAGAACAGTCCCCTTCCTCTATTAATAATCTACATCTGTTCAAATTACCTAAATTTATGACAATAATTTGAAGTTCGACGCTCGACTAATTAAAAGGCATGTCAAGATTTTTGGTTTTCTCGAAAACTAGTCACTATTTTTACTTCAAAATTTTAAAGACAGATAGATTATTAATAAAGGAAGGGGACTATACTCCTAGATTAACGTAAATTGACTACCTCTTTGAATTGTAACTAATTTTATGTAAGTTTCGAGGTGAGTAAGGTAGGGAGGATAAAACTTGTCTTTAAAAAGTCCAAATTTTAACTTTTTTGAAATTTTGATCGTTAGTCTGTTGGTTTTACATGCAAAGGCATGTTTAAGCCTATACACACCCATTTAGCTATATAAATAAGTCAACTTTAATTTTTTAGAAATTTTAATCCTCCAACGGGTGGTTTCACGCACAAAGGGGCATTTTTAAGGCTATCTACACACATTTAGCTATGAAATAGCAAGGCATTATTAAGCCTATCGCACCCATTTAACTATGGAAAAATCCCAAATTTTAATTTTTTTGAAATATTGATCCTCCATCGGTTGGATTTTCATACAAGCGCTTTTTTAAGCATATACCCATTTAGCTACGGAAAAAATCAAATTTTTAATTTTTTTTAATTCCGTCACCTTACATTATCCATCATCCCTATCTGTATTATACAATCATTATCTCCATTATTTTACACTCATTCACAACCATCTTCATATCGATCCTTCTCATGCTTTTCCGATCTCCACACCTATAGGAGCAGCTGTTTTTACAAAAGTACTTATGTAGCAAAGAGACAGAAATGGTTTCCTCATTGTTATTGTATATCTATATAGCGATATGCTCGAGGACCCTTAGAGTATAGGTAAGCAACAATCTAAGAAAAAAGTGGGAATTACCAATTTCGGATGAGTAAATTTTTGAATGTATATAAATTCATAGTTAAGACTGCTAACCAATTATTGATTGTTTAAATACCTTTAAATTGTATTTTTAAAATTACGTAAATCCTTATTTTTTAAAGATAATTTATACTGATCAGAAATTGGTTCATGATCAACAATTGGGAACTTTACGGTAATGTTCTAATGGGATTTTCCTTCAATTTTAATACAAATAACTAATTATTTTTACAATATATTCTACTACGCTTCTCAGTCGATAACTTCTAAACGCGGTAAAATAGGATTATTTATTCAGTTTGACTGTATACTCTATTAAGGGAGGACTTACCCGGTAGATTACCGACCGAGCAAAAAAAGGTAATTATTAGATTTATTTAAAAAAATACGCAATTTTATGCAAAACCCGAATACAGAAATACTAAGTCATTCAATAATAAGTAATTGTACAATGTTCCAGGTCAATATAACAAACACACCCTAAAAAATTTCTGCACCTAAGAATCACGGACAATCGTACATTTTCGGTGCAGAAATTTTTTAGGGTGTCTGTTGTATTGACTTGAAACTTTGTAGAATGACTTATATTATTGAATGATTCAGTGTTTCTGTATTCATAAAATTGCGCATTTTTTTAAATAAATGGAATAATTATCTTTTTTTGCTCAGTCGGTAATATACCGGGTATGCCACCTCCTTAAAATAAAACTGTCACTGACGCTAACATAAATTTAGAATTAAAGAAAATGTCGCACAAACACAATTCAAATATTCGCGGTCCTCGAACTTGTACCGTCTGTCGATAAAAAAGTTGAAACCATATTTAAAAAAAAAAAAGGATAGTACTATAACATTATATAATACTACGCGCGATCTTAATTTGTCGCAAGCGCAACTCGCGTCATTCAAAATATATGCCGTAAATGCGCTTAGAGGGAATATAGAACGTGATACGTATTATATTCTTGCACCTGCGTGTGCGTGCATTTCCGGCCGAGTGAGGCAAAGAAAAGAGAAAAAAAGAGGGAAAGAAAAGAAAAAGGAATTAACACGCATGCGCGGTGCCAAGCTGCGAGAGAGAAGAATTTGCGCCGTGCACCGCGCAGAGCGCAGAGAGAAAGAGGCAAAGAGCTGCCCCCACTCCAGTAGTTACTCTTACACTTAGTGCAAAAAGGAAAACCTTGCACAACAAACGTACGTGACGATTTGACGAGTTGATGAGAAATATAGAGTGTAAAAAAGAAATACAAGTGTATAACGGATCGAAAAAAAAGGTATAGATAAAAAAAGTCACTATAATAACCAGCGAGCCTTATGTCAAGACAACCAACGGCAATACCACGGTTGATTCGTGATCACGACGACGACGACGACGACGACGAGAAGAAGGAAGAAGAGGAGAAGGAGGTGCGGTTGCTGCGGCGGCGCCGCCGCACTGGATCTCCTATCTCACCTCTCTCTTGTCGGTTATCTTCGTCGTTAACGAGCATCAGCCAGAAGCATGAAGAAACTTTTTTCCAAAATCGACAATACCACTAACAAAGAGACCAATAGCTATTTGGGCAAGGTTTTTGTCGTTGGTAGACACACCGTCACTGTTGAGGAAGTACTGGCCGAAGGTTAACGTTATTCTCTTCTCTCTCTCTCTCTCTCTCTCTCTCTCTCTCTTCTTTTTTCTTTCTTTTTTTTTCTTTTTAATTATTTATATACCTTTTGTATTATTCATCGTCATTTTCATATGTATATATAGGCTGTCTGCTTCCAAAATACCTATATTTTTTATTGTTCAATTATTAGCTTATTTCTTTTTTAGGCACCACCTCATTCTGCCCGTACCAAAATTATATTCTCAGAGTATCGGACTCTATAATCTTATCATTTTTAGTGATATTACTAGCGAGAGCCAAGTGTACAAAATGTATATTTTAAAACTCGTTGGTAAAATGTTTGTAAGGATTTTTTTTCTTATCGCCGCTATTATTTCATTTGAACAAAACAAGCTAACCGAATAACGATATCATTATTTGTTGACAATGTATTCAACTGTTGTAAAGTTTTAACCCAAAATATGGCCTAAGAATCAAATTTATGCTAACTAATAGATAATTGTTTGAATAAAGATGCCAATGTGTATTACTGTCATTATTTTGTTTTATTTAATTATAGTAAGGAGATTATAAATTTAACACTAAATTCTCTATTATATTAAGACCTCTCATAATGAAAGTTTATGAAAAAGTTTATTTTAAATTAATATAGCAATACCAATACAATTTATTATTACTTATTATATAAAGTATCAAACTTTCAGATTATTGTAAATATAAGTCGCAATTTGTAAATAAGATAGACAATCCTTAACTTTTTTTTGTGATAGTTATACATATATGAAGTCATTTCTAAGTTAGTATTTCAATAAGCCTTTCACATTAATCGGGCTGACAATAGAAGTGCTTGTAATGAGAGTGTGTCAATAATGTTTATTATTATTCATTACATTTAGTATGAAAGTTTTTGAGATTACTATAAAAATAGATTATGCTTTTAATGTGAAACAATCAATACTCAATTTTTTATTATGTTATTTCTATATATATATATATTTCTACATATATATAATGTATTTTCTAAATGTATTGGTTTGAATAAATCTCTTCATTTTTGTGACTTGATGTTACATTTTAATTTTTATCATCTTTATAAAGGTACTGCAAGTGAAGCTTTGCTGTTTAATTAGTTCAATATATCTTATACTGAAAATAGTCAATACTTAATATTTAGATATAGAACCTTTTGGTTTGGATATGCAGCATATTTTAATTACTGAATGTTAAGTTTTAATAATTATGCATTGCTTACCTTGATTTTTAGATGAAACTCAATTTTTTGTAAAAAAGAATCAAATTTTAACAATATTATTAAAATTAAATTTTATTTATGATTTTGTAATAATTTTGTAATAATATTCCTTAAAATATTAATTCATATCTTTTCAATTTCTAATATCATGTGTAAATTTCTGATTGTAGGAGGCTTTGCCATAGTCTTCCTAGTCAAATCCTTGGGTAATCGATATGCGCTTAAACGCATGTATGTCAACAACGAACATGATCTCAATGTTTGCAAAAGAGAGATACAGATTGCGGTAAGTGTTTAACAATCTACTTACTTTCACTATTTTTGAAAATAAATAATTTCTCCAAACATTGAGAAAAGTAGAGCATTGTTTTAATTGATTTATTGTCTTTCATTTTGCTTTTGCAAAAACACTAAAATGTTGCCTATTCAAGTTCTAATGATATTGTGAAATGATTTTTAACTTATCTTCTGTTTTGTTATAAATATTTATATTTTAAGGAAAGAATGTTGTATTAATTATGTTGGATAAAATTTAGATTTTTATTTTATCCAGTCGAGTTATTATAACTATTCTTCCTTAAAATATAATTATGGGAACAAAGAAATTGTAGGTTAATGAAATGTGTTCATTACCATAATTTTTATTTTAGAGCAATCTTAGTGGACATAAAAATATTATAGGATATGTGGATAGCAGTATTACACACACAGGAGGAGGAGTTCATGAACTCCTCCTCTTGATGCCTTATTGTAAATCGCAAGTTCTTCAAATAATGAACTCTAGGTACTTACAATTTTTCTATTTAGTTGTAATTATTTAAATGAAAGATGTTTTCAAATGTGTTGATATGTTGTCATTTTTAAATTACAGATTACAGACAGGTTTTACAGAGCAGGAAGTGCTTCAGATATTTTGTGATATTTGCGAGGCTGTATCTCGGTTGCATCATTGTCAAACTCCTATTGTTCATAGAGATTTAAAGGTACTTTATAATACTTTTATAAAAATATGTATTCTTTATAATTTTAATTAATGCAATAATTTGTAGGTGGAAAATATTTTATTGTCTGATTCTGGTAACTATGTATTATGTGATTTTGGCTCGGCAACAGGAAAAATTTTAAATCCTACTATACATGGTACGTCTGTAGTAGAAGAAGAAATAAAAAAATATACAACACTCAGTTATAGGGCTCCAGAAATGGTAGATATGTATTGTGGTAAACCTATTACAACAAAAGCAGATATTTGGGTAATAATCTAATTATCTAATTAAAACTATATTATTAGTTTAGTAGTTAAGTGTATATATCATTATATAATAGTTTGTATATTATGAATCTTTACAAACGAGACTAATCATAATTCTCATTAAAAATAGAGAATGTAAAAATCCTATGGCAATTAGACATGTTTGTATACTTAATGCAATTTTGTATTTTTATCAAGAGTTGAAGATAAATTCATAATATCAATTACTAAGATTAGAAAAAAGCAATTAATTTTACCTGACAACAAAAAATCTATAAATTACAAAAGTAATATTTATAATGTACCCAAGTATTATAACATTTCGCCACATGAACTAAAGGTTTAAATTTAAGTAGAAGGGGTATTTAAGTTTAAATAAGTTATTATTTAACAAGACTTTTAAATCTGTTTGAATAATTGTTATGTATGAATATATATATATATATATATATATATATATATATATATATATATATATATATATATATATATATATATATATATATTTATATATATTTATAATGATATTTGTTGGTTTTGTATAAATTTTATATTTACATAAAACATTTATTATAATAGTGTTTTTAAATTGTAAGGCTTTTTTGTTAGATGTGCAAGTTAAAAAATATTGTACCTTTATAGTATGTCTTATGTTAGATATCATTGATTTGATAATTTTAGTAGCATTGTATTTCTATTAAAAATAATAATAAATAATAATAACAAATATATTTATTACAGGCACTTGGATGTTTATTATACAAACTATGCTTTTTTACTTTACCTTTTGGAGAAAGCACTCTTGCTATTCAATCTGGAAATTTTAATATACCTGATAATTCAAAGTTAGTATTTGGTTTAAAGAAATTTAATTTTCAATTACACTTAATACTAATAGATTTTATTAAAACTTTTAGATATAGCAAATCGTTACATTGTTTGATTCGATATATGTTAGAACCTGATCCTGATAATCGTCCTGACATATACCAAGTATCTGCAATTGCGTTTCAAATTATGGGGAAGGAGAATCCCGTTCAAAATTTACACGTAAATATTAATTAAAATTCAATTATTGTTTGTTTATTTGCCTCATGTACATACATACATGGACATATAATGAAATTGCAGAAAGTTTCAACGCCAACAACAGAAAATTTACCATGCCCACTTATGGAATCTGAGTGCACAAAACGATCTTCGTCTGTAAAAATTCAAAAGAGCACTGTAGTTACAACTGTTGAAGGTACATCCGTAACACCTAGACAAAGACCAAAAGGTCAAGGGGTCACTACTGGACCTATTAGTTTGAGTGGTCAGATTGTTAGCCAAATTTCGGGTCAAGGAAATCAAATGCAACCTCAAAGTCCAGCTGGTAATTCAGTTTCATACATACAAGTTAACCAACAAATAACTCCTATTAATGCTCCGCAAGCTTTCTTGCAACCAATACCTGGCAATACCCAACAAACACTACAACCTTCGCAGTCCTCCTTTTCTCAAGTGCCACCACATATACCTTCGCCCAGTCAAACTTCTGCCTTTGCTCAAACACAAGGTCCACAGTTATTTAATCAATCGCAAAGCCCCATGTCGAGTCATTCACCATTGACTCAGCAATCACCTGTGACAGTGTCGGAGAAGAATCTTTATTACTTTGATTCGAGGCAACACGATTCAAGAATTCCAGCAGCCTCGGGAAACGATGATAACTTGGAATCACTGTTTCCACCATCTGGTAAATGTCTAATTGATACCTAATTAATACAACTTTTAATTTTGTATCGTTTTGAAATAATGACACATTTTCATCAGGTTATCCTGATCCTTTCAAAGACGATGGACGATTGTTACAAGGCTCGGCTTCCGCGAAAATTCCACCTCCAGTCGCTCCGAAACCCACAGTGACAACCAAAGTAACGCAAAAATTGATCACACCACCAGGTGGTACAGCACCCTCGAAATTTGTACCCACTTCTAATTTGAACCAAAACGTCTTGGCTCCACCATCGTTGCCAAAGCCCGTCAATAAGACGGAAAGTCTTAGTCAAAACTTAAGTTCAAGTACCTCACCTCCAGAGAGCCCGACGTTAAGTTCTTCGCGACACAGGCGAAATGTCAGTGACACTAGTGCATTCAACAAGTAAGTACCTTTCACGCAATATTAAATTATCACATATTTTGAAATCTATTAAAATTATTGAAAACCATGATAGGTTATTAAATAAAAATTAGTAAATTTATAAGTTTGTTGTCTTCCTTCTTGGTTAACCATTGTTTTTTGTAATTTTATTCAGGGCAATCGTGCCTGTTTGAATTTTAATAAATAAATAAATCAATTTTTATAGAATTTTCGCAAGCGA
The DNA here is from genome assembly GCA_026168455.1 of Theocolax elegans. Classification (NCBI taxonomy): domain Eukaryota; kingdom Metazoa; phylum Arthropoda; class Insecta; order Hymenoptera; family Cerocephalidae; genus Theocolax; species Theocolax elegans. Next base: position 2,068,018 of record CM047428.1, on the reverse strand, counting down.
AACGTCTCAGTTCCTAGCCCCGTATGAAGCTTCTGTCAAATCTCGAACTGAGGACTCTTCTTCACCTACAGAAATACCAACAGATTTAAAACCCGGAATCAGTACAAGTACATCGCATGTATGTAATTTCTTTTCATTTTTTACATTTATTAATTTTTTTTAAATTAAACAATAAAACAATACATGTAACACTTTGTACACTACAATATTTTATTATCATTGAGTACTTGCTTTTTTTTAATTACTATTGATCAATTTATGAGATCCTCTCCACTTTTAATGTGCAATTGTAGATTTTTGATTGGAGGTACAAATATAAGCAACTGATGAAGTAAACGATTTTATTTCTTATTAATTTTGCTACTATGTACACTAGGGTGAATTATCGAGTATATCAGGAACTGATAGTAGATCGCTAAATGCTGATGTAGCTGCATGGAATCCATTTGAAGATGTTCAACCATTCAGTCAACTTACAGAAGATCACATATTTGGTGCTGAATTTGATAAGATTAGAAGAGGAAGTAATAGCAGTATCAGCGGTGTCAAAAGTCGTGAAAGCTTAGTAATGACTTACTCTGATGTTCCAAAAGATCCATTTGAATCGGCGCCTTTTAGTTTGCCAAGTTAGTATTTTTTTTTTACTATTCTCCTATTGTTATTTTCATTTCAAAATAATAAAAGAATCTTACCTTTTTTTTCTTCAAGCAAGTAAAAAAAGCAAAATTGGAACAAAAGCCGCAGCTGTAGCTGGAGGTAATGCATGAAAAATTTTATTTTACCTTTATTTTTTTCTTTTCTTTTGATTAACGATGAAACTTCCAAAGTTTAACAAAAAAAAGAGAAAAAATATTTCACTTTTAAATTTAGTGAAAGGAACAAATAACATATAAATCCTAACGTTTAACGGATATAAGGAAAATAATTGTAATGTTTATATATATTTATATGTATATATTATATGTATACACATTTATTTATGTGCGTGTGTGTATATATATATAATAAAAATATATATGTATATATAAATCGTTAAAAGAATTAAGTCGATGTGCACAAAGATATAAAAGAAGATTATAAGATAATTTTTTTAATTATCTGCATAATAATTATTTCTTTTTGTGTTTATAATCAACTTCTTTTCTTTGAACACGTATCCCAGTGATTATACGAGTCTTTAAGTTAATATAGCATTGAAAGAAGAGATAATGTTATAATTGTTTTTCTTAAGCATTGACTTTGATTAAAATTTTTTCAATTTCAAAAAGTTCTAGTCCTCAGATTATTAATTATAGACATATTATATATTGTATATTTATAAAGTCTTCTTTTTAAAACTTGTTTGAATAACGAAAGAATAAATTGTATTTTTCGTTTTTTTTCTTTTTTAACACAATCCAATGCAAAACAACAATTTTTTCATTCTAAGTATCGGGCATTTAATCAATTAATTGAACAAAGAAAAACGTAATTAAATTGATTTATATTGTCGTATGTTATAATTGAAAATTTTATTTTTTTAAAAAAGAGATTGTACATGGGTGAGCGTCTGTATGGGTGTGCGAGTGTGTCTGTATGTGTGTATACATATATATTTATGTATGTATGTGTATATATATACATATATGGATTCAATTATTGTTATACTTTTGATTCTACATTTTACCTAGTTATATTTCTATAATGTATGGTTACTCGCAAGTTGATGTAACCCATACGAAAAAAAGAAAAAAAACAAGAAGTTGTAATTAATATGTAAAGTTATTATCTTTAATAGTTTCTGTCGGATGATAAATATAGTGATAACAAAATAAATAGTAATAATGATGATGACGATGATGATAATACTATAAAAATATAATAAATGAAATAGTAATTACAATGATGACAATGATAATAAAATGAATACAATATTTATGTTCGTGAAAAGTGAATATTTTGATTATATGGCGCAAGAGAATGTGCTAGAGTAGATGTAAATAATTTTTTGTCTCATGCTGTTAATAAACGTTGAAAAGTATTACTTTTTTGAGGGAGGGGGGAGGGGGCGAATGGTTAAAAAAAGTAACATTGTTCGCAAATATACCTGAAATTAAAAATTTAAATATCACTTATTACTACTTATTAACATCATACAGTACACCATATGTGTATGAAAAAATGTTACATTTATTTTTTTTTTTTTTTTAGATAATCGAATTAAAATTTTTAAACCTTTACATAGAAAGGTCACTTGAAACACTGAAGAAGTAAGGAAATGTAAAAGAGAATATGCGAATTTAATTTATAAATACAAGAACTGATGAAGTAAACGATTTTATTTCTTATTAATTTTGCTACTATGTACACTAGGGTGAATTATCGAGTATATCAGGAACTGATAGTAGATCGCTAAATGCTGATGTAGCTGCATGGAATCCATTTGAAGATGTTCAACCATTCAGTCAACTTACAGAAGATCACATATTTGGTGCTGAATTTGATAAGATTAGAAGAGGAAGTAATAGCAGTATCAGCGGTGTCAAAAGTCGTGAAAGCTTAGTAATGACTTACTCTGATGTTCCAAAAGATCCATTTGAATCGGCGCCTTTTAGTTTGCCAAGTTAGTATTTTTTTTTTACTATTCTCCTATTGTTATTTTCATTTCAAAATAATAAAAGAATCTTACCTTTTTTTTCTTCAAGCAAGTAAAAAAAGCAAAATTGGAACAAAAGCCGCAGCTGTAGCTGGAGGTAATGCATGAAAAATTTTATTTTACCTTTATTTTTTTCTTTTCTTTTGATTAACGATGAAACTTCCAATGTAATTTTAACAGTTGGAAAAAATATTACTATGATGTGCATTCATACAAAGGCACTAAGTAATACTACCAAATGCATATACATATATATACGTAAATGTATGCATATGCATGATTGGTTAAAATATGTGACTTTAAAATTAAAAAAAGAACAAAAAGAATAAGAAAACAAGATATAAGACAAAATGATACTTCTGTACATATCTGCGATTAATGGGCACTTGCATTGGCTTTACTGCACTACATCACGACTGAACAAGGTGCTTCAACAAATGAATAAAAAAAATAAAAGAATATAACAAATTCTGTAATTGTCCACTGTCTGGAACATCCTAATGGATTTGGGAGGTTTACCCATAATTTTTCAAAATTTAATTTGATCTACAAATTGTGTGTTTAATCGCTAGATCAACTATTATACATATATATTTATGTAAATTATAGACTTGTATTGTTCGCGTTAATCCTTATTAAAGATTTTTCTCTTCCTATCGTCTGCATGAAACAAAAAAAAGAAAAAATAATTAATGTCTATTGTTACAAAAGAAAAAAGATTATTATTGCTTTAAGAATTAATTATCTCTTATAGTAAAAAAAAATTCCTTAAATTTGATAAATTTCTCTTTCCTTCATTATCCTCTCTCAGATCCATAATAGTTCCTTCGAAGAAAATAATTTCTTGATCAACTCCATAAATAATGAATTTTATATATGGATATTGTGGTGCTTACGAATATATAGGTTTACTCTTAAGTAATTATATATATATATTTATATGTGTGTGTGTGTGTGTGTGTGTGTGTGTGTGTGTGTGTGTGTGTGTGTGTGTGTGTGTGTGTGTGTGAGCGTGTGTGTGTGTGTGTGTGTGTGTGTATGTATGTATGAAGAAAATTAATTTAAATGAAGCTAGAGGCAAAACAAATATTGTGAAATTACCCTTACACATTTAACACACACACACACACAGAAACACACACATATATATATATGTATATATAAAAATAAATTATTTTCGTTGATATCGCTGAACATTTACTTTTGTGTATAAAAAAAGGGAAAAAAATGAACATTAACTATGTACAAAAAAACTCTTGGAGCGTTGCTGTATATATATTAACAATACCGATATGTTAACAGCAATAAAATGAGATATATACACGTATACACTACGAGTTTTATTACATTCTTTCAGAGTTATACTTTTGCGCGCAAAACGCCGTAATGTCACCCTTTTTTAAATTACAATGAAAAACAAAAGAATATTCGAGAAATATCATTACTGCGTTTTTACGCGATTTCCCGAATCCCGGAATCTGATTAGGACTGTTCCAGACATAACAGTGGCAGCTTGGTTTCTTTGTTTTCCTTTACTTTGCAATATTTTTAGTTTGTTGGTATTACGTATACGTCACGGGGTGGGGAATTTTTTTAAACATGTATCTATACACATCATAGTCGCCTTTTAGTTGTAACGCCATGTAAGCTTTTTTTCGTTGTTTCTTATTTTCTTGGTTCCTTCTCGCACTGTATTGTGTACAAAGAAAAGTAATTCACAATGTATTTGCGCACTGTCTGCAGCAGGCCTAATCAGACACTTCCTCTAAAAAATTTTTTTTTATTATTATTCTTCCTCTTTTATTTGTATAAGCTATTGTGTGGAATGGGCAATTCAAGTCTCTTGATGATAGTTCAATCGATTTATATATATTTTTTTTTTTGGTGGGGGGACAATTTTGTATAATTTTGGTAAGTACATATAGCTTGGTTTTAACGTTTACCATCAAAGAAAATAATCATATAACTCATTAAATCATGCACGTGCCGATGTAAATAATACGATTAATCATAATTTTGGCTTTGGTTGTCAATAATTATAAAGTTGACGAATCTTTTTTGTTCCTTCCATGGTAGAAATTTGATCAGTTTTTACAATAAATTGATCATTATTTAATAAAATACAGCGTTTATCACTGTCATTTAGTCAAAATTTTAAAAACATTCACCATAACTTGATCAAAATTTGGTAAAGGATTTTCTTTTTCTTTTTACGAATATCAATGTTTTTCTAATAATGGTGACAATTCGAATAATTTTTGTTTAATGGTAATTAATTAATTTAATTGTTTTATACAATAACAATGTTTGTAATCATACATGGTTTCACAATCACAAATAGATTTTCAATTTCAAAGGAACTATCAGGTAATAATTAGGGGACATCATAACTTCTTACTATAAGCTTTGCTACTCACTTTGCACGTATAATTAATCATGATTTATAAAAATCTAACGAAAAATCGATCTACAACTGACCAACATTCAGACGAACGTGACGGACACCTAAAATGAAAAAAAAAAAATATTTTATCCAAAATCACCCGAAGTTGCGGAATATGGGTTATTGGGCTAAATTGGGCAAATTTTGCATGACGCATGTGCAGGTGTGAGCAGCAGTCAGTCGTCAACGGAAAGGACCGCTAATCAGAATCAGGATCATAACTGGACTAGACCAAAATTCGTAGGAGACGCAACCAAGCCAGAGAATCAATTGATTGAAGAAAATGGACAAGAATTAGAAAGCTGTGGGATCAACCTCGACGATGAAGCTTCTCTCCTTGTTTCGGTACCAGCAAGTCCAATATCGCCTCCATTCGTAAGAGCTCCACTAGAAGATAGGTCAAAGTACGAGAAGCTGGCATTTGATGCTGACGAAGTTTCCAGTGATTCAGATCAGAAGAAGGAAGTGAATGGTAATGAAGACAGAACCAGAAAGAAACGTAGAAGAGTCTTGATCCGAGGTCGTACGAGATCTCCGGTCGAACAGCAGCAAACGCAGCAGCAAACGCAGGTACAGTCAGGAACGAATTTACCTAGTTTAACGTACGAATCGGATGATTCTATAGGATCAGCTAGCGATTTAAAGACCATCGATGATCGAGAGGGAACGGTCGACTACGATTACGAAGATGAAGGTGACTACGATGACGAGCTCGAAGAAGAAGAAGATCGCGATAGACTGGACGAAACCATCTCTGAAAGTGCGAGAACGTGTGGAAGCTCGGCTTACCACGCTGAGTGCGAATCGGTAGCTACCCAGGAAGAATCGGAACATCATCGTCCACGACGACTGAGGCGAACTCAACTTCAATCAACCTCTGCTCACCATCGTACTTGTCAATCTCCCGATCCTGTTCTCGGACATCGGTACGGTGAACAGCCTTTACTACTCGATGATGAGCTCGATCCCGAGTCCAAACCAGAACAAACCCAAGCTGATCCGTTTGTGAAACGTCAGTATCTGGTGAAACCTCTACTCCTAGCTGGAGATAGTTCATCGGATGACGAGAACCAAGAACGATCGGAACATCCTGAACATCCAGAAGGAAGATCGGATGTGTTTGCTATGGCACCATTTCCTCGACCAAGTAATTGCCGTAAATCCATAGATCGTAAGCAACTCGTTACTCCGGTGACTCCAGCAAGTTTGCCAGTTACGAGCGATTCTGCCGTCCTGGTCGATCTTGGAGATACAGAAGAACCGATCACGACACCTGGTCAACGTCCAGACGAACCAAAAGATTTGTTTGGTTCGTCGCCTTTCGACTCCACGACTGGTTTCGATCATGGATTCGATCCTCCAACTGACTTCGCCAGTCCCGAGAGTACTCACGGTTCATTATTCTCGACGAACGAGGAACCAAAAGATTTGTTTGGATCGGTGCCCTTCGACGAAATAACCTCAATCTCTTTACCTCAGCAACAGCAACACCCTCGACCAACTTCGTTACCTTTAAACCGATCACCAGCAACGTTCCTCGATGAAACTTTGACATCTGGTTCACGATCGACACGTCCACCAGTCGCTCGAAGTCTGAATTATGGACGTTGCGAAACCACATCACCCGATGCCGAACCAGTTCCTAGTGCACCGATGTCACCCGAGCCCTTAGTAGCTCCAGATTCACAAAAACACAAAAAGTATCATCAATACCGCTACCTTCACGAGAAGAGCTCCAAATCGAAATACCAACCGATCAGCGAAACACGAGGTGACGAGGTTGTTGTAATTAGTAAGAAATCAATTAAAAACTCAAGTAAGAAGACACCGAAGAGCAGCAAAAAATCATCAGTGGTACTGACCGCTGGTTTTAGCAACATGAGTTTCGAAGATTTTCCAAGCGACGAGAGCATCGAGGATGGTAGACGACGAATCGCTACCACCAGAGCCAAATACGAAGTCGTCAGGGAACCCGAGAAGAGATTCGGTTCCCTCAAGCGACGGAGTAATCCGTTTACTTGATCGGATCGAAATTCCTTAAGGGTCGTCTGATGGACCAAATTCAATTGATGATATGTCTTCTAATTGCTAGAATCTAAAAGTAACTGTAATTTTGACAAATTTACAACCGCTTCGAAATACTTCACTGACTCTTATCGTTTCAGATGTTAACAAATATTCTCGATTGTTTTAAATTATCCTTTTAAACGGTAAGTTTCCTCGATATTTATTAAACAGTACGAGATGCATTCAAATGCCATTAGTTATGACCGAGTTTGTAATTAAATTAATGAACCTTGGTTTGAAAACCAGTCATTCTACCGCGCTAATCAAATCGGTAATCGTTCAGTGTTTTTCATTGATATTAGTATCCTTAGTACAAATCAAAACATTTATTGAAACGTTCTTTGATCAAAAAGTCCGCAATCAACAGCCAAAAAATGGTTTGACCTTAACCTTAATTCGCACTAGGAAGAAAAAATTCCATAAACTGATTGTAAAAAAACGCGCATTGTGGTAGAAATTTAATTGCAAAATTATAAATTAACTTGTCAACTTACACGATCGATCAAGTGGCATTGGAAATAAATTGATAAATCAAAAGGCGCGACAGCGCCTGACGCAAGTATAAATAAATATATAATACCGGAAGTATTGAGACGCTAACAAGACGTTCCATAAAAAAGCATTTAATCCTCCGATGTGTTTTATCTACACGGCAGTGAAAATAGGTTGTTGTTTATTTGTTTGTTTGTTTGTTCGTTTTTTTTTCTTCTTTTTTTAATTAAGCCTAGGGCAGCTAAATACCAAAAACATAAATAAGTCAGAATCTTCCAAAATCGGAGTAAGAATGAGAATGAAAAAAAAGTCAACCGTTGTTGTTATGTGTATACCCTATTTTTGCAGCTATTGTCACGATACATATTAGCCAACTCGAGTGTGTATTAAGGTGATGTCAAGGTCATTGAAAATTCGCATTTCCCTCTCTTGAAATGTTTAGAAATTTTTTAATTGTCAGTAACAACCATTAGATTGATTCAATTCAAATATTGTAACCTATAAAACTATAAAAGCTATTAATCTCACGAACGAATGAAAGTTACTTTTTTAAAATAAATTCAAAATTTCAAGCGCGGGAAATAACTTTTTTGCAACTGATCGCTTTTGCCTTGTAATTCCATCGTCGTGCAAGTAACAATCAAAGTATTATTAGTTCAGATCTTTTGTGAAAGTGAAACTGTTAAAAAGAAACTATTTGTTAGACAATAATGAATTTGTACATCTTAATCAATGGATAAAATGGTTGTGTAATGGTTCTGAACAAAAAGATATAAAATAACCGCCTTATCACAAGAGACTGAATTAAAATGTAAACGAGATGATGCTTATTGTACCGAATAATATTCATTATTACAAAGAGTGAAATTGCGATTATCGATTGCATATGATGATTTTAATTTTCCTTCGACCAAGAGGAAACTTAGGATAGGTATTGTCTACTCGTCCAGAGGTATATCTTTTCTCCAGTTTTGTATATTTCTTTGAAAAAATCCAAATAATGCTTTTTATCATACTGCGCATAAAACAAGTGACTAAACGAACGCATTCACCCACTCCTAGCAACTGCGACGAGAAGGGTCGTTTTTCTAGTTTTACTGTATAAAACCAGAGACGAGCCTTCGTTTCACTTTACTTCACTTCGAAAGTAGAGAAGATATTTCGTCCAGTAATCGTGCGAGGGAAAAACTTTCTATACTAGACCCTAATTGGGTTATTTGTGAATGACAATTGGCACAAAATACACTTTTCACTAAAGAAGCTAAGCTTCTAAAATTTTTCAAATTCCCGTTATTATTTAGAGGACCGTAAAACATATACTTACATTCTGCGCATGATTAATTCATGATGTTTGATACCTTTCCTACCAATTTTTTAAAGGAGATATGCTTCCTGAAATTTCTGCCCTCTAAACATTGAGGTAAATCTACAAAGAAATATATTAAAACTTGTAACATTTCCCGAAGTATTATAATTCGTAATTAATTAATTTCGTTGATTTTTATCTGGTTTGCCAAATGATCTATTGTCACATTTCTTACATTCCTTACACCAATTTAAAAATCTCGCAATCTAATGTTTATTGCTTTCCGTTGATCTCAAATTCAATGATTATTGTTCGTTATTTGAATTTCGCCACTTACATCTCAATATTTTGTTGGTCCTCTCCACTACACTCTACACAAGTTTTTAACAATATGTATCACCAGTTATTGCATATCTCTAGAAATTTCCTCCTCTCTTTACAATTGTTAATCTCCACTCGTAAATTTTCTTATTTTCTGTATAAACTATTTATTTATTCTCCTAACTTCTTTATTTTCTCTCTTGCCGAGGTTATAAAAATCGAACAGAAAACGCAATCGATATTTCAATTTCAGACTTTGTCAACACTATTGTGACAAGTAACGTTCGATTACGAATACTTTCCTAACCGACAGTGTGGGTGTAAATATATAAAAATATTTTGCTTTAACATCGTCACGGATGAATAATGGTGACACGTACACACGAATTACGTTAATTAATAAAATTATTAAATCGAAAGCATGCCTCCTTCGTCCTTATCGAATTCTATATATATATATGTATATCGCAAGTATAATAATATTATTTTATAGTTAATTGTATGATTTAACTTATTTCATCTGTACATTATTGTAAAAAAATAAATGAGTAAAAAGAAAAGAAAAGAGTAGGTGGGTAATAAAAAGATGTGCTTTTTTAAAGATATTTTACTTATATAATATATATATATAAATGAAGTGTAAAACATTGCGAGATAGTCTTGTAAGATATGTGATCGAACAGTTGAGAAAATAAAAAGAAAAGAAATGATAAAGTCACTGTATACTATAAACACAAAAAACAGTTTTTTCATCGACAATTTCAAAGTATCAATAATATATATTTCTGTACGACAGGTCTTCAAAAGAAAGTATCGGACAAATCCTATGGTTTGTAAAAATATGCATTTTTGTAAAAATAAAAAAAATGATTCTAAGAATCGTTGTGAAGTTACGATCAACGTATTCGAAAGGGTGACCTTTACCTTTGACTGAGGTATTTTGTTAAATTACTTTAAAATCAAAAGGCGCGGTAGCGCCTGACGCAACTATATCGTACTTCGACTTCTATTTGACCCTCAAGAGTTTCATCCGATTAAATAAAAACTTACTATTGGCGACTGTATTTTCAACAAGTGTTTTCTTCATAAATAAACATCGCAACATCAGTTGGAAATAAAACAAAGCGATATAAAAAAGCTTTCTCTATGAAACAATAAGTAAACATTGAATATTCTAATATAGCCCTTCTAGCTCTTTTTCTTTAGTTGTCAATAATATTTATTCTGTACACTGTATTAATATTAGTCAGATATTGGGATGGACAACAACCAGCAGGATAAAGTACAGCTTCCACAATGCTAGACATTCAGCACAAATTCGTCCAATCTATAACGAATGCATAATTTCGACAAATTTTGGCTAAGAAATCTGAATATAATTTTTTTCTTAACTCTTTTCTGAGATCTTTTTCTGATTCCGTTTAATTTTCTAAATCTTTCAAAAAAGCCTCTTCTGGTTGGCTTCTCTCGCACCTTTGCGTGCTAGAAATGATTCTTTATACTCATTCTTTGATCTTTATTTGACACTGAGTATATAAATTTAATAAAAAGAAAAACACAAATAAATGCAAAATTTCAAGCGCGGGAAATAACTTTTTTGCAACTGATCGCTTTTGCCTTGTAATTCCATCGTCGTGCAAGTAACAATCAAAGTATTATTAGTTCAGATCTTTTGTGAAAGTGAAACTGTTAAAAAGAAACTATTTGTTAGACAATAATGAATTTGTACATCTTAATCAATGGATAAAATGGTTGTGTAATGGTTCTGAACAAAAAGATATAAATAACCGCCTTATCACAAGAGACTGAATTAAAATGTAAACGAGATGATGCTTATTGTACCGAATAATATTCATTATTACAAAGAGTGAAATTGCGATTATCGATTGCATATGATGATTTTAATTTTCCTTCGCCAAGAGGAAACTTAGGATAGGTATTGTCTACTCGTCCAGAGGTATATCTTTTCTCCAGTTTTGTATATTTCTTTGAAAAAATCCAAATAATGCTTTTTATCATACTGCGCATAAAACAAGTGACTAAACGAACGCATTCACCCACTCCTAGCAACTGCGACGAGAAGGGTCGTTTTTCTAGTTTTACTGTATAAAACCAGAGACGAGCCTTCGTTTCACTTTACTTCACTTCGAAAGTAGAGAAGATATTTCGTCCAGTAATCGTGCGAGGGAAAAATCTTTCTATACTAGACCCTAATTGGGTTATTTGTGAATGACAATTGGCACAAAATACACTTTTCACTAAAGAAGCTAAGCTTCTAAAATTTTTCAAATTCCCGTTATTATTTAGAGGACCGTAAAACATATACTTACATTCTGCGCATGATTAATTCATGATGTTTGATACCTTCCTACCAATTTTTTAAAGGAGATATGCTTCCTGAAATTTCTGCCCTCTAAACATTGAGGTAAATCTACAAAGAAATATATTAAAACTTGTAACATTTCCCGAAGTATTATAATTCGTAATTAATTAATTTCGTTGATTTTTATCTGGTTTGCCAAATGATCTATTGTCACATTTCTTACATTCCTTACACCAATTTAAAAATCTCGCAATCTAATGTTTATTGCTTTCCGTTGATCTCAAATTCAATGATTATTGTTCGTTATTTGAATTTCGCCACTTACATCTCAATATTTTGTTGGTCCTCTCCACTACACTCTACACAAGTTTTTAACAATATGTATCACCAGTTATTGCATATCTCTAGAAATTTCCTCCTCTCTTTACAATTGTTAATCTCCACTCGTAAATTTTCTTATTTTCTGTATAAACTATTTATTTATTCTCCTAACTTCTTTATTTTCTCTCTTGCCGAGGTTATAAAAATCGAACAGAAAACGCAATCGATATTTCAATTTCAGACTTTGTCAACACTATTGTGACAAGTAACGTTCGATTACGAATACTTTCCTAACCGACAGTGTGGGTGTAAATATATAAAAATATTTTGCTTTAACATCGTCACGGATGAATAATGGTGACACGTACACACGAATTACGTTAATTAATAAAATTATTAAATCGAAAGCATGCCTCCTTCGTCCTTATCGAATTCTATATATATATATGTATATCGCAAGTATAATAATATTATTTTATAGTTAATTGTATGATTTAACTTATTTCATCTGTACATTATTGTAAAAAAATAAATGAGTAAAAAGAAAAGAAAAGAGTAGGTGGGTAATAAAAAGATGTGCTTTTTTAAAGATATTTTACTTATATAATATATATATATAAATGAAGTGTAAAACATTGCGAGATAGTCTTGTAAGATATGTGATCGAACAGTTGAGAAAATAAAAAGAAAAGAAATGATAAAGTCACTGTATACTATAAACACAAAAAACAGTTTTTTCATCGACAATTTCAAAGTATCAATAATATATATTTCTGTACGACAGGTCTTCAAAAGAAAGTATCGGACAAATCCTATGGTTTGTAAAAATATGCATTTTTGTAAAAATAAAAAAAATGATTCTAAGAATCGTTGTGAAGTTACGATCAACGTATTCGAAAGGGTGACCTTTACCTTTGACTGAGGTATTTTGTTAAATTACTTTAAAATCAAAAGGCGCGGTAGCGCCTGACGCAACTATATCGTACTTCGACTTCTATTTGACCCTCAAGAGTTTCATCCGATTAAATAAAAACTTACTATTGGCGACTGTATTTTCAACAAGTGTTTTCTTCATAAATAAACATCGCAACATCAGTTGGAAATAAAACAAAGCGATATAAAAAAGCTTTCTCTATGAAACAATAAGTAAACATTGAATATTCTAATATAGCCCTTCTAGCTCTTTTTCTTTAGTTGTCAATAATATTTATTCTGTACACTGTATTAATATTAGTCAGATATTGGGATGGACAACAACCAGCAGGATAAAGTACAGCTTCCACAATGCTAGACATTCAGCACAATTCGTCCAATCTATAACGAATGCATAATTTCGACAAATTTTGGCTAAGAAATCTGAATATAATTTTTTTCTTAACTCTTTTCTGAGATCTTTTTCTGATTCCGTTTAATTTTCTAAATCTTTCAAAAAAGCCTCTTCTGGTTGGCTTCTCTCGCACCTTTGCGTGCTAGAAATGATTCTTTATACTCATTCTTTGATCTTTATTTGACACTGAGTATATAAATTTAATAAAAAGAAAAACACAAATAAATGCAAAATTGTCTTTTTACATACATGCCCATGCTTCAAGTTGACCTTGAAATTATCCTTAGTCGCATCATGACCTCTGCTTGTCCCTTTTAAATATGATTTTTGGAAATTCATGATTGAACTTAAAGTTTTGTCCTCTGATTTAAGATTTCAAACTTAATAAATCAAGTCAAATGTTAAGCTGAACAACGAATACGATTCATTAAAACTTTATTATACATATTTGAACATTTCTTTTTACAAAGATGCATATTTACCCTTGCTTGCACTTTGACCTCGATTTGACTCTCATGTTTGTATAATATTAAGAAAACGCATTTAAACATGCTGCTTCCTAAATTAAGAGGGACAAATATATATATATAGGACATTTCTAATGTCCCCATCAAAAAAGGTCAAAAATCGACACTGAATCACAAGGTTGACATTCGATACTTCTAGAAGACCACTCTATATACACGTAGCAATTTATTGTTCAAAAAAAGTAAACTGTGTACGCGCGTGCGAGTGGGATACGATTATAGAAATTTTAAAATAATCGTTTTACAAATTGCTCAAGATATAATAAAATAAATCAAGTATTATTTTGATAACTAACCGTGCCTATCCAAATTTGTATGAATATAAGCGTATAATAATAGTTAACTTATCTTTCTCTTTCTCTTTAAAAAAATAAATTAATAAAAGTATGTATTGAATTTAATGTTTCATTTGAACATTTAGGAACAAGTATTTATTTCGTATTTATCCATAACGATTATTAAAGGTGCTACGAATGCCTTTAAAAAAATACTATACTTGTTCCTCGTTTTATTTGAAGATGATAGTCATGTAAACGTTAATTTTTTATCTATATTTGCATATGCAAACGTGCACGCGCGCGCGCGCGCGTGTGTGTGTGTGTGTGTGTGTGGCAGATGCGGAAAAAAGAAACATTAGGTGCCTTCCTTCAATCTGTCGTTATACGTATATGAGCAAATCCACGGAACCTTTGATTTTCATTTGAAAAATTTTTTTTTTTTTTTTTGGGAGGCACATTGATTGTAATGGAGATTTCTACTTCTTTAGAGGTTAAATAGTAGGAAAATATGAGGGCCCCTATTTCTTTTCAAGACTTATCTAAGAAATTAACGATTAAAATATTAATGAGGGGTATCATAGGGTAAATTATAAAAAATCACTTCGTAAATAAACAGAACATTTTTTATTCTATAATTTATGAATATAACAACATAATTAAGTCTCTTATTTAACAAAAATTAAAATATCTAACAACAATTTTTCATATAAAAGGATGTTTTCAAGTGCCGTTACAGTACTGTAATTTTCTTTTCCTAGTAACAATGGTTTTTTTTGTTTGAGTACTTGTAACAGGAATTTCATTTTTTGCTCCATAAATCTTCCAACTTGAAGGTTTCAATTGGTAATGAGTACATGGCAAATTATTTGAAACATTCATTACATGATAAATAATTTTCTTTTCGCATACTTCTCTTTAATGGTAAACAAACTACTTGACTGAATGATATGTGTGTGTATGTGTGCGCGCGCGCGGGTGAGTGTGTGTGTGTGTGTGTGTGTGTGTGTGTGTGTGTGTGTGTGTGTGTGTGTGTGTGTGCGCGCGTGTGTGTGTGTGTGTGTGTGTGTGTGCGTATTTATATTAGTTTTTTCTGTTGAAATAACCTATTTCGTATAGTCAATTTGGACTTCAGTTCAAAGGTATAAAATTTTATACTTTTATACAGCTTATATATCTAAATTAACAAAAAATTCAATTGAGGTTTTACGTAGATGACTCAATAATCTACTAAAAAGTAAAGAGATATAGTTTATATATGCTTTTTTTGTGAATGTCGAGTGTGCCATGCGAAAATGAAAATTTGGAAGACTAGGGGCCCGAGATTTGAAAAGTTTAAGGTAGAATTGCTAGTAAAGAAAAAGAGGCACAGCTAAGCACAAAAAAGAATAAGAATCCTTATTGCAAATCGAAAAAAGCAATTTAAGTCACAATAGCTATAAACAAAACTTATCTTTGTATAATATCAAAATTCTAAAATTTCCTAAATTTACAAAAACTGACTTCCTCAAGAGTTGCGATTTTTATTTTTCTGTATCATGAAGGCACACTATTCTAACACTTTTAGTTTAATAGGGTAGATGGTGTAGGTTGTCAAAAAAAATTTCTGTAACATTTGGTAAAGAATTATAATTTCTATAAGCTTAAAAAATAAACATCGCAACATCAGTTGGAAATAAAACAAGCGATATAAAAAAGCTTTCTCTATGAAACAATAAGTAAACATTGAATATTCTAATATAGCCCTTCTAGCTCTTTTTCTTTAGTTGTCAATAATATTTATTCTGTACACTGTATTAATATTAGTCAGATATTGGGATGGACAACAACCAGCAGGATAAAGTACAGCTTCCACAATGCTAGACATTCAGCCAATTCGTCCAATCTATAACGAATGCATAATTTCGACAAATTTTGGCTAAGAAATCTGAATATAATTTTTTTCTTAACTCTTTTCTGAGATCTTTTTCTGATTCCGTTTAATTTTCTAAATCTTTCAAAAAAGCCTCTTCTGGTTGGCTTCTCTCGCACCTTTGCGTGCTAGAAATGATTCTTTATACTCATTCTTTGACCTTTATTTGACACTGAGTGTATAGATTTAATAAAAAGAAAAACAAATAAATGCAAAATTGTCTTTTTACATACATGCCCATGCTTCAAGTTGACCTAGAAATTATCCTTAGTCGCATCATGACCTCTGCTTGTCCCTTTTAAATATGATTTTTGGAAATTCACTGATTGAACTTAAAGTTTTGTCCTCTGATTTAAGATTTTCAAACTTAATAAATCAAGTCAAATCTTAAGCTGAACAACGAATACGATTCATTAAAACTTTATTATACATATTTGAACATTTCTTTTTACAAAGATGCATATTTACCCTTGCTTGCACTTTGACCTCGATTTGACTCTCATGTTTGTATAATATTAAGAAAACGCATTTAAACATGCTGCTTCCTAAATTAAGAGGGACAAATATATATATAGGACATTTCTAATGTCCCCATCAAAAAAGGTCAAAATCGACACTGAATCACAAGGTTGACATTCGATACTTCTAGAAGACCACTCTATATACACGTAGCAATTTATTGTTCAAAAAAAGTAAACTGTGTACGCGCGTGCGAGTGGGATACGATTATAGAAATTTTAAAATAATCGTTTTACAAATTGCTCAAGATATAATAAAATAAATCAAGTATTATTTTGATAACTAACCGTGCCTATCCAAATTTGTATGAATATAAGCGTATAATAATAGTTAACTTATCTTTCTCTTTCTCTTTAAAAAATAAATTAATAAAAGTATGTATTGAATTTAATGTTTCATTTGAACATTTAGGAACAAGTATTTATTTCGTATTTATCCATAACGATTATTAAAGGTGCTACGAATGCCTTTAAAAAAATACTATACTTGTTCCTCGTTTTATTTGAAGATGATAGTCATAAACGTTAATTTTTTATCTATTTGCATATGCAAACGTGCACGCGCGCGCGCGTGTGTGTGTGTGTGTGTGTGTGTGCGTATTTATATTAGTTTTTCTGTTGAAATAACCTATTTCGTATAGTCAATTTGGACTTCAGTTCAAAGGTATAAAATTTTATACTTTTATACAGCTTATATTATCTAAATTAACAAAAAATTCAATTGAGGTTTTACGTAGATGACTCAATAATCTACTAAAAAGTAAAGAGATATAGTTTATATATGCTTTTTTTGTGAATGTCGAGTGTGCCATGCGAAAATGAAAATTTGGAAGACTAGGGGCCCGAGATTTTGAAAAGTTTAAGGTAGAATTGCTAGTAAAGAAAAAGAGGCACAGCTAAGCACAAAAAAGAATAAGAATCCTTATTGCAAATCGAAAAAAGCAATTTTAGTCACAATAGCTATAAACAAAACTTATCTTTGTATAATATCAAAATTCTAAAATTTCCTAAATTTACAAAAACTGACTTCCTCAAGAGTTGCGATTTTTATTTTTCTGTATCATGAAGGCACACTATTCTAACACTTTTAGTTTAATAGGGTAGATGGTGTAGGTTGTCAAAAAAAATTTCTGTAACATTTGGTAAAGAATTATAATTTCTATAAGCTTAAAAAATAGAAGATGAGTACTACTTCCATCGTCAAATTTGCAAAAATGCAACTTTATGAAGCCTCTAACAAAAAGCTAATGAAAACAGCTTTAAAAAAATGATAAGGACCCTTCATCGAATTACTTTTTCTACCAGAAACCGTTGTTATAATGTTGCTAAGTCTGCTTATTTACTACTATATTACCCGCTTCCCCAAAATTAAAGGTTCTGTGGATTTGCTCATATACAATTTGTGTTTCGTCATGTAGCTACTGTAAATTCATCGGGTAATGTTATTGAAATTGACAAATTATAATTTTTTTTCGTTTTATTGTATAATAACAAAAAAATAATAATTGTAATTTTTAATTTATCGTATGCATGAACAACGGCGTTAAGGGGATGTCGGACTCAGAAAATGGTCATTTTTAATATTTTTTTTTATATACAAGAGAATAAATCTTTGGAAAAATCCTGAACGTCATGCCCTTAGGTATGTTTTAAACAATATACTCAAATTTTTTCAGATTTTTAAATCTTTAATTTAATTATGATTTTTGCGTTGAAATTTCATGTCTTTTTATACCAATAATTACTGATCGCAAGTTATTTATTCAATTATTATTAACAAATTTAATTTTCTAAAAAAGATCAAAACGTCATGCCTTCGCTTTTGTTTTAAACTACCCATATGAATTTTGTTCAGATTTTTAACTCAATATTTCCAAGATTATCTTATGTTGTAAGGAGTAGGTTCCTGTAACTTGGGTCCGACATCCCGTTAATGCTATTAGCTACATTTTTTTTTGCTTTGACAGACGCTAGGTTTATATCAATAAAACTTCTCCGTAATTTACAGAGAATTAATTCTACAATCAAACGCTAATAACGAAACTACAATAACTTTTTTTTTCGTGGAATAATCGTTGAATATATTGTACACGGAGGTAAAATTTGTACGTAATAAATACCCAAATGTTTAGGGTATAATAATAACGTATATGCGAGATTGTGTAATTTTTGTCCAGAATATTGTATTAAAAGTACATAATCAGAATGAAAATTTTACCACCCTGGATAGTAATTTTTCGTTTTGAGTATGTTTCCTTTCAGAATGTTCACCACAGTTTTTATCCATTGTATCATGTATAAATATACTTTGAAATACAAGAGTTTAGTTGATATTTCCGAAGAACAGCAATTTTTGCATTTTTGTATGCGAATCCGGCATCCCGAACAAGGGAAAGATTGTTATTCAACCAACAATAACAGGAATCATAAAAAACCATTTTAGTGGTTATTATACAATTTTACCCTCCGTGTACGTAATTTATTATACAATATTATACGTCATGGAAAAGTGACGCATACGTCAATGAAAAAATACATTCGTATACAAGATTTTCTACACTACAAAGCTTATATATATATATATACTAAACCAAGTAAAATAATACAAATAATTGTCTTCTTGATATACATTTCAATTTCAGTTCCACTACGGTAAATATAATTAAGATGTTATCGAACTTTCTGTAAAAAGGAAAATTAATCGAACAGCCTTCGTATAATATGATTTGTTGCATTTCAGTGTGTCAAACGCGTGTTTTACGTGCCATTAGCGGTTCATAAAATGCTACAACATGATACACTACGTATTAAGAAAAAAAACACGATTTATATATATACTCTTAGATTGTTTAAGAACCGAGAATGGTGCGTAAAGTCCGTATTTTACACACTCACCGCAAACAATTTCGCGTGCGACAATTGCGTATAATAAAATATTTTATCAATCGTTAATGTCAAATACAACTTTGGGTGCGGTCGAATGCCAAATTTATGCGTAAGTATAGTATGCGTAATATTATGATCGGCCGGAGAATTTCATTTTACGCGCTCGTCGATATATGACTTTTCCGTAATGCCCCAAATTCTACTTCACGTATAGTATGTGTGTAATTGTCATAAATAAATGTTGCACATTAGCACATTTCGCAACAAGTGCGTAAAAAGGTACAACCCAGTGTTTTTTTTATCTTCGAAACACGAGTTTGGAACTTTCGAACGCATTTGTTGCGAACGATATTTTTCGCTACAGTGAGCGGAGAAATAACATTTTTTCAACAACGGGCCGAAACTGTCACTTTCGCTCCCGGCGCCCGAATCGCGAAGTTGGAATTTCGGCCTCGTTGTTGAAAAAAATAGTATACACACCACGGGAGGTAAAATGGCGACCCAATAGCACACGTTTGCCACCCTCGCCTTCGGCTCGGGGGGCAATTTACGTGTACTATAGGCTCACCAATACTTTACCTCCCTAGATGTGTAATATACTATTAAAAAAATGTAAACAATGCGTAAAATGCGATTTCCCGCACATGTTTAACGAGAAAGTTCTTTGGAAGCTCTTACACACACACTGTATACGTAAAGCTTCATTCCGCATTATTTAAAAGGGCTTAAGCGTACTATGCGTAAAATATTGCTCTACCACATTCACTCAACGCTACGTAAAATTCCAATGTTATTGCGCGAAGAGAAATTACTTTCGGATGTCAAAAAAAAAATGACTACACCCAAAACTATATCTGTTCATCGTTTTCTTTTTTCCCTCTTCTTTGCAATTGCGCACTCTTGCTACATTGAACGCAGTATTCAATACGTATTAAAGTATTTCTCCAATACAATTCCAATGTTTCTCTCTTGTTTTTCGACAATTGCATTTAAAAACGACGTATAAATGTGCATTGTTATCGAATAAAAAAAAAAAAGGAAAAATCTCAACGCGTATCATATATACATATATATTACGATATACGTGTCGACCACACTGCTCTAATCGATACAATAAAAAACAAAAGTATAATTGCATACTTGATTCGCAATGCTATTAGACTATCTCACCTCTTTGTGTATGTGTGTGCGTGCAGTTAATATTGGACATACACGCGATATAGGTATACGTTTCTCCTTCTTTGTAACGACCTTTTAGAAAAAATATAATTTCATTAATATTAATATAAATGGAGATGGAATGCGTATTATACACCCTATAGCTATAAGAAGTAAAAGAAAGCGTTAGTATGTGTGTGCGTGTGTGGTTGCGGCTCTGTGTGGCGTATACGTGTATGCGAAAGATATATAAACAAATATATATATATATGTATAGTAAAAAGATATACATGTGCGAAAGCGTGAAAGTTGATTTTTCGCGTGATTATTTTGTCTAGTTGCTTTATACACGTGCGAACGGGCCGGTAAATAAAGTTACAGCGAGAAAAAAAAGGAAAGACGCCGTATATATACACCGAAAATATTTTTCACTAAAATCGCGTGAGTTTACGCGGTTTTACGCGCGCGTTGCGCTTCTGTAAAAAAATCTATATATGTGTGTGAGTGTGAGAACGTGTGAGTGTGTGTGTGTGTGTGTGTGTGTGTGTATTGTATATAAATGTGTATATAATATATATATATATATATATATATATATACATACACATATACACATATACACATCATATATATATATATTATGTACAAAGTACAAAAGTGCTGGAAAATAAAGTACATTAAAAATTAATTGGAAATATGTGTGGTTATTCTTTTTTTTTCACGATACCAAAATTTACCGTGACATCATGCTAAATTTGATGCGTAATCAGTAGTTCGAGATGAATCGACGGAAAAACGTTATAAGGTTTATAAGAAATGATCTACGATTTTTCACGCGTTGCCACGGTAATTTTTAGGTTTATATCTTCCAGTATCTTACAAATTCTGTTTATTGCATACCCTGATCGACAAATTTCTGGATTAACAGCCACCACGTTTACAATTTTGGCGCCGTAATTTTTATAAATATATTTGTTCGCTGTAAAAGTTGTTGTCGAGATACTTGGAGCAGTGATAAAAGATGAGCAAAGCAGTTAAATAGGTATGATAAATGATAGTTTCGTTATAGTATAATAAAAAAATATAAATATGTTGCATAAACAAGAAAAAACGTTGTTAAGCAATTTACCGTAGAGCGTAATTTTTGTATGTATAATATAAATAATCTAAACATTAATTTTATACCAATACTATATGGTATATACAAAGTCTTTATAAGAGGATGTTAAACTCAAAAAAATGGTCATTTTTTTACATTTTTTTTTATAAACAAATAAATACATTTTTTTTAAATCCTGTACGTCGGGTATTTATAAATTTTTAAGATTTTAGATTTTAGATCAGATTTTTAAATTTATAATTTGGATTATGGATTTAAAAATTAAATGGATTAATAATTACCGACCAAAAATTGTAAACTCAATTACTATAAAAGAAAAATGATTTTTTCTTTAAATAATCGAAACATACGCCAGGCCTTTCCTTATGTTTTAAGCTATCCGTATGAATTTTGTTCAGATTTTTAATTAGATATAATTTTTGATGAAAAGGTGGCACAACCGTTCCAAAATGCTTTTTGCAATAAATTAAATTCCAGGTTTAATAAAAAATAAATCATTTTTCTGTTTTTTTTTTAGGGGGAGGGGTCACATCCCGCTAACGTCGAAAATCGACTGACAAAATGTCAAACCTGACTGACAAAAAAAATTATATACGCGGAATGATCAGTATAATGATTTTAATTTAAATGAGTAAAAGCCGGTGTGAAAAATTTAACGTTTGCGGGATTAGTAGCCTAGCTAAGCTAAAAGTTAAATAGGATAAAAGTGTAGACAATTTTTAGTAAATATTAGATGATACATGAAACATACTTTTAACATAAACTATCGATTTGTCCAGAAAATCCGTAGTTTATGTCTAGTAAAGGTATTCCGTCTAGTAATGAAACGATTTTTTTTTCACTGATTTTTTGCTTTAAGAATTGATTACGAAAATTTAACAAGCATTTAAAAAGTTGAGATTAATAAATAAAATTTTACGAATATTAGAGTACAAAACAGATTATAATTATAATAAATATTTGTAATTCAATATATCTTTGTAGTGTTAATGTTATCTTAAACTATTACAATTTGTAAAATCGTTTTAATAAAACACTAACGAGGAGAGTACTTGACCTACGGGAAACGGAAAAATATGAAGAAAGCCAAGTCATTACTTGCCAATAGACACTTTTACGAAAGTTATACTTATACGAATAATAATTTCAATATAAGTTACTTTTACTTTGATTGCTTTTACTTTTACTTTTATTGTAAATACATGGTAATAGGCACTTAAACCGAAAGCCAGAAGAAAGTGGAGTACAAATAGATATGGTTTGAGAAAAGCTCAAATTGGCTCAATTTGAGTAAAGTTATGAAGAAAATAAGAAATGAAAGAAATTTTAACCAAAATTTGATATAAAAAATTTATTGTTTCTTTTAACTCCAAATTCTTCAATTTTTTATTTTCTTCATAACTTTGCTCCAAATTGAACAATTTAAACTTCTTTTTTTCAAACCATATTTACTTGAACTCAACTTTCTTCTGTCTTTAGATTTGAGTGCCTATCTTTATTAGTTTCCGGGTCATAAGCAATTAAAGTGGAAGTAATTTCATATTGAATTTTATTTGTAATAATTTGGCTTTCTTCATATTTTTATATTACAAAGATATACTAAAGTTAAAATAAGATACGTTTCCCGAGGTCAAGTACTTCCCTTGTAAGTATTTGATTATTAAGGGGAGTCCGTACTTTATAGCTTCACAAATCTGCCACCCGAAAATTTGCGAGCAGAAGTGGCGCTGCCGTCAGATAGACTGTGTTTATATTCGAAAATAATTATGGACATTCAACCTTTAGACTGCCGGACTGATTCATATATGAGCCACCTGTGACCTTGACAACTATTCTTGAGATATGAGGTGTTTTTATGTATAAATTTTGCACATCAAAAATATCAATTTATAAGGCAAAAATGCCGGCAGTCTAAAGGTTAAAGAAAATCGAGTTTTTACCATATAAAATCAGAGTTGAATGCCATAGCTATTGATGTAATGATTAATTACACATTGCTTAGCTGATTGAAAAATCAGTATTTTCGACGAAAAGTGAGAAGTACGAATCAATGCTCAAAATACATACCGAAGTCACTTCGTACTTATCACTTTTCGTCGAAAATACTAACTTTTCGATCAGCTAAGCAATATGTAATTAATCATTACATCAATAGTTATAACTGCTCAACTTTGATTTTGTGTCGTAAAAACTCTATTTTGTTTAATTGCCCATAATTATTGTCGAATACAAACTCAGTCTACCTGACGGCAACGCCACTTCTGCTCACAAATTTTCGGGTGGCGGATTTGTGAAGCTATCGGTACGGACTCCCCTTAAGAGAAAAATAATATTTTGAGTAAAATAGTAATATTTAGGGATTATGTTCACTATGCAAAAAAAAGTTTCATCACTAGTCAAAAACTACCAATCTTTCGCTTGGTTTTCGATCAAAATCCACATTATCGATGTTAATCTTCACGTTTTTGCGCGTAAACTACGATCGTTACAAAGTGTTACCGATAAATTTAAATATATTAGCAACAACAGCACATTTTCTCATTAAGACTTTTAATTCTTTGTCGTGCCATATTAAGGTTGATGGTGAATATAGCTATCCATGAGAAAAAATTCAACCATGATGTGACAATAGCCAATTGAAGAGCAATGCCGGTGTTGATAGGATCGGCACGTCTCCAATTATTAGCGTCCGGTTGTACGTAATCCATGAAATCGAGAATTGCACCACAACTTAGTCGATCATGGATCGTCTGTGGGAGAAACAATAATAATGCATAAGTATTCTACATTTTTTATTTTACACTGACAAGGAGAAGTAACGGCCTTTGGATCACGGATCTTATCCAAAATTTAGAGCGTGTTTTGTAATATACAAATATAAAAAAGTCATAATTTTAGAATCCCATGGGCATTTTTACTGAAGTTATACGTAATTAAAGGAAAATATTGAAAAATAGATGCTTTACTTTAATCGCTTATGACTCCTAAACATCTAGAGATATTCGAACCTAAGTTTAAAAAAAGTTTAGATCGAGTGCTTTGGATTTAAGAAAAAGAAGCCCAAATCCGTCTATTAGATTGAGAGTTATAGTAAAAATAAGAAATGTAGCAATTATTAGCTACAAATAATACCATTTCAAGCTAAAATTTGATGCATTTCTTATTTCTTTTATAACTCTCAATCTAATAAACCAAACTTTCTTTTAAACTTTGGTTCGAGAATCTCTATTTCGATGTTTAGGAGTTATAAGCGATTAAAGTAAAGCATCCATTTTTCAATTTTATTTTCTTTAATTGTGTATAACTTCGGTAAAAAATGCCCATGGGATTCTAAAATTCTGGCTTTTTGATAATTCTATATTGCAAAACAAGTCCTGAAGTTTGGATAAGATCCGTGATCGAAAAGCCGTGACCTCTCCTTGTGAAAGGAATATTTCTTTGAATAAAATATGTATATATTCGTTAGAAAAATTAGAAAACAAAATTTTAAAAAGGTGCAAAAGCCAATTTTGATCCTCCCTTAACCTCCCGACAAATGTGATAATTGGCAATAAATCTGCAAATAAAAGAGTGGAAAAATAAAAAAAGAGGCGTCTTTGTTTATCGATAAACTAACTGTATGCTGATTTTGAAATTGAATTATTTTGTTTTCGAATAGCAAAAATGGAAACGTAACTTCAACGAGGTAGAAAGATTTGATATTATTGATATTTGCCACAGTATACTTATACGTTTGTATGTACATTTTTTCTGTTCATTAAGGATTAGGTTTTAAAAAAATATATAGTAGTTATCACTGGAGGAAGAAATCTATTTTTTCTTCACGTTAGAAAGATGACCATTACAGTTGTTATATATGCAGGTGCTAAACACATTTGTATTTTCTCTAACTAGCATACGGTAAAATTACCAGTTGTGAAAAAAAATCCTATTTTCAGAACATTCTATAATTGCACGGGAAAAAATATACTAAACACTACTTCGACTTGATTTAGTTCCGTTAAAATATAGATAACAAAACTTACTCGGTAACATAAGTAAGCTAAAGACATTTTACGTAGTAAATAGAATAGTTTAAAACTACTGAATATCTGGGGACAAAATTGACAATATAATTATAAATATATAAAAGAGTAAAAAAAATCAATAAAAGTTGCAATTTTTTAGTGCGCTTCATTTGAACTCAAAATTAAAACATTTAAAATATAAATAAAGAAACTTAAGATGTTATAGCCAAATTACAAGGATCTATTTTTAAAAATCTGAAAAAAATGATATGTAACGTTTAAGTAACATGGAAGAAGCTGACAGAGAAATTTTTTTGAAATAAATGATTTTAAATTAAATAAAAATGAATAATTACTTTTCGTCGAAAAGATTTGGTATGAAATTGATCCTTGCAGTTGCATAAAAATCTCGATCATTTATAGAGATAAAAAATTTTGAAAAAATCATACTTACTATTTAAAGCAAGTATAAGAGCGTTACAGATATATTTTTTTGGAAAAAATCAACTTATTGTTAATTAAAAAATAAATAGGGATTCCAATTTTTTAGTTTCACAATTCCGTAACAGAAATGCACGGTGCGCACTTACGCGTATAAGATGACTTCTAGTATAATGTTATCTTTATGAAATACCTTTTTACGAGAAAAAATCTTTAATTATTACTTATATATTTTAATCTTTGTTGTGATACCTATAATTATTAAATAATTATTTCTAACTATTAAACTATCCTGGATTGGATAATATTATCCAATAAATGTCTACAGCGAGATAAAAGTATCAATGTTTCATATTGTGTACAAATCAAAGTGACCAATTTTTATTTATTATTTAATTTTTAGTTCTATAACTATCTTAAAAAAACATTAAATTCAAAAGAACAAATATGAATATATCCAATACAAACAAAATTAATTTGTATTAACTCTTTCATTTTTTCAAATTTAAATAAAATATTAATGTACCTCTAAAAACAATTAACAATTGGTACTATTATCTTATAAGTCAAGTTCCCTATTTCTTCGCTAATTAAAATCCAAATTATAGAGATCAATGTGTTTTTCAGTATAAAGAATTCATATTGATTCAAATAGAATATTTACTTTAATCGTTGCAATACCCGGACAACGCTTTTAGTTCAGGCGTCATGGTCCGACTCGCCAAATACCGTCACATACCCAATTGTTGATCATGAACCAATTTCTGATCAGTGTATTATTTCAATAAAATAATAAGATTTACATAAATCTACACGTTGCTACGCACAATTTGAAGGTTAAACAATCAATAATTGTTTAGTAGACTTAAATAGAAAGTGGTATATGTACCGAAAATTTACTGATCAGAAATTGGTACTTCCCGCTTTTTTTTCTTAGATTGTTGCTTACTTTAAAAATAGCATCTATTTTATTTTTCTGAGATGGCTAAAAGGAAGTTTAATACTTATACTTTCTGTATCCGTCTAAATATATACAATTATTAACTTTTTTAACATAAAATTATTCTATGAACGTACAGATTTACCTTAATTGATCAACAATTGGGTATGTGACGGTACTTTATTTTAATTTTATCCAATATTAATGAATGACCCATACTCACTTTTCAAAAAGATAAAGTACATCTTTGAAACTATTTAAATCCCGACTTTTTAAGGTATTACTTTTTACTGAATATTAATACACTTCTTGTGAAAAGAATGCTTTTTAATACGTTTATTTATATCATTTTGTTTATTTATTGCACTTATTGGGAAAGGATACTTTTTTAAATAAGTACAAATATGTATTAAAAATTGTATTGGATTCTTTTTTAATATTATTTAAATATTTTAGTAGTACTTTCCTCAGATTTTTTTAAATTTGATTTTTTGATATAAAAGAACACCGTTTTATTTTTATGTGTTTACTTATAAAGGAAATTCGCGAAAAATCGTGATTAAATAAAGCATTTAGAAACAAATATTATAGAAAAGGATAATTAAAAAGAAATGTTACCAAACTGTTTAAAATAAATTGCTTACTAGTTTGGTACTTATGACAATTTCATGAAATAAAAGTTAACTTACATGTAGTTCCTGTCCGGTTGAGCCCAGTAATCGTACGAGATTCCTTCGATACTGCTCGCACGTTTTGTAGTATCCATCTGTCAAGACAACCGCGTGAGCCAAAGATAAACAGCAGACCAACAAAGCTACAAAAGCTGCGGGCATCCATTGCTTACAAGGTGACCTTTCTTTTGGCCCCACAACCACTACTTGACCTTCCATATTAGGCCTAATTAAAAAATTTATGTAATACTTAATAAAATATTTTTAATAAAAACATTTCTTTGTAATTATCATTTAACACTTATCAAATATTCTACAAGCTAAGGTGAAGGTAAGGCCAGTATAATGACCGTTCACCTTGTATGGCTATAATTGATAGTAAGTTAACTGTACACAAGTATGACCATTCTACGACTACAATCGAACAATTACCGAATCATCTACGCCATATCAGAAATTTTACAAAAATACACATGCCCAGTATGTCTCCGCAATTTCAAATTTTATTGAAATATTTTTTTTTATTTTAAAGGAATATTTCTCTTAAGTTAATTTCATTGTCTTTTAAATATCCTTGTTTTCATTACTAGTGCAACGACTCAATGATGTTACGATTAAAATTCAAATGTTAAACTTTCAATACATTAACAAGTAGTAAGGAAAATGTTACAATTCATTATTATGCTTAACGGGGTGCCATAGTTAATATTTATCCTCCCTACCTTATCGGCAATCGTGATTATTAGTAATACATTTGTAAATAAAACAGTATGTAAAAAAATAAGAGAAGAGGCGCCTTCGTTTATTGATAATTTAACTGTGTGCTGAATTTCAGATTAAAATTATATTGCGTTTTTAAGAAAAGTCTTACCAAAAATGTAAACCTAACCTCAACGAGGTGAAAAGATTTGATATTTTTGGTAAGACTTTTCTCGAAAACGCAATAATATTTTAATCTAAAATTTAGCACACAGTTAGATTGTCAATAAACGAAGGCGCCTCTTCTCTTATTTTTTCACATACTGTTTTACTACTTTATTAATTAATCATCAAAAATTGAGTATGGAACCCCCTTAAATACAAAACCTATAATTATTTATGTATATTCAAATGTATTTGTTTTTATTTTTTATAAATAAAGGTATAGCCTGAAGAGGATTGCGAAAAGTCATCAAAACGTCGCCATCTAATTAAAAGTATGGTTTATTCATCAAAATCGAGAAATATTCCTTTAAAATAAAATTATGCGTGGATGATAAAGATACATCCTGCCTACTATATTTTATTCAAATAGTTAAGGGGAGTCCGTACAGATTATAGATTTCTGTATTCGATATTTTAAATATAGTTTTCAATTTTTATTTTTTCCGCATATGTATTCTTCGCACAGGCACAATTGCTGCGCATGTCAGAATGTGCCTGAAATCATAAATTAGAAAAAATATGGAAATTGAAAGATAAATGTGAAAAATCAGTAAACGTCGGTAAGTGTGCAAATTAAATGAAGGTGCGACAATAATATAAACTGTTAAATCCACCTTTATATAGTTACAACAACGAGTATTTAATTAATTAATTAATTCTAATGAATCAACTGGAAAACCATCAAAACCTTCACCTTGTCAAACTAGTTCTCACAGCTCTCGGCTCATCGAGACTTCTGGGAATACAAACTCTGTATCCATGATAGAGTCCAAATGGCAATCCAATCAAAGTTGCTGGGACAAGTCCAAATGTAGCAAAATGGCAGAGCTGAACGTCACCACCCATGAATGTACTGAAGGTATTGACTCCGTAAAGGATGCACCCACAATCTACGTTGATGCAAACGTCCAGTGTCCATGCCCAATGTTGCCATGCCACCGCAAGTGCAGCTACCGATACAACTGACGATACACTCGCAAAACCGTATAAACCACCGAGCATCCGTTCCGCCCGCGTTCCATCCAACATCCTAGATTCTAAAATTAACCAAAATTATTTGTTGTTACTTCGACCATCCGAAATTATAGGGCTAGGTGATAAGTGAACGTAGCGTATATACCTACCGATATAATATATTCAAATTAATAAATTATTCGATATCGTTGGCAATTGATTTAACGTTGACGTTAATTTAACAATCGCAACAATTAACCAAAATATTTATTATCGGTAATTCGTACACTCAAAATTGTAATGGTAAGCCAAAACTGAAAAAACTTAACAATCACAACACATACCTTCCGATTGAAATTAACAAAACTGTTTGTTACTTCGGCACACACAAAATTCTGATGTCAGGTGAGAAATGACAAAATTAAACGATCACAACCGATTAATAACCATAAAAAAGCATTTTAAAAATAACACTCACACCACAGAGGCACACCTCTACCGCTTTACCATCGGAAGAATAAATATATATCGTGTATTCACGTCCGTCATTGATCACTATTAAAAACAATCAATTAGCACAGTGAATCCAAACAATCTTAACACTCAGCATTTAATCAAATTACCAGAATAACCATTTGAGTGAAAACTAATAAACGGACTGTATACAATTATTATAAATAACAAAGATTGAAAAAAAATAAAATAAAAAATAAACCGCATAGATGCACTCGAAGAGGATAGAACATAATAAATATAGGTGAAAAAGTATAAAACGTCGTAAGCAGCTGTCGTCTGGTTCGCACACACACACACACACCACACACGCACATATACCGATCAAATATTTGTTTTACCGCGTGTCGAACGTCTAACAATATCGATGACCAAGACGAACGTGATAATTTCGTCTGGACCATCTAATTACGTACTTGAATCTTTCTTCCTTTTTTTTCAGAGATATTGGCGTGACGGATGATCACTTTCCAAAGCGAAACCGATGAGACTGCGAAGGAAGCGCAGGCGCTCAAACGAGTACCGTGCTTCGAGATAAGATTATACCAAAGATAAGATTAACTTTTTTTTTAGAGTAAACGAATTGAACGTTACTAGGCAGGTGCGGAAACGATCTTTATGGTACGTTGCTTCTCTAACACTTTTGACGAAGAAATAGAGAGAAACCAGAATTGTGTGTTTACTTTAGATTATACTTACCTTTAATGGGTTTATTCGCGATGAACCTTTCAGGAATAAACTCGGGGGTTCTTATTATAGATATCGTTTGCTTACCATCCGAATCTCAATAAACAGTCTACTCTTCAATATTTTGTTACATTTATCTGCTTTGACACTTTTTTTCTGAGAAAATAAATAAAATTACTCGAATATGCTGACGTTTGTTTGTTTGTCGAATTTTTTCCAGATTTTTATGTAAAAAAATTGAAAATCATATTGACATCGTATTTATCATCCCGGATAAGAATTTTTCCCAAACGAGGATCGTCTTGTGCTTTAGAATATGACCGTACTGTCTCTACAATCTATTTATCCAAAACATTTAGATATATACTTTGTAGAATAAATATTCCCTCCGTGTGTAGGTAGGTGATAAAAAATATCGATATATATATATAGCGTCAGCGTATACCAATTTCTACACAATGGCATTAATAAAAAAAAAGAAAACTTTATACGTACTTGAAAAATTCAAGTTATTAACCTGGTAGATATTTCATTATTTGTTAATGCTCAACAAGTTAGGATTAGTTAATTATAACTAGCCGTATTCTATCGGTTTTTATACATTTTATATTTATAATTTATATCGAAAAAATTGTTTTAATTTCTAGGGCATATAAGCAGTAATAAAAGTTGAAGATGTCCAATAATGTTAATAACCTACATGAATGGAGATGCATTGGAATAAATATATACCTCGGTAATGCAGACAAGGGATATCAACGCTTCGATATATACTAGCTGAATTTTTTAACATTTTTATGCAAATAAGTCGAAAATTCGAAATAGATTTGAATCATAGAATATAAAATATCTAAAAACCGTCGATATCAATCTACAGCACGGCAGCAAAAAAATTAATTGCACCAATCTATAAATCATAATTTATATAATATTAATAAAGTAATTTAAACTAAATTAAAAATTATTTGTGAATTTAGGATGAGTTTAATTAAAAAATTAATAATAATTTGTGAATTAAAGGCGAGTTTAAATCATAAATAAAAAATGAATTGCTAATTAAGGACGAGTTTTTCATAATTTATAAAAGAATTATGAATTAAATGGTGTATCTAATTAAAAGAGTAATTAATTATTTGCAACCCTGATCTACAGTAATATTGACGCATTCACATTGATATTAAGTAAAAATTTATATAGAAAGTTGCTCACGTTCCAAATAATTATTAAACAATCTTTACAAAAGCTACGACGATTTTTAAGGATAAATTGGCAAGTAAAGGACATGGCCTTTGGGGAAACGAATTTATTTGAAACGGTGGAATATGATTATTTGGCCCATATAAGAAGACCTAAATAACAATTAAAATAACTTGAGATCTAATTAACGAAAACAAAAAGAAAGTTATCAATATAGCAATTAATTAGACTTTGATTTGTTTGAATAGCTTAAAATGTTCAAAATTTATGTTTAATTGAAATATAGTCATAAATTTTACGTTAATTTTTATAGGTAGTATTACATTGATTTTTTTATCTAATTTACCTGATAATTATTTGATCAAACGTATTTTTCGAACAACTTAAAATATTTCTAAATCGAACGTAAAATTAATATATGGGGTTGATAACTCAGAGCATCCCGCGTAAAAATGTAAAACTTATATCAACTTGATATAAAGTTTATGTTTGGCAAAAGTTGATATCAACATACACAATGAGACTATTCCAAATTTGGAAAAATATTAATTAAACATGGGTATAAAGTTTAAATAAACTTGATATAATCTCTTAGATAAGTTTGAAAATAGTATATTTGAACGGGTAAAATTTAATTTATAAAAAAATGAAAAAATTTTTCATTCTGTGATTCGAACCTCCGAGCCTTTACTTCGGAATCTCTCGCTCTACCTGCAACTGAGCTATTTTATTGTTATATTTAATAAGTACATATGGGCTATAAACTTAGAAACATGTTTTAATTGTACTTTATAACCAAAATTTAATATTATAACATAAACAATAAAAATTGCTCATTTGGTATGTAGAGCAAGAGTAGAAGATCGTAGGTGCGAATCTCAGAATAAAAAATTTGTTTTTTTTTATAAATAAAGGTATAGCCTGAAGAGGATTGCGAAAAGTCATCAAAACGTCGCCATCTAATTAAAAGTATGGTTTATTCATCAAAATCGAGAAATATTCCTTTAAAATAAAATTATGCGTGGATGATAAAGATACATCCTGCCTACTATATTTTATTCAAATAGTTAAGGGTCCGTACAGATTACAGATTTACCATCGGAAGAATAAATATATATCGTGTATTCACGTCAGTCATTGATCACTATTAAAAACAATCAATTAGCACAGTGAATCCAAACAATCTTAACACTCAGCATTTAATCAAATTACCAGAATAACCATTTGAGTGAAAACTAATAAACGGACTGTATACAATTATTATAAATAACAAAGATTGAAAAAAAAGAAAATAAAAATAAACCGCTAGATGCACTCGAAGAGGATAGAACATAATAAATATAGGTGAAAAAGTATAAAACGTCGTAAGCAGCTGTCGTCTGGTTCGCACACACACACACACACCACACACGCACATATACCGATCAAATTTGTTTTACCGCGTGTCGAACGTCTAACAATATCGATGACCAAGACGAACGTGATAATTTCGTCTGGACCATCTAATTACGTACTTGAATCTTTCTTCCTTTTTTTTCAGAGATATTGGCGTGACGGATGATCACTTTCCAAAGCGAAACCGATGAGACTGCGAAGGAAGCGCAGGCGCTCAAACGAGTACCGTGCTTCGAGATAGATTATACCAAAGATAAGATTAACTTTTTTTTTAGAGTAAACGAATTGAACGTTACTAGGCAGGTGCGGAAACGATCTTTATGGTACGTTGCTTCTCTAACACTTTTGACGAAGAAATAGAGAGAAACCAGAATTGTGTGTTTACTTTAGATTATACTTACCTTTAATGGTTTATTCGCGATGAACCTTCAGGAATAAACTCGGGGGTTCTTATTATAGATATCGTTTGCTTACCATCCGAATCTCAATAAACAGTCTACTCTTCAATATTTTGTTACATTTATCTGCTTTGACACTTTTTTTCTGAGAAAATAAATAAAATTCCTCGAATATGCTGACGTTTGTTTGTTTGTCGAATTTTTTCCAGATTTTTATGTAAAAAAAATTGAAAATCATATTGACATCGTATTTATCATCCCGGATAAGAATTTTTCCCAAACGAGGGATCGTCTTGTGCTTTAGAATATGACCGTACTGTCTCTACAATCTATTTATCCAAAACATTTAGATATATACTTTGTAGAATAAATATTCCCTCCGTGTGTAGGTAGGTGATAAAAAATATCGATATATATATATAGCGTCAGCGTATACCAATTTCTACACAATGGCATTAATAAAAAAAAAAGAAAACTTTATACGTACTTGAAAAATTCAAGTTATTAACCTGGTAGATATTTCATTATTTGTTAATGCTCAACAAGTTAGGATTAGTTAATTATAACTAGCCGTATTCTATCGGTTTTTATACATTTTATATTTATAATTTATATCGAAAAAATTGTTTTAATTTCTAGGGCATATAAGCAGTAATAAAAGTTGAAGATGTCCAATAATGTTAATAACCTACATGAATGGAGATGCATTGGAATAAATATATACCTCGGTAATGCAGACAAGGGATATCAACGCTTCGATATATACTAGCTGAATTTTTTAAACATTTTTATGCAAATAAGTCGAAAATTCGAAATAGATTTGAATCATAGAATATAAAATATCTAAAAAACCGTCGATATCAATCTACAGCACGGCAGCAAAAAAAATTAATTGCACCAATCTATAAATCATAATTTATATAATATTAATAAAGTAATTTAAACTAAATTAAAATTATTTGTGAATTTAGGATGAGTTTAATTAAAAAATTATAATAATTTGTGAATTAAAGGCGAGTTTAAATCATAAATAAAAAATGAATTGCTAATTAAGGACGAGTTTTTCATAATTTATAAAGAATTATGAATTAATGGTGTATCTAATTAAAAGAGTAATTAATTATTTGCAACCTGATCTACAGTAATATTGACGCATTCACATTGATATTAAGTAAAAATTTATATAGAAAGTTGCTCACGTTCCAAATAATTATTAAACAATCTTTACAAAAGCTACGACGATTTTTAAGGATAAATTGGCAAGTAAAGGACATGGCCTTTGGGGAAACGAATTTATTTGAAACGGTGGAATATGATTATTTGGCCCATATAAGAAGACCTAAATAACAATTAAAATAACTTGAGATCTAATTAACGAAAACAAAAAGAAAGTTATCAATAGCAATTAATTAGACTTTGATTTGTTTGAATAGCTTAAAATGTTCAAAATTTATGTTATTGAAATATAGTCATAAATTTACGTTAATTTTTATAGGTAGTATTACATTGATTTTTTTATCTAATTTACCTGATAATTATTTGATCAAACGTATTTTTCGAACAACTTAAAATATTTCTAAATCGAACGTAAAATTAATATATGGGGTTGATAACTCAGAGCATCCCGCGTAAAAATGTAAAACTTATATCAACTTGATATAAAGTTTATGTTTGGCAAAAGTTGATATCAACATACGCAATGAGACTATTCCAAATTTGGAAAAATATTAATTAAACATGGGTATAAAGTTTAAATAAACTTGATATAATCTCTTAGATAAGTTTGAAAATAAGTATATTTGAACGGGTAAAATTTAATTTATAAAAAAATGAAAAAATTTTTCATTCTGTGATTCGAACCTCCGAGCCTTTACTTCGGAATCTCTCGCTCTACCTGCAACTGAGCTATTTTATTGTTTATATTTAATAAGTACATATGGGCTATAAACTTAGAAACATGTTTTAATTGTACTTTATAACCAAAATTTAATATATAACATAAACAATAAAAATTGCTCATTTGGTATGTAGAGCAAGAGTAGAAGATCGTAGGTGCGAATCTCAGAATAAAAAATTTGTTTTTTTTTATAAATAAAATTTTACCCAATTCAAAATAATATTTCTATGTTATGTTCCCAAGATATTAGTTGTTAACTAATTATTCGTTTGTGCAAAAATGTATTTCATAATCAAACACAACGTGAACGTTTAATGTGAAGACGTATGGTGTATCATCACTAGTCCCAGCTGAGAAGTGCAAATATACGTTTCCAATGTATATTTTTCGACGCTGAAACCGAATTTGGTATTAAAATATAATAAACTAGAATTCAACCGTTTATAATGGGGTTAATTACTTCCCTTTTTATCATAATATCAAATTATTTTCAACAGATGACAACCGATATATATATATATATATATCCATTTTTGCTGATAATACACAAGTGCAAACATATTCGTCTCGTCTGTTTTTTGACGTTGATCATGAATCAAGTATCAAAATAAATGAAAAATAAATAATAGTAACTCTAAAATCGGCTGGAAGAGGGTTTAATAATCATTTTTCGGGATTTAGGTCAATATTTTCGATTCGCCAATTTGAATTTTTTACAATCTAATTGTAATTTCATAATCTCTGTTGATCAAACATTCGATCTACGAATAACATATAATAATGTTGATCGTTGGATTGTTTGGCATAAATTTAGTTATAACAATTACAAACAAGTCTAAATCCATAAAGTATCATTATATACCTCAAGTTTAAGAATTTATCTAACAGAAATACAAAAGAATGAAAATGCATTAAGTAGATAAGTGACGAGAATTGTAAAAAAATATGGGTGCCTAATTGTCGGACTTGATGTGACTGAAGGGGTTAAACAAATCAAATTAAAACAAAATATATATATTTTTTTTTTTTTTATTCTTGATTTTGTGCCCTCTTTTTCCTGGCACTTCCTACCGTTTATCCCCTCGGGGAGTTTAACGGTGTCCACCTACCACCTATGTGTGGGTGCTTTTATCCCTCTCTTAAAAACCCCACTATCTCGCATTCGCCCGGGGTTATGCCCGTGGATGAGGGAAACCTGTGAAGCAGGGAAAACCTCACCCGAGATGGCCGGTGTATTCAAAACATTCTTTTTGGGTGTCAAAGTCACATTGCGTAGGCCTTGACACCGAAACCGAATGTTTCACACCTCCCGCTCACGTTGTGAAGTGTGAAAAACAGCTAACCGATCACGAAAGCCGCACGAGAATGGTCTCCCATCCAAGTACTAACCGCGCTCAGCGCGCTGTAACTTCCGTGACCGGCTCCCGAGTAGAAATTCTAGCCAGGCCGCTGAACTAGAAAACAGGGCCTGAAAAGGCGCCTGTTAAGGGCCGGGATACGAATGTAATGGAATTTAAGTCAGGGCCTAATTTGTTAGTTCGGATGTGACGTTAGAGTAAAAGTCAATTTGTTAGTTCGAATGTGAGGTTAGTAATAGTATCTACAAATATATAGTATTGTATAAATTTTCAGGTTAGAATTTATCATGAGTTTTTTATAATTATAAATGAGTAAAAAAATTGATTATAATTACTCAGAAGCTTATTTACTAAGAGTTCGAAGGTACCGATTGAAAAGGAAAATACAATATATAAATAATGAAAGTTTAAAAAAACACTTTAATAATATAAAGTTTAAATAAACTTGATATAATCTCTTAGATAAGTTTGAAAATAGTATATTTGAACGGGTAAAATTTAATTTATAAAAAAATGAAAAAATTTTTCATTCTGTGATTCGAACCTCCGAGCCTTTACTTCGGAATCTCTCGCTCTACCTGCAACTGAGCTATTTTATTGTTTATATTTAATAAGTACATATGGGCTATAAACTTAGAAACATGTTTTAATTGTACTTTATAACCAAAATTTAATATTATAACATAAACAATAAAAATTGCTCATTTGGTATGTAGAGCAAGAGTAGAAGATCGTAGGTGCGAATCTCAGAATAAAAAATTTGTTTTTTTTTATAAATAAAAGTTTACCCAATTCAAAAATAATATTTCTATGTTATGTTCCCAAGATATTAGTTGTTAACTAATTATTCGTTTGTGCAAAAATGTATTTCATAATCAAACACAACGTGAACGTTTAATGTGAAGACGTATGTGTGTATCATCACTAGTCCCAGCTGAGAAGTGCAAATATACGTTTCCAATGTATATTTTTCGACGCTGAAACCGAATTTGGTATTAAAAATATAATAAACTAG
This sequence comes from Theocolax elegans, assembly GCA_026168455.1. NCBI lineage: Eukaryota > Metazoa > Arthropoda > Insecta > Hymenoptera > Cerocephalidae > Theocolax > Theocolax elegans. The sequence continues at coordinate 2,029,990 of CM047428.1, read as the reverse complement.
AATTCAACCGTTATAATGGGGTTAATTACTTCCCTTTTTATCATAATATCAAATTATTTTCAACAGATGACAACCGATATATATATATATATATATATATATATATCCATTTTTGCTGATAATACACAAGTGCAAACATATTCGTCTCGTCTGTTTTTTGACGTTGATCATGAATCAAGTATCAAAATAAATGAAAAATAAATAATAGTAACTCTAAAATCGGCTGGAAGAGGGTTTAATAATCATTTTTCGGGATTTAGGTCAATATTTTCGATTCGCCAATTTGAATTTTTTACACATCTAATTGTAATTTCATAATCTCTGTTGATCAAGCATTCGATCTACGAATAACATATAATAAATGTTGATCGTTGGATTGTTTGGCATAAATTTATTTATAACAATTACAAACAAGTCTAAATCCATAAAGTATCATTGTATACCTCAAGTTTAAGAATTTATTTAACAGAAAATACAAAAGAATGAAAATGCATTAAGTAGATAAGTGACGAGAAATGTAAAAAAAATATGGGTGCCTAATTGTCGGACTTATGTGACTGAAGGGGTTAAACAAATCAAATTAAAACAAAATATATATATATTTTTTTTTTTTTTATTCTTGATTTTGTGCCCTCTTTTTTCCTGGCACTTCCTACCGTTTATCCCCTCGGGGAGTTTAACGGTGTCCACCTACCACCTATGTGTGGGTGCTTTTATCCCTCTCTTAAAAACCCCACTATCTCGCATTCGCCCGGGGTTATGCCCGTGGATGAGGGAAACCTGTGAAGCAGGGAAAACCTCACCCGAGATGGCCGGTGTATTCAAAACATTCTTTTTGGTGTCAAAGTCACATTGCGTAGGCCTTGACACCGAAACCGATGTTTCACACCTCCCGCTCACGTTGTGAATGTGAAAAAAACACCTAACCCGCCACGAAAGCCAAGCGACCGAGAACGTCACCCATCCACTTGGGTACCGCGCTCAATACTGCTTAACTTCCGTGACCGGCCGAGGTGCGTCTCCGCCACTCCGCCACCGCGTCGGTATAACAAAATATATTAAATTGACATTCATTTTAAAACTTAAAAAAAAGTAGGTTAAACGTGGATAAAAATATAAATTTGTAAAAATTAACGGAAGCTCGTACCTGACATATTTCCAATTAATTAACTTTTGATTTGATATATCGTTAAATCTTTAGACAAATCAAAATTTGAACTAAATGAAACCTTCTTTAAATATTTAAACAAAACAAAATTTTGCAATTTTTATAAAAAAATCCGTTTTTGAAAACTCGTCAAACTCTCGTTGTTAAGGATATGTCGACTTATATACGTTTACACGTCCATCAACTATATATAGACAAGAACCCGTATACGTAAAATACGAAACTCGCGTATACTTTATTTATTCGTGATGTTTAGCGATTATCAACGAAGCGAATATATATCCTTACATATTTTTATCATAAATACATGATTAACAAGAAACTACTTATACACATTATATTTCCTTGGACCTCTGTACATATACTTATATACCTAAATACCCTCGAAGCAAAAAGTTAAATTGAACAAGTATAATTACATAACTCCTTAAATGTATATTTGACAAATATTCATTCTTTCGATATTTTTTAGTTCACATAGTAAAACCTTGCTTCCCAAGTATTTTTTTTAATTTAAATTTAATATTTGTTTAACTTGTTACTTATAGATATACTTTGGTTTAGAATATCCGCAACTAGATCTTATAATCACGTCATCAATCGAGAACAATTGAGGGAAAGGACTATAAGTTTACGAAAAATCATTAATGTATATGAAACGCTCATCTGCTGCTGAGTTTTCTTTCTCTTAATTTTAAAGTGTGTCTCATTCAATTTTCTTGAAATATTAATTTCAAGAATACTACTTCCCTACGAAACTGGCGATTTTAATAAAAACTGGCCATAAAATTGGTTATTAACCGGGTGCCAAAGCCAAGTTCTATCCTCTCTACCTCACCGACCTCGAAAATCACATAAAATAGTTAAAAAAGGAAGTCGAATTACGCAAATTGAGAAGAACAGTCCCCTTCCTTTATTAATAATCTATCTGTCTTTAAAATGTGAAGGGAAAATATTAGCCGAGCGACGAACCTTAAATTGCGTGACATTATTATAAATTTTGGTAAAGGATTACTCCAAAAATCAATCGATATTTTTCCTTCAAATTTTGAGGTAGATTATTAGTAAATTAAGGGGACCGTTCTCTTGAATTTGCGTAAATTATCCTCCTTTTTAAATTATAACTCACTTTTTATGACTTGAGGCTAGTGTAAAGTAGGAAAAATAAAACTTGACTTTGATACCCTCTTAATGGCCAGAAAATGGTTTCATATAACCTTTTATTACCAAGGCTGTAAAAATTATTAAATAATTAAAAATTATATAAATACAACAATTTACTTATTAAAAAAAATAACAACTAATAATAACTTTTATAGATAATAAATCCAAACATATAATTAATGTTTACGATTAATAAACATATATGTTATAGACCAAAATCTAAATTTTATATATCAATTGTTATTATCAGTCATTTATATATAGTTTGTAATAGTTAATTACAGATTTAAATTAAAAAATTTTTTAAATGTTATTTTTAAATTGTAATATAATTATAAATTGATAAAACAAAGAATTATGTGAATTCAATAAAATATTTTATTTAAATTTGATATTTCGGACATTTCTTGGCAACAAATGAGAAACGTTCAAATACGGTGTATATTTTTTTTCAATCGAAATTTTATTGGATCTTAATAAAAAAATGTGCCTTTCTCCCGGTGTATAAAAATGTTGGTTGAAATTTTCGGTTTTTTTCGCGTTAACCTGCATAAGTTGGCTAAATAAGGCCGACTGAAACCAAACTATACTGGTTAGATTATTTTTATTTATTTAATTACTAGTATACATGTAATCAAAAAAAAAGATTCACAGAACTACGAAAGACCTAAATATTGAAAAATTTTATATAATACTATGTAAGTTAATATTATATTATTTGTTATGCAGGATCTATTTACTCTGTACTGGTTACAGGAAAATAAATAGATTTAGAGAGCAATTTAAGTCTTAGTTATTTTAGTTTCGTTTGATCAAATAAAGACTTCGAACGTACATGTGAATACGTTTCTGCAGTATTGCAGAATTTTGCAACTTGGTTATGAGATTTTCTGCGAGTGTTAATTGTAACCTGGTAAATAAATAAATAATTAAATAGCATATAAATAAAATATAATACATAAATTATTTAGTTTAGTGTACGTTTATTAGAGCTGATTAATTACGCGGTAAGTATATAATGTGTAAATACCGTGTATAACTTCGTACAATAAAACATAGATGGGTATGTATATATATTGGTAAACAATGTATCGGTTAGTATATATTAAAAATAGTGAAAAACTGGTTTGACAGGTAAGTACACTAATGGTCGAGCACAAAGTGTTGCAGAATACTTTTATCCTCGATTGTATATTCAGGAGAGTGAAACTATAAGTGTACACCGTCGTATACATTAATCATTCACTTAATAATATTCCAGGTGTACGATTAATAATTCATGATCGAGGGTAAAAACGTATAATGCGCGTCAGTCTCGTGCACCCGCACATTTTCGCGGAATGTTACGCGAGCCGATTAATTGAACAGCAGGGATAAAGAGAGTAGGTATATTAGACCAAGCATACATTGTCTACTCACACGAACAATTCCGAGGAATAACAAGAAAAAATAATGGAAATAACTACTACTATATCTATTTCAGTGTCGGATGATACGAAGGAGACGTCTTTCGATCGATTGACCAGAGCTTACAAACTTTACTTCCAACTGATGGCGATATTACCGTTCGATGGACGTGAAGTCGGATGGTTCGTCAGCTGGTTGTTGCTCGGGATCGTCATGGCCGCGCACTTGATGAGCTCGGCGATGCACTTTGGCAACATGATACACAAATTCGAGCAAGTAAATCCTCCTGCACCGACAACCCATATAAACACCATATTATATTTTCATCCGGTCGTATATCTGTATATATATAATACGAACGATCTTTCATATTTCCTTGGTTGCAGGGTATCCTTGATCTTGGATGCGTTTGCGAAGTCGTCGTGATCGGCAACACCAGTTTGAGATACGCTCTTCTACTCTACTGGAGATCGGAGTATCGGCAACTGTTTAACGATTGTCGAGCGATATGGATAAGTTGCACCATCACCGAGAAGTACACCCTCGTTCAATACGAGAAGAGATTACGAATACTTTTTAATTTCTTTTTTGGTAGCGGGGTATTCATCAACGTATTTTACACTACCACCGGTATCGTCAGTTGGATCATTGCCGTCAGGGCCAACAATTACGAATTATATTTCCTTGGACCTCTGTACATATACTTATATACCTAAATACCCTCGAAGCAAAAAGTTAAATTGAACAAGTATAATTACATAACTCCTTAAATGTATATTTGACAAATATTCATTCTTTCGATATTTTTTAGTTCACATAGTAAAACCTTGCTTCCCAAGTATTTTTTTTAAATTTAAAATTTAATATTTGTTTAACTTGTTACTTATAGATATACTTTGGTTTAGAATATCCGCAACTAGATCTTTATAATCACGTCATCAATCGAGAACAATTGAGGGAAAGGACTATAAGTTTACGAAAAATCATTAATGTATATGAAACGCTCATCTGCTGCTGAGTTTTCTTTCTCTTAATTTTAAAGTGTGTCTCATTCAATTTTCTTGAAATATTAATTTTCAAGAATACTACTTCCCTACGAAACTGGCGATTTTAATAAAAACTGGCCATAAAATTTGTTATTAACCGGGTGCCAAAGCCAAGTTCTATCCTCTCTACCTCACCGACCTCGAAAATCACATAAAATAGTTAAAAAAGGAAGTCGAATTACGCAAATTGAGAAGAACAGTCCCCTTCCTTTATTAATAATCTATCTGTCTTTAAAATGTGAAGGGAAAATATTAGCCGAGCGACGAACCTTAAATTGCGTGACATTATTATAAATTTTGGTAAAGGATTACTCCAAAATCAATCGATATTTTTCCTTCAAATTTTGAGGTAGATTATTAGTAAATTAAGGGGACCGTTCTCTTGAATTTGCGTAAATTATCCTCCTTTTTTAAATTATAACTCACTTTTTATGACTTGAGGCTAGTGTAAAGTAGGAAAAATAAAACTTGACTTTGATACCCTCTTAATGGCCAGAAAATGGTTTCATATAACCTTTTATTTTACCAAGGCTGTAAAAATTATTAAATAATTAAAAATTATATAAATACAACAATTTACTTATTAAAAAAAATAACAACTAATAATAACTTTTATAGATAATAAATCCAAACATATAATTAATGTTTACGATTAATAAACATATATGTTATAGACCAAAATCTAAATTTTATATATCAATTGTTATTATCAGTCATTTATTAATAGTTTGTAATAGTTAATTACAGATTTAAATTAAAAAAATTTTTTAAATGTTATTTTTAAATTGTAATATAATTATAAATTGATAAAACAAAGAATTATGTGAATTCAATAAAATATTTTATTTAAATTTGATATTTCGGACATTTCTTGGCAACAAATGAGAAACGTTCAAATACGGTGTATATTTTTTTTCAATCGAAATTTTATTGGATCTTAATAAAAAATGTGCCTTTCTCCCGGTGTATAAAAATGTTGGTTGAAATTTTCGGTTTTTCGCGTTAACTGCATAAGTTGGCTAAATAATGCCGACTGAAACCAAACTATACTGGTTAGATTATTTTTATTTAATTTAATTTACTAGTATACATGTATCAAAAAAAAAAGATTCACAGAACTACGAAAGACCTAAATATTGAAAAATTTTATATAATACTATGTAAGTTAATATTATATTATTTGTTATGCAGGATCTATTTACTCTGTACTGGTTACAGGAAAATAAATAGATTTTAGAGAGCAATTTAAGTCTTAGTTATTTTAGTTTCGTTTGATCAAATAAAGACTTCGAACGTACATGTGAATACGTTTCTGCAGTATTGCAGAATTTTGCAACTTGGTTATGAGATTTTCTGCGAGTGTTAATTGTAACCTGGTAAATAAATAAATAATTAAATATGCATATAAATAAAATATAATACATAAATTATTTAGTTTAGTGTACGTTTTATTAGAGCTGATTAATTACGCGGTAAGTATATAATGTGTAAAATACCGTATATAAATTCGTACAATAAAAATAGATCGGTATGTATATATATATTGGTAAACAATGTATCGGTTAGTATATATTAAAAATAGTGAAAACTGGTTTGACAGGTAAGTACACTAATGGTCGAGCACAAAGTGTTGCAGAATACTTTTATCCTCGATTGTATATTCAGGAGAGTGAAACTATAAGTGTACACCGTCGTATACATTAATCATTCACTTAATAATATTCCAGGTGTACGATTAATAATTCATGATCGAGGGTAAAAACGTATAATGCGCGTCAGTCTCGTGCACCCGCACATTTTCGCGGAATGTTACGCGAGCCGATTAATTTGAACAGCAGGGATAAAGAGAGTAGGTATATTAGACCAAGCATACATTGTCTACTCCACGAACAATTCCGAGGGAATAACAAGAAAAAAAATAATGGAAATAACTACTACTATATCTATTTCAGTGTCGGATGATACGAAGGATACGTCTTTCGATCGATTGACCAGAGCTTACAAAACTTTACTTCCAACTGATGGCGATATTACCGTTCGATGGACGTGAATTCGGATGGTTCGTCACTGGTTGTTGCTCGGGGATCGTCATGGCCGCGCACTTGATGAGCTCGGCGATGCACTTGGCACATGATACACAAATTCGAGCAAGTAAATCCTCCTGCACCGACAACCCATATAAACAACCATATTATATTTTCATCCGGTCGATATCTGTATAGATATAATACGAACGATCTTTCATATTGCCTTGGTGCAGGGTATCCTTGATCTTGGATGCGTTTTGCGAAGTCGTCGTGAGTCGGCAACACCAGTTTGAGATACGCAATATTTATATGGTTATAGACCAAAAATCGTAAATTTATATACAATTGTTATTATACAGACATTTATATTAATAGTTTGTAATAGTAATTACATATTAATTAAAAAATTTTTTAAATATTATTTTTAAATTTTAAGTAATTATAAATTGATAAAACAAAAGAATTATGTGAATTCATAAAATATTTTATTTAATTGATTATTTCTGACATTTCTTGGCAACAAATGAGAAACGTTCAAATACGGTGTATATTTTTTTCAATCGAAATTTTATTGGATCTTAATAAAAATGTGCCTTTTCTCCCGGTGTATAAAAATGTTGGTTGAAATTTTCGGTTTTTCGCGTTAACTGCATAAGTTGGCTAAATAATGCCGACCTGAAACCAAACTATACTGGTTAGATTATTTTTATTTAATTTAATTTACTAGTATACATGTATCAAAAAAAAAGATTCACAGAACTACGAAAGACCTAATATTGAAAAATTTTTATAATACTATGTAAGTTAATATTATATTATTTGTTATGCAGGATCTATTTACTCTGTACTGGTTACAGGAAAATAAATAGATTTTAGAGAGCAATTTAAGTCTTAGTTATTTTAGTTTCGTTTGATCAAATAAAGACTTCGAACGTACATGTGAATACGTTTCTGCAGTATTGCAGAATTTTGCAACTTGGTTATGAGATTTTCTGCGAGTGTTAATTGTAACCTGGTAAATAAATAAATAATTAAATATGCATATAAATAAAATATAATACATAAATTATTTAGTTTAGTGTACGTTTTATTAGAGCTGATTAATTACGCGGTAAGTATATAATGTGTAAAATACCGTGTATAAATTCGTACAATAAAAATAGATGGGTATGTATATATATTGGTAAACAATGTATCGGTTAGTATATATTAAAAATAGTGAAAACTGGTTTGACAGGTAAGTACACTAATGGTCGAGCACAAAGTGTTGCAGAATACTTTTATCCTCGATTGTATATTCAGGAGAGTGAAACTATAAGTGTACACCGTCGTATACATTAATCATTCACTTAATAATATTCCAGGTGTACGATTAATAATTCATGATCGAGGGTAAAAACGTATAATGCGCGTCAGTCTCGTGCACCCGCACATTTTCGCGGAATGTTACGCGAGCCGATTAATTTGAACAGCAGGGATAAAGAGAGTAGGTATATTAGACCAAGCATACATTGTCTACTCACACGAACAATTCCGAGGAATAACAAGAAAAAAATAATGGAAATAACTACTACTATATCTATTTCAGTGTCGGATGATACGAAGGAGACGTCTTTCGATCGATTGACCAGAGCTTACAAACTTTACTTCCAACTGATGGCGATATTACCGTTCGATGGACGTGAATTCGGATGGTTCGTCAGCTGGTTGTTGCTCGGGATCGTCATGGCCGCGCACTTGATGAGCTCGGCGATGCACTTTGGCAACATGATACACAAATTCGAGCAAGTAAATCCTCCTGCACCGACAACCCATATAAACACCATATTATATTTTCATCCGGTCGTATATCTGTATATATATAATACGAACGATCTTTCATATTTCCTTGGTTGCAGGGTATCCTTGATCTTGGATGCGTTTGCGAAGTCGTCGTGATCGGCAACACCAGTTTGAGATACGCTCTTCTACTCTACTGGAGATCGGAGTATCGGCAACTGTTTAACGATTGTCGAGCGATATGGATAAGTTGCACCATCACCGAGAAGTACACCCTCGTTCAATACGAGAAGAGATTACGAATACTTTTTAATTTCTTTTTTGGTAGCGGGGTATTCATCAACGTATTTTACACTACCACCGGTATCGTCAGTTGGATCATTGCCGTCAGGGCCAACAATTACGAATTAAGGGTTTTACCATACAAGTCAGTATTTACAATATCTAATATATGAAGATATCCACGCGATATCTTCCGTCTTCCCTGAAATCGAGAAAATATTTTCTATTAGACACACCTTCCGGACCTCACTTTTCTTCATCTATAGTATATATAATGTGTCAAACAAAATTTGAACGTGAACAAAAAAGACTTGTGACACACTTTTTTTTAACTTTGACGTTTTAAAGCGAAAAATTGAATTCAAGAATGCATTTTCTTAAAAAAGAGCTTGTATAACTTTGACAAAAAATTAATTTTTTAAAAGAACATTTTGGCATTTAATTTTTTAATTTATTATTATCTAAACTATAAAAGCAAAATTTATTTATTTCATTAAAAATAATGCACTAGGTTCTAATACGCGAGTGTTTATAAAAATAAGGGAAAACTCTAGTTTTTTATTAGAGTATTGTTTAGATAAAAATGTTACAATATTTGAATGTAACTAAGATATGATAATAATCTTACATGTATATTTCAATTAAATGATATAGAATTCTGCTCAAATAATAATGAGTAATGAATAAAGTATTTTCTGAAATACTAAGCTATTTCATTAATGAAATCAAATAATTTAGTCGTGTTGTTTAAATAAATAAAATATATAAAAAATGTTTAATCACGAGATAATATACATTTGTTTGCTATATTCATTATATAATTACGAGTTTTGTCACATATCTTGAATATGTATTTTTTTTCGTACTTTGTACGGCGAATCAATTTTATAACACTTGAATATAGGGAATACAATTTGAACTCCAAATATCAGGGTTTTTTGACCAAGTGAAGATTTCCACTACGGTTTAATAAATTAACTTTCATATATAACTATCATTTAAAAATTTTAATAATTATTACAAAATACCATTTATCATAACTAGATCAAAACAGTCCGATTATTTACTAGAAAATTATTTATTGTTTTGTATGTTACTGTATAGATACTTCGGATCTATTATATATAATATTCGAATAGAAAAAGATTATAGATTAAAGTTTATTTTTTAATATAATTGTTGTATATATAAATTATACCCAATTTTTTAAAAAAATGTATTTTTGATTTTTTTTATTTTAAACTTGAAACGGAAAAAAGAGTATTAAAATTTTTTTTTTCGTATTTTTTCGTATTCAAATTTTGTTTTTATGGATTTTCTGGAATACGATTGGGAAGATTACGCATGGATTTCCTCATGTATCTAGTGGGGTCCGAGTTATCGAACGTTCATTCAAATTTTGTGAATATATCGCGTAAAAATAATTAAGATCTTAATAAGATCTTTTCAAGAAAATTCTTAATTAGGAAACAAATTCGGACTTTTCTAAGATATTCCAAGACGAAAATTACACTGTACGAAGAACAATTTAAGACGTTTTCGAAAGGTTTTGTAAGATCTTTGTATAAGATCTTTTCAAGACAATTTCTTAATTTTAAATTAAGATCAATTTGAGACATTTTTAAGGATGCTGCGTCCACTTCGTACTCTTAAAAATGTTTTAAAAAGATCTGTTCAAGACGTTAGATTTCCAATATTGTACAAATATTATTACCACAATTTATCTACAATTTTTTTTAATTAACACGACTAACCAATCTGTTTTCAAAATAATATATTTTTATTTTTCATTCAAGTTATATACATGGCTTTTATATAATAATATATAAATTAATTCTATAATAACGAATTTGATATAAATAACAGAAAAGTGAGTTACTAATTAATAATTAACTGGGATTACATGTTATTAGTAAATATAAATAATATAATTATTATTATTTTATAAAATATTTCTTAATTAAACCATCTAAGGTAAGTATTACGTTCTTTAATATTATTTTATAAAATATTTTAAACTTAACCGAAATATATTTTATTTTTAATTGTTTTAAGCATAAATATAAATACTTTGGTATAATAATATATTATTTAACGTATTGTTATACATTTCTTAAAATGACAATAGCATTTTATAATTTTAATTTTCGGAAAACTTCCTTTTTTGTTTCTCTTTCTTATTTTTTATATATAGATTATTATTCTAATTCAATTAAATTACATGGTTCTACCGCATAGAGTAAGTTTCTTGTAGCAAAAATGAAACAAACAGTAATGATCATTCTTACATCTATAGCAATTAGTGATTCTGGCTCGCTTGGTTTACATAAATATACATTTGGCACAATATATTTTTCGGTTTGGTCTTTAAAAACTTTTTTACTGGTATATTTGGAAATTATAGCATAAACTTTACAATCATCTTTGCACTGATTTTTAATACAGATACAGATACAATTAGTAGAGCAACATTTTACAAAATATTTGATGCATTCTAATTCAACAGTTTTTTCCGCTAAAAATTTTATGCATGACGAATTAGTTTTCTTATTTTTGTAGTAATCAAATGTGTCGTATATAATACTATTTTTTATCAAACGATTAAAGAAATAAAACTTTGATACATTTTTCGCAATATTTAAAATTTTATACAAATCATTATACAGTTTTTGTTTTTCCAAACTCCTATAGAATAAACGTTTTCGTACAATTTTGTTAATTTTCGTCGGTATTTATTGCAGTTTTCTAATTGAGAACAAAATAAGAAAGCTTCGCTATTTTTGTTTTAAAAATGATTTTTAAGCTCGAGCAAGTTTAAAAAAATTGATAATATATATGAAGCTCCAGTTTTTTCGAGCCGTGCACATAACTTTTAAGTAAGCCATTCAAATTTTCAAAAGGAAAACAGGAAGTTACCCAGAGAAGGCAAAAGCGTCTTACGTTTTCTGATAAATGTAGAAGTAAGTGTACATTGCAAGTCATATGTCGCAAACCGTATAATATTTGAAATCGTTTTACATATTCGATTAAGGCATTCGATGCATTCTCAATCATTTCGTTAGAAATACTTGTCATGTTTAAGGTATTTATAGCATAAACTAAGAGAATGTGATGTTCAAAATAATTATTATACATAAAGTTTTGTAATATACTTAAACTGTATACGAGTAAAAATAGTTTAAGTTCGGAAGCTTTCCAATGTTCAAGATCATCAAAAGATCTCGGTAAACGAACTGTGCGTTCTATTGGTCTAATTGAAAGTAACATTTTATTAATATCTGGTAAAAAGGCCCTCAAAGAAAATTTAAAAGTACTATATTCTGATTTAAACCATAACGACATAATTTTTGTTAATACGTTTACGTATACGCAATTCATAACACCATCCCCGTGGTAGTCATATAATCATAAGCTATTTCATTAAGAACACAGCGTCCTTTTACACCATATACGGGTTTTTTTTTAACTCGTACACTTCTTTGCCAAATTGTACAGTTTCTGCCGTTGTTTTTAATTGTAAATTTTCTTGAAAAGGATAAACTAAAACACTGTCTTCCATTTTTCCTTCAATTTTACAGTTTTGGCATCCAAAATAACCATTATATGATTTCACATTAAAAAATAATGATTTAGCTTGGAGATCACATGTTCCACAAATCATTATTCCTTTTACTTTAATAATTTCTTGTTTAGGATTTAATATTTTTATACATCTATAAACATGTTAAAAGAACTTCGCAAAGTACTTAAAAATAGATTTGGATGGGGTTTCTGTTTACCAAACCATAAAACAGCTAGTATTATATTTTCTTGCCTGTATCTCATATCATAAGGTAATTCATTAATAACTAAATAAATTGGCCAAATAGAGTATTTTGCTGATTTAAAAATTGGAAACCCATCAGTATTCCACGTAAAAGATATATGGTGTTTTGAAGAAAAATATCCTGATGCAGCCAAATTTTTATAAACAGACCCATCGTAAATATCCTCCAAATTTTCATCTGAAAATTTTTTACGGTTAAATTTGTGGGTAACTACATTTTCATAAAATAAAATTCTTTTAAACAGAGTTTTAAGTTATGCAGCTATGGAGATTTCGAATATATATGTAATACAATTTTTTGCTTCGCATTTCGAACAGTTTTTAGAATATGACTGTTGTCTACTAAAACATTCAGAACAAAAAAAATGTTTAATTAAGGGGTTTTTAAATTTTTAAAAAAATTTTTAAATTTATACAATGTTATCAAGCATTTATTAGGCTTAATGCAATGGATATGAAGAATACGTAGAATTTTTAAAAGTAAAGCTCCCGTCACTGCGAAGACAAGAGTTAAATTCAAAACTGACGTAACACTTTCTAAACCTGTGATCGGAGCGCCTGGATATAATGGTTCATGAACATAGCTGTTTTCGATTATTCCCGAATTATTATTTTGAAGATCTTCATTTTCATTTTCATGTTCTCGCTGCATATTATTATTAAATAATTCAGTCTCCTCTTTACTATCACAGTCAGATTCATCTACTTTGCTTAAACTATCCTCCGTAGTTGTGTCTTCGCGAGTTGAAAATTCTTCGTAAATATCGGTACACTGCAGTAGAATTTGTACATTGATCTGTTAAGGGTATTTCTTCTGTAATTTAATGAGTTATATGAGTCATTTTACTGAAACAAGGTTAAATTTAAAGCTTATTATTAGTTAGTACTAGATAATAAAATTATAGCAGTGTATTTAATACATATTTACCAAATTCAACACAGCTTGGACCATAATCGTAAGTGTTCGACGGTAAATTTTCGTTATCGTAATTTTGTTGGTTATCGGAAGTTTAAAGGTTAATATAATTAAAAATTAAAGTATTCATGATTTTTTTTTAATTTTACATTCATACATTTTATGAAACCTAAAACTAAAACTAATTCAAAATTTATAATTACAATTACTTGCTGTAGCATTTTCAGGATTACAGTCGTCTGTATTAATTACTTCCGCCTGTTTAAATTTTTTCCTTATACGCCACTTTTGCGTTCGTTTGTAACTTTTTAATGGTCTTTTTAACATATTTTTTTAATACAATATACTATTATTATTACTTAATATTATTATTATTACTTTAATATTATTTATTGTAAATACATTTAATAGATGCTATTAGCACTAATCAATATATATTACCGGATTTTCCTATTATAAAATTGAGTAAGCGCTCGAATCGAAGATCTCGAATCTTTATTTATTTCTTTATTTCTTTATTTAACCCATTAATAATTACAGATTTATTACATCTGCAAACCCTATAGAGATAAATAAATTACCTGTACATAGGCTAGGGTTCCACTTATATACTAACTTAAACTAATTAGTTAATGATCAGCTGCATTTCTGCAGCCTATAACTAATTTATTCTTAAATCTAATACATATTATTTTATTTAATATTCCAATAACAGACAATGCAACACCGCAGTGTGCCATAAGTAACAGTATTATAACAAAAAGAAAATACACATATATACGCATTAATGCATATATATATATATATTATATTTTACAACTCATTATATTCTTGCTTGCTCTACAAGATATATGAACCTAGGTACATAAATAAGCATAATTGATATTTTTATCCTACATAATTCATACATTATCTTTTATCCACGTTTTAATTTTTCTTTTTAAAGTCTTTTTATTTATTGACAAATTTTTGAGATCATGAGTTAAATTATTAAATAATCTAATTGCTACTATATAATTGTTTTTATTACTTATTGATTTGTTAATTTTTGGTATTATTATACTTTTGTTCCTAGTTTTACTATTTGATTTTGTGTACATATCGTTAAGTGTTTTATAATGATAACATATTGATTCCAATGCGAAAATTTGTTCCAGATTCAGAGGATAGTTATGCGTTATATATCTGTTTTTATTGATTATTTTTAATAATTTATTCTGTAAAGTTTGTAGTAATATTAAACTATTTTTATACGCTCCTCCCCATGCAATTATTCCATAATTAATTATGCTGTTAAAAAATGCATTATATATTAGCATTAATGTTTTTGTCTGCATAATTTTTGATAACTTATAAAAAATAAAAATTAAGTATTTAGTTTTATTAATTATATATTATAATCAAAAAGTATTCCTAGGTATCTTCAACTTTCGACTCTTTTAATATTTTTTTCTTTAATTTTTATGTCTAATTTATATGGAACACTATCACAGTAGTTTCCGAAGGTTATATATACCGTTTTATCAACATTCAATGATAGTTTATTTAATTCAAGCCAAAGGGCGACTTCTTTTAAATGATTGTTTATCCTTTCTTGTGCTTCAATATACGAAGTTCCTTTTGCTATTATAGCCATATCATCAGCAAATGATAACATATTATCATTTGATCCACTAGTCATAATGTCATTTATATATGTAGTAAAAATAAGAGTGGTCCTAATATGGTTCCTTGTGGGACTCCTGTTTTTATTTCTTTGTAATCACTGTATATATTATTTATTCTAACTCTTTGTTTTCTCATAAAAAGGTAATTTCTAATTAACTTATATGCATTACCTCTAATTCCATAACAGTATAATTTTTCTAGTAAAATTTTATGATTAACAGTATCAAAAGCTTTTGCCAAGTCTAAATATGAAATGATAATTGGCTTACTTTTGTCTAGACTGTTACATATAGAACTGTTAATATAATTTAATGCGTCTGTAGTTTCTTTATTTTTCATAAAGCCATATTGTTGTTCAGCAATTATTTTATTTTTATTTATGAAATTATATAATCTACTGTAAATTATTTTTTAAAATTTTTTGAAAGATTTTTGCTATATTAGATATTAGTGAGATTGGCCTATAGTTAATAGCCCTGTGTCTATCATTTGCTTTAAAAATAGGAACCACTTCTGCTTTTTTAAGTGCATCGGGCCACACTGAGTGTTTGATGCATAAGTTAAAAGTATTAGCTAAAGGTTCTTTAATAAAATTTATAATTGTTTTTAATACTTTAGTATTGATTTTGTCTACACCACCCATTTTTTCTTTCATATTCAATACTATATTTGTAATTTCTTCACTCGATGTTGGGTTAATAAAGATCGTTTTCATATTGTTATTAGGTAGTTTAATTTTTCTAATATTAGGCTCGATAATTTTTTCACTTAGTTTTTCTTCTATCTCACAGAAGTAAATGTTCATATTATTTGCTATTTTTTCAGGATCAGAGATCCTATTATTGGATTCATCATAAACATAATTTATAGTACTTTCTGCTGTTTGTTTTTTACCTAATTTGGTATTTATAATTTTCCATAAATTTCTTGGGTCATTACAATTTTTTTCAATTAATTTTTTTTCAAATTTAATTTTAGCGTCTATTATTACTTTATTTAATATTTTTTCATATGTCTTATATTCAGTTTTAATACAGTATTATTTTTGTCTAATTTCCATATGTTATATACATGTTCTTTTCTTTGCATGATATCATGATTCCTTTAGTTATCCAAGATTTTCTTGGTTTTGTTTTTGAATGCTTTGTGTTATAACAATTGTTCATTTTTGATCTTTCAATGCATGTTTTTATATTATTTATTATTAAGTCTATATTCATATTAGGATCTTGCATAAACAATGTTCTCCAATTTATCTTACTTGCCTCTTTGTAATTTCTTATAACTAATATAGTTATTTTTGGTATTATCATTTTCCTGTAATTTACTTTTTTCTATGCTTACAAATAGAGGATAGTGATCAGTAAACGGATTAGTTATTTTAAATGATTTATAGTGTATAAAATCTGTTTTAAAAAAAATATTGTCGGTGCAAGTTCCTTTACAATTATCTATAGCCGGTCTTGTACCATCCTGAAAACAGGGAATGTATTCCTTTTCTAGGAAGTTATTTAAAAATTCTTGATTAATAATATTTAGTTCTAATAGATCAATATTAAAATTCCTATTACTAAGTGATTTTTCAAATTTTTGTTGATTTTTAAAAATGTATTTAAGTTCACATTACAAATTCAGTTTTTGGTAGATCATGTGACCTATATAATGCTGATATTTCAATCTTATAATCTTTATCTATCATTATACTAGAATGTAATATGTTTAATTTACCAATTTCGATGTATTAGTATTTCATTTAAATTTCGATTTATAAATATAACAACACCATCTGATCTATTTACCATCTGACAATTGGTAGTATTCAAAGCATTCTAGATTAGAGAATCTCGATCTTGAACATTAAAAAGCTCGAAAATCAAGTGAAAAACAAAACATCGGCGCGCGTAGCGCGCCCAAATCCCTAGTTTTTTTCAATTTAATTTTAGCGTCTATAATTACTTTATTTAATATTTTTTCATATGTCTTATATTCAGTTTTTAATACAGTATTATTTTTGTCTAATTTCCATATGTTATATACATGTTCTTTTCTTTTGCATGATATCATGATTCCTTTAGTTATCCAAGATTTTCTTGGTTTTGACAAATTTTTGAGATCATGAGTTAAATTATTAAATAATCTAATGCTACTATATAATTGTTTTTATTACTTATTGATTTGTTAATTTTTGGTATTATTATACTTTTGTTCCTAGTTTTACTATTTGATTTTGTGTACATATCGTTAAGTGTTATAATGATAACATATTGATTCCAATGCGAAAATTTGTTCCAGATTCAGAGGATAGTTATGCGTATATATCTGTTTTTATTGATTATTTTTAATAATTTATTCTGTAAAGTTGTAGTAAATTAAACTATTTTTATACGCTCCTCCCCATGCAATTATTCCATAATTAATTATGCTGTTAAAAAGCATTATATATTAGCATTAATGTTTTTGTCTGCATAATTTTTGATAACTTATAAAAAATAAAAATTAGTATTTAGTTTTATTAATTATATATTATAATCAAAAAGTATTCCTAGGTATCTTCAACTTTCGACTCTTTTAATATTTTTTTCTTTAATTTTTATGTCTAATTTATATGGAACACTATCACAGTAGTTTCCGAAGGTTATATATACCGTTTTATCAACATTCAATGATAGTTTATTTAATTCAAGCCAAAGGGCGACTTCTTTTAAATGATTGTTTATCCTTTCTTGTGCTTCAATATACGAAGTTCCTTTTGCTATTATAGCCATATCATCAGCAAATGATAACATATTATCATTTGATCCACTAGTCATAATGTCATTTATATATGTAGTAAAAATAAGAGTGGTCCTAATATGGTTCCTTGTGGGACTCCTGTTTTTATTTCTTTGTAATCACTGTATATATTATTTATTCTAACTCTTTGTTTTCTCATAAAAAGGTAATTTCTAATTAACTTATATGCATTACCTCTAATTCCATAACAGTATAATTTTTCTAGTAAAATTTTATGATTAACAGTATCAAAAGCTTTTGCCAAGTCTAAATATGAAATGATAATTGGCTTACTTTTGTCTAGACTGTTACATATAGAACTGTTAATATAATTTAATGCGTCTGTAGTTTCTTTATTTTTCATAAAGCCATATTGTTGTTCAGCAATTATTTTATTTTTATTTATGAAATTATATAATCTACTGTAAATTATTTTTTAAAATTTTTTTGAAAGATTTTTGCTATATTAGATATTAGTGAGATTGGCCTATAGTTAATAGCCCTGTGTCTATCATTTGCTTTAAAAATAGGAACCACTTCTGCTTTTTTAAGTGCATCGGGCCACACTGAGTGTTTGATGCATAAGTTAAAAGTATTAGCTAAAGGTTCTTTAATAAAATTTATAATTGTTTTTAATACTTTAGTATTGATTTTGTCTACACCACCCATTTTTTCTTTCATATTCAATACTATATTTGTAATTTCTTCACTCGATGTTGGGTTAATAAAGATCGTTTTCATATTGTTATTAGGTAGTTTAATTTTTCTAATATTAGGCTCGATAATTTTTTCACTTAGTTTTTCTTCTATCTCACAGAAGTAAATGTTCATATTATTTGCTATTTTTTCAGGATCAGAGATCCTATTATTGGATTCATCATAAACATAATTTATAGTACTTTCTGCTGTTTGTTTTTTACCTAATTTGGTATTTATAATTTTCCATAAATTTCTTGGGTCATTACAATTTTTTTCAATTAATTTTTTTTTCAAATTTAATTTTAGCGTCTATTATTACTTTATTTAATATTTTTTCATATGTCTTATATTCAGTTTTTAATACAGTATTATTTTTGTCTAATTTCCATATGTTATATACATGTTCTTTTCTTTTGCATGATATCATGATTCCTTTAGTTATCCAAGATTTTCTTGGTTTTGTTTTTGAATGCTTTGTGTTATAACAATTGTTCATTTTTGATCTTTCAATGCATGTTTTTATATTATTTATTTTTAAGTCTATATTCATATTAGGATCTTGCATAAACAATGTTCTCCAATTTATCTTACTTGCCTCTGTTTGTAATTTCTTATAACTAATATAGTTATTTTTGGTATTATCATTTTCCTGTAATTTACTTTTTTCTATGCTTACAAATAGAGGATAGTGATCAGTAAACGGATTAGTTATTTTAAATGATTTATAGTGTATAAAATCTGTTTTAAAAAAAATATTGTCGGTGCAAGTTCCTTTACAATTATCTATAGCCGGTCTTGTAACATCCTGAAAACAGGGAATGTATTCCTTTTCTAGGAAGTTATTTAAAAATTCTTGATTAATAATATTTAGTTCTAATAGATCAATATTAAAATTTCCTATTACTAAGTGATTTTTCAAATTTTTGTTGATTTTTAAAAATGTATTCTTTTATTCTTTTTGATTTTGTGCTCTCTTTTTCCTGGCACTTCCTACCGTTTATCCCCCTGGGGACTTTAACGGTGTCCACCTACCACCTATGTGTGGGTGCTTTTATCCCTCCCTTAAAAACCCCACCATCTCGCATTCGCCCGGAGTTATGCCCGTGGATGAGGGAAACCTGCGAAGCAGGGAAAACCTCACCCGAGATGGCCGGTGTATTCGAAACATTCTTTTTGGGTGTCAAAGTCACATTGCGTAGGCCTTGAAACCGAAACCGAATGTTTCACACCTCCCGCTCACGTTGTGAAGTGTGGAAAAACACCTAACCGATCCCGAAAGCCGCACAAGAATGGTGTCACCCATCCAAGTACGAACCGCACTCAGTGCTGCTTAACTTTCGTGATCGGCCGAGGTGCGTCTCCGCCACTCCGCCACCGCGTCGGTGATTTTTAAAAATGTATTTAAGTTCATTACAAATTCAGTTTTTGGTAGATCATGTGACCTATATAGTGCTGATATTTCAATCTTATAATCTTTATCTATCATTATACTAGAATGTAATATGTTTAATTTACCAATTTCGATGATATTAGTATTTTCATTAAAATTTCGATTTATAAATATAACAACACCATCTGATCTATTTACCATCTGACAATTGGTAGTATTCAAAGCATTCTAGATTAGAGAATGTCGAATCTCGAGTTCTATAAGGTCTTTTCTATACACTTTTTATTAATGGAATGTTATTACTTGCATATCATTTATTGAGTTAATAATTCTTATTTTTATTTTATTTTATATTATAAATCACGATGTATTTGCGTGCGCCTACCTACTTATTATTGTGTTTATACTTGTATAAGGGCTTTAAGCCCGTTAATTTTCATAAATAAATAAATAAATAAATAAAAATAAATAAAAAACAATTAAAAATAAAATATATTTAGGTTAAGTTTAAAATATTTTATAAAATAATAATAATTATATTATTTATATTTACTAATAACATGTAATCCCTGTTAATTATTAATTAGTAACTCACTTTTCTGTTATTTATATCAAATTCGTTATTTTAGAATTAATTTATATATTATTATATAAAAGCCATGTATATAACTTGAATGAAAAATAAAAATATATTATTTTGAAAACAGATTGGTTAGTCGTGTTAATTAAAAAAAATTGTAGATCAATTGTGGTAATAATATTTGTACAATATTGGAAATCTAACGTCTTGAACAGATCTTTTTAAAACATTTTTAAGAGTACGAAGTGGACGCAGCATCCTTAAAAATGTCTCAAATTGATCTTAATTTAAAATTACGAAATTGTCTTGAAAAGATCTTATATAAAGATCTTACAAAACCTTTCGAAAACGTCTTAAATTGTTCTTCGTACAGTTTGTAATTTTCGTCTTGGAATATCTTAGAAAAGTCCGAATTTGTTTCCTAATTAAGAATTTTCTTGAAAAGATCTTATTAAGATCTTAATTATTTTTACGCGATAGTATCGAATTGAAAAAATTAAATTTGCACGTTTTATTCTTATAAAAAAGAAACATGTAGAATTTGAATTGTTTCGAAAGTAATAAATTCTCTTCTTCTATATTTCACATTCCAATATAGAAATAATTTTCTATAATTATTGTGTTTTTTATTAGGAGAATTTATTACATTCGTAAGCGCTAATCATTGTAATTTTTCTTATTTTAACATAAATTACATTTAAATCCAACATTTAAATAAGCATTCGGAAAATCGGACTCCATCCTATTATATCATCATTTGGTATCGTATATAAAATTTCAAATCGATTGTACACTTTTTCATTTCTTCACTTATTTTTCTTATATCCTTACCCGGGGGAAATCAGGTGGTTCGTCGATGGGGTCCACGAATCACCAGGCTTCGAGTCGATTTTCATTTTGCAATTTTTTGTTATCGCTTGCACGACACTCGCGTTGGCCGGTCTCGAGACAGCGGCGCCGCTTCTTATAGTCATGAATTCTGGGTACTTCAAGACACTTCAAAATCGACTGATGATCGTTACTGACAAATCTTGTTGTACGGGATTGTTCGATGACTCAAAACTTTATCTTCACATACTCGAATGCGCCAAATTTCATCAGAAACTTTTAAAGTAAGTGTTTTCAAGAACAAATAAAAGGGTACACAGTTCGTTCACGTTAACATCACTTCTTTCAGTAATTGTTTTTGTTAACAAATATATCTATCCACAAGTATTTTTAAGCCCGTTGATTACGCATCCGTGGTTAAAATTGAAATGAGTCATTTCAATATTTCTATTTTCACGTTAAATTCGTAATTATTACAAAATCTAATGTACCAAATTATATTGCAAACATATTACCGATTTTTTCAATTTTTATAGTAAATTCGTAAGCAGCGACGTCAAAAACTCATACGCACACCAAATTTCAATACGAAATTTTGATTTTCGAAATTGAATTATTATATCACTAATGACCCAATTTCACAGAAAATGGTCATCTTTTACTTTTTTTATAAATAAAAGAATAAATTTTTTAAAAAATCCTGAACGCCATGCCCTTAGGCATGTTTTAAATAAAATATCTAAATGTTTCCGGATTTTAAATCCATAATTTTGATTACGATGTTGGGGTTGAGGGTATTGTGCCTTTCTTGACTAATAATTACTGACCAAAAATTGTTTACTCAAATATTATTTTAAATGATTTTTTCTTTAAAAAAATCATAACTTCAACCCCTTTCTTATGTGTTAAGAATTCGTGAGAATATTTTCAGATTTTTAATTAATTAATAATTTCTGAGTTGGAATGTGCAGATTCCTGTAATTTGGGTCCAACCCGTTAATTATTTTGTAAAAAGAGTTTGTCGATCTGGCAGAGGAGAAGGAAAAAAGCCATCAAAAAGCTTCCTTGCAAATGTTTCATTGGCCAACATTTTCAGGCTATTTTATTAAAGCATACAATTAAAATACGAGAACACACAACAATGTAAAAATGCAGAATTATACAATTAATAAATATTGCAGATTATCGATTTGTCAAAAATATAGTCATTATCGATAAGTATGTTTTTGAACAATTTTGAAATTTTTTGTATGAAATCGTTCATTTGATAATAAAAACGCTCTATCTACTAAATTACAATTGACAATGTCTTTTTGTCGATAGTGCAGTAAAATCTAATACTCATTCCCATATGTATAAAAAATCCAACAACACTTAAAAAATTACTAATAAATAGAACAAATGAAAAATGAAAAAATATTACAGAAAAATGTTGGACAATTAACACCCAGACTTATAATCATACAATTTAAAAAATTCGAGTATGAAGATGTCGGACTCAAAAATGGTCATTTTTAATATTTTTTTATAAACAAAAGAATTAATTTTTTTTTAAATTAATATAAATGACACTAATTCATTCATAAAAAAAATTATTACTCTTATACTTAAACTCTTGATTTTTCCATTTGTACCTCTATTTGCTAAGTATAATGTTGATAAAACTAAAAAGAAAATAATTACTTTTAAAAACGTCTATATATATATAAGGCAAGAACCACCTTAAAATGTCATTTTATAATATTGCTTTTACATTTTCCGCAAACATCTCCCAGCTTGTGCACGAGAATCGACAAATTAACGAGGACGTTATTTTTCATACAATTTTTGGGTACAGGTTATAACATATCCCTAGCTGGCTTAAAACTTATTCGCGTGAGTGTCGTAAAATTAAATAATTATTTATTTTTACACATATACGTATATTTATATTTTATGACAATGATAATAGGTTTTACATTTCAGTCGGATCGTGACAAATTCAATTTCATACCGATAATAATATTATGTTTCATACAACTGCTCATATGCCAGTGGGCACCGGACATGCTGATCGAAGAAGTACGTAAGTTTGAGAATAAAAAGTAATTTAGCCACTAAGTTAAATATTTAATTTTTGAAAAAATTATAATTTTAAATATATGCACGATATGTGATAATCAAATTGCAGGTATCTACCCTCAATGCTATAAATAAAATTTACAAACTATAACAAGTTATTTATATGTAAAACCTAAGATTTTACATTTTAGACATTAAATGTTTACGTATAGTATTAAAATCTCTGATTCGTTAGATTTCAAATTATTATGATCATATAGATTACATATACTGACTCGACAATTCAGCTTTTATTAATTTTCTCAATGCTCGGGATTTTTGGCCTAATACTACAAAATATAATATACACCATAAGAGATAATGATAAAAACATGACTTTAAATTATGTGCTTATCATCTTCGCCTTCGAATCATGTCACAATTCACACGCACTGCAATATATTCAATTTTATATTTTGAAAAACGTGATTGTTTGTACTTTTTTCGTTATTTTGACCGTTTTTCTCTATTTATCTTTAAAAATATTATTCTGCACACGTGAAGTGTACAATTAAATAGTAAAAAGTTTTGTTATTTTATGACAAACATTTCATCCGTATAAAGTTTTTATGTAGGATTAATACACATTTCAAGATAATGCTCCATAATTGTTTCTAAGGAATTCAAAATAATGCCATAACTTAAACTGTTTCTGTGCTATATATCTGAAAATAAGACCATTATCTAATTGCATTATGACGAAGTTATCCTGTAAATCTCAGGTAAATCGTTCAAAAATTGACTGAGTAATCTTAGATACATGATTGCATACATACATAAGGCCTCAAATCAGTTCTCATACGCATACATTTCTCTTACAATCCATTAACTAGAGTATATTTTTATGCATCACACACTTTGCGACGATGAATTCAATATGTTATAACTTTGAAACTAATTAGTCGAATATATACTGAAAAAAATTGTGAAGATAGTACATAACAGTGGTTATATGCTGTACAAATTTTAATTAATTCTATAGACTAGTTTTTGATAAAAAAAAAAATAAAAACCGAAAAAAATAAGTTATATAAAGTTAAAAGCTATACTTTAAAATTTGAATTTTCGGAACAAATGTATAAAATCTGAAGAATGCATTAATTTCGAAATAACGATCTTTCTAATTCTCTCGTTTCTAAATAATAAAAATGTATTTCTCATTTTTGAAATTCGAAAGGAAATGTATACATTTTGAATGGCCCTTTGAGAAATCGGAGCTCACCCTATTTATCAATTACATTACAACCTACAAATTGTAGATAAAATAGTTATTTATTCATTCTAAGAAAGTAAAATAAATGCTTCTTCTGAAATGTACCATAATTAAATTCAACATGAATGGCTCATTTTTCTTCTCTTTTCTATATCAATTAAATTTTCCTTTTTTTATTACACTTTTTTTATCTCCATTATATGCTTAACAAATTTCATATTTTAACTAAAAATAGGTTGATTATACTATACAAGATTATTAAGACGCACAGTAACGTGAATACGCATGGACTGAAAATTGACTGCCGGGAGTAAAATAGTTATTTATGTACTTAGGGAGTAAAATAGGCATTTATTCCCGGGATGAACGTTACTGCTTCCGAGGTTTAGCTTTTGCCAGCAGTAATTCATTCAAGGGAATAATCGCCTTTTGCTCCCGAACTGTGCATATACAATTTTTCACCCTAATCGTTTGATAAGTCACTTTTTAAAATAACAATTTATTTCTTTAATTTCTAAACTTTTTTAATATTGTAAAATTTTTTGATATATTTAATTTAATATAATTAATTTAATTTTGTATTTGTTGAAAAAGGCTAAAGTAAGTGTTTAAAACAAAAAAGTAAGTCTATCGATGAATAAAATGGATCTAGGGGGAATAAAGTGATCGAAGGAATAAAATGGAATTTTACCCCAAAAAGTCTACTGTATATATAGAGGCTAATAAAATAGACTTTTTACTCTTAATTTTACTCCTCCATTTAAAGCGATAAAGTGGACTTCTCTGGTAGTTTGGGTGACAAATATATTTATTGTAATTGTCAGAATAAAAAGCGCTTGCGCAATAATTTGATTTATCCTAACTTCTTTGTGAAAAAAGACTACATAAATAAGGTAAAAGACCCAGTGATTGGACACTTAACCTTACCGAAATGATGTAGTAATTGGACACCAAAATTAAGTATTTATTTTAAGAAAATTGTTTCTAGCCGAAAAAAAAACTATGCAAAACAAAAAGTTACTTAATTAAATCAGTATTCATAGTCGAATTTGTTTCCTACATATTTTTATATAATAGATATTAATGATTCTGTCCAACAACTAAGACATCTCCAATTACTGGGTATTTTACCTTACTCACATTTTTCACTACTATAGTATACCTAATTATTACTGTTTTATATTGTTATTATATTATTATGGTTATTACTATTATTATCATTATTATTATAATCATCGTAATTATTACTATTACGATATTTTATGTGAAAAAATAGAGCGGCGGTGTCTCGATGGCCGCATATTTTGCATACATGCCAACAATGAGTTTACGTACGGTCAAATTGTTGTCAATTATTTTCGAGCGAGCGCAACGACCTGTTGAAATGACAGCCGGTAGTCTCATAAAATTATCCCTCGAAACTTTCAGCTCGGTAAGTTAATGTTATACGCACTCAAGTCTCAAATAAATGGTCACGGAGAGAATTTATACACACACACACACATATACAGACATATATATATATATATTAGGAGATTCTACGTCAAATGTCGGGTCAAAAAATAAAAATTTAAATAGTTGCAACCTACGCGAAATCACTTGAAACTAAGTAAAAATTTTTTTTTTATTTTTATCTCATGTTGGTGCAATTTACAGCCACTTTATATTTATATGTTAAATGAAAAATATCTTATAAATTTAAAGAATCTGTTAAAATTTTATACTTTCGAATAATAATAATTAATTTTAAAAAACAAAAAAAGGAATGCACAATCAAATATTTTAAATGACCCAAATTTTTTCTTGTAGCCAACAATATTATCTTTCTTTTAACGCACCCCCGACAGGTTTATGGCCGAGCTTTCTGAGCCGAGTTCTGGCATGTTTTTTATAAAATTTGAACCAATCTATCACCAATGTATCACGTGTCATCAATATTTAATTAAATTACAAAAAAAATAAAAATTAAAAAGAAAAATTCATATAAAAAAATTTTTCTTATTTAAAAAAAAAATAAAAAGTTTTTTTGTTTTTGTGTCGTGATTTCCTGTAGGTTGTAACTATTTAAAACGATTTATATTTATCGGTCCGATCACTTAACTTAACGTGGAATCTTCTATATATAGAAGAAAAAAACTGCAATATGGCAAGGTAAATTCTCTCTATGTGCACATATCCGATATATAATTTGCATATATACATAAATATTTTTTTTTAAATACATTTACATATTCTCTATTTCTAGATAATAACAAGTGCGATATCGTTTTTCACGATGTTGAGAAATTTTAACGTCTAACGATATTTTTTCATAGCAAATCGTAACAATATGGTATAATGTGTACGTGTAAATTTTTTGTATTATCGAATAAAAATAATCTAAAACAATATACATGTTTCTTTCTTCTTTGAAATTTATACTGTATATAAGACACACATTTGTGCGCATATATATATATATACTTATATGGATAAGGTATTCGAATTAACCGCCCGTCATAATTGTCCAACCAATGATGAATCGACCTTTTCAAATTTTACAACATGGCGGCGCTGTAACCGCCGTGTCCCGTGTCCGTGTATACTGTGTACACATGCTGCGTTTGACACACACCGTAAACAAAAAACATTGCATTTTCGTGTACTTACTTTTTGTTCTTTTTTTAATATATTATTGAACGATATAAGAGTAATTATACCGAATAGCTGTAATTTTGAATAACACAAAATGGAGCCGGAAAATTTACAAAGTGTGCTCCAAGAAGCAGGTATACAAGCGGACATGAAAAATCTTGAGAATCCAACTGAAGAATTTATGACTTATCTTATAACTGAATATTTGAATATATGTCATTTTGATGGTTATGAAATATCTAAGGTAGATGTGTATAAATATTTATTATTTTAAAAAGATTTTAATTGTTTCGTATAAGCCAAACAATATTTGTGCTTTTCAGTCAACACCTGATCAGCTAGAATGCCTATCGTGTCCTGATTCCGCTATGGATGCAATTAAAGTTATTAATTTGTATTCGGCTTTGTCCTCGTTTTGCAATGAGATATTTTTGAAAGATTTTTATCTCACCGATATTACAAGTCCAGGTCCAAAAAGAGCTAGGAGACAAATTAAAATATTGTTTAATTTTCTTGCCTACGTTCGGCAAAAGATGGTAGACAATGAAATGGCTTTCATTGAGCTTGATAATCGACAAAGGGAGATTCAAGAGACAATAAACGAAACTAGTGACATCATTGCAAAAACTGGTGCTATGATTAACGATAGAGAAAACAAATTGGAATTAAGGCAACAAGTAGGATTTGTTTCTTGTATAAGTATTAATACTAAGCTAATCTTTCTCTAATATTTGGAATATTTACAGTTACGACAAGAAATTGACGAAATTACTTTTGAGATAGAAAATAATAATAAAAAGACTAAGAAGCTAGAAGAATGTATGAAAAGTGTTATGGAGCAACACTCAACAGAGCAACAAAAATGTAACTCTCTCAAAGCCAAAGCTATTCAGGTATTTAATTAAAATTAAATTAAAAAAGAAAATTCATATTCAAGAAATATAATAATATACTTATTTTTATTAGCTTCACAAAGTGACCACAGATTTACAATCAAAAATTGTTAAATCTCCTGAAGAGTATGCTACACGTACTAAGGAGTTAAAAAAAGTATTAGAAGTTAAGAAGGAGGAAAGGCAATTGTTGAATGACACTATTACAAGAAAGAAACAACAAATTAAAAATAATGAAAATGCAAAGGAGCTGGTAAAAGATATCAATGATAAGTTTTCAAGTAGTGCCAGTGAAACTTATAAACAACTAAAGTAGGTTAATTAAGTTTTGTAATTAATTTACTTAAATTTAATTATTTACATAAACATAATAAAATATTTTTTAGAGAAACATCAGAAAAGTTAGATTATGTAAAGAAAGAATTAGACATATTAAAGTCTGATATACAAAAATGGTCCAAGATTGATGGAAATGATTCAAGTACTATTTCTCACAATGAAGATTTAAAAGGACATGAACAGCTGGTATTCGAACTAAATAATAAATATTCTGACAAAGAAAGGTAACATTAATTTATATTTGTCTAATATTAAATTTAAAGAAAATTAAAGTTATAAATTTAAACCATTTTTATTTTACAGAGAGTTTAATTCACAAAAAGTTACTTTAGAAGAGTTAAAAATTGAATTGGGTAAGAAAAAAGCAGCTTTAGAAAACGAATTGAAAACTATCTTATCGCTAGAGGAAGACAATTTTAATCTTACAAAACAGTATAAAGAATACATAGACAAAGAACTAGCAGAGGTAACAAAATATTAAAAAATTATTCTTATTTTAGAACAAATGTTTTGCAATTTTATAAAAATTTTATTTATTAATATTGTAGGAAAATTATTTAAGAAAATCGATAATAACAACAATGTCTAGGACAGGGTGAACCAAGAATGTTAATTTCAAAATTAAAAATCTGTTCATATCTTTTTGCCAAATTAAATATATGGCATGGAATGTAAATAATATAATATTAATTTATATTTATCTAAAAATAATTCACAAAAAGTGACTAGAACGGTTAAAAAATTGTGGGTAAGACGAAGGTAGATTTAGAAAACAAATTTAAAATGCTACTATTTTTTTTTTTATTTTATTTAACGTCACTCTATTTGTGCTCCCAACATGTTACTAAACAGCGACGGAAGAATGTGTTTGTATTAATCAGCCGGGCCCGGGAATCTCTGGAATCTCCAGTTTACAAGCCGAACGCCCGAACAAACCGTACCATCACAGGGTTCTACTTACTATTTTAATTTAAGTATCGCTTACAATTGTGAATAATATCAAGAAACAACAATTACTAGTATGAACAATAGCATTTAATACGCAAAACTTGTATTTTTAATGATACTGAAAGCCTGTAAGTTTATATATATATGAAAATATGTTATTTTTATATAAAGATATGATATTTCTATATAAAAATATATAATAAACAAATTTGAGCTTTATAGACTTAAAGTAATTTGTACACATAAAAATTAATCACTTAAGTTGATATGCAAACAAATTGAAAGTTAGTTTTACGTGCAGTGCAAACGTATTTTAATTATTTAAATTAAATATATATGATTGATTTTCAAGAGCAGATTATTATATCTCAGATGTATAACAATTCAAAATTTTAATAGAAAAATTTTGCTAGATGACTTGAAAAAACATAAATAATGATTTTCAAAATTATTAAATTTGTAATTTTTTTAAACAGTGTCTTAATTAAGAATGGTTTATGGATTGGCTATAGGTAGAAATAGAAATATATATAATATTGCTAAATTATGATTTTGTTGAAAAGTATTATTTCCGATTTTTGCATCAGATAGTAAGAATTTATATTTGTTCATTGTAATCAGTAAAAATATTCAATTTAAAATTTTGGACTGTATGCAATGGGTAATTTATTTTATAAATTTATTTATACTAATATATATTGTATTTTCAGGAATTGTATAGTTTTTTAATTATTGTGTGCATGAACCATTCTACATAGTGATTTATTGAATGATTTATGATTTTAAATATAAATGTCAATTTGACAACAATGATAATGTAATATGCAAAAATTTTATTCTCTCTAACCCTTTCAGAGGTACATTACAATGCAGAATTTATCACTAATCATAAATTCTTTAGTGAAAATTAAACCTAGAAAAAAATTTTCCAAAAACTATATATTATTCCAGTTAATCTATAGAATGCATATAAGGAGATGCATGAATATTTATGTTTTGTGATTGCTGCAGAATTAAAATTTAAAACAACTAATAATTTTTATTAATCAATCATCTAAAAATGTTAACTTTGTAGTTTGATTAAACAATTGTACATTTCAGTGTGACTTTTATTGAGATGTTCATGTTGATAAACAATTTAAAGATTTTCATAGGAATAAACTCTTTAAAAATGTTCATACTAATGGATATGTTGAAAAGATGTTGATATTGATAATAAATGCATGAAAATTTGTAATATCAACAAATTAGAACCAAAATTAGATTTACTAATCCATACACAGTATTTTTAACGTGAATTAATAAATATTGCATTGATAAATACAAAATTGTGTCATTATTCCATAAAAATGTTGAAAGATTGATTAATAGATTTTGTACTGATAATCAATAAAAAATTCTGTCCGCTCGATTGACATCTATAATTTTGAAGATTGACCAGCAAATCGAAAACGTCTTACTATCTATAAGACAAAATGAGGAATAATTGAAGAGTCATTTAAGCAGGAAAAGAAATCATGAGTCACCCCGCGGCACGCACCCGAGAGTGTCTAACAGGGGACACCCACCCAGGCGAGATCTCTGGACAAAAGGTGAGCAATTCGAAAGATCGAAAGCCAACCTGCCAAAGCGGGAAGCGGCCAAAGCCGGCGCCGGTCGGAATTCGACTATGCGGAGTGGGGTGGGGGATAAGTAGGGGAGAAGGGGAGCGTTGGAGACGTTGGAGTTGGAAAATGGAAAGGAAGCTTCATCAGCAACGAGCAGTGTAAACTAGGTCTAAAGACGTCAGTACGTCAGATAGCTGAGTGCGCCGTGCGGCGAAGGGCCACGTGACCTTTGTTCTCGACCAATAGGATCAAAGTAAAAGCCCCTATCGTGGCCTCTATACGTGGCAGGCATGAAGCATGAAATCCTTTTCTTCACCGCCATTTTGACAGACGATATCTAATTCGAGGCGAGTACCGTGGGTGGCTTTTTATGTTGTTTTTATCGTATAATTATTTCACCGAGGTTTTACCGTGACAGACGTAGGTACGTGATCTCGATAACCGTCTCACCGACACCCCGACCTTTTTTTTTTAAATATTTTTCATCGATCTCGGGAGTCGCGAGTCGCAAACCTCCTGATATATCGGCTCCGCTGCTGGCCGCTCTCTCTCTTTCTCTCGCGCGCGCACACATATACACGTCCGTCCTCTCGGCGATACGGATAAAGTGTAAGTAAACACGTCGTTTTTACGCTCGACACGTATTTACAATATTTACACCCATCCGTCCCTTTCGTTCTCAACCCCTATTCCCGGCGATTCAACTTTTACTTCTCTAACTCAAGATTTTCGGTGAGTTTGTACTTTATGTATACCACACACCACCCCTCGTTCACATTGACAGCCTACCTATCCTATATGTACCTGTGTGCGTGTCCGTGCAACATTTTTCTTTTTCGTTCGTTACTACCATATTTTCGGTTGTACCTTCAAAACCTAACTCTCTACCCTATACCCCTTTATTCTTTTTCTCTTTTTTTTTATATTAATAACGACCTCGCGCTTGCGACACGCACCGCAATCAATATATATATATACATATATATATGTAGGACGTTTAGGTGTACGATTCTTCTACCGACTTTCCTTCATTTTTACACTCGCACGTATACAACTACACCTTTTTTCCCCTTTATTCGGATATACTAATCCTTTCCTTTTTTTTCACGTATTTTTTTTTGTTAAATAAGTCTTATTTTTACAACCCTCACACACACGTACATACATACATGCGTACATAAGTGATTAATACGTTATTCAAAAATTATCGAGTTTGTATGTGTGTATATATATATATATTCATATGTATATGTAAAATGTATATGTGGCTTATATATTCATATATGTGTGTGTAGAGACGCGTGCGCGCGAGTCCTCACTGACACATACACACATGCCCCGCGCCGACATATGTATAGGATGTGTAACACATACACACGCCCATCTTTTTTCAAGCATTAGTTATAAAATATATGTATATATATATATATATATATATATGTATATACATTTCTTCTTTCTTTTTTTCTATGTTCCAGAGGTATATTGATCAATTTAATACTGTTTCCTCTTTGTTCACAGGTAAATTAACAACACACCGTCAAAATGGGGAATATGTTCGCTACCTTGTTTAAAGGCCTCTTTGGCAAAAAGGAGATGAGGATTCTTATGGTTGGACTTGACGCAGCTGGTAAAACTACTATACTGTACAAATTAAAATTAGGAGAGATTGTTACAACGATTCCTACTATAGGTGAGCTCTTGATGATTTTAATGTTTAGCATACTACATTGTAGCCTAATCTAATGTTTCAAGAATGCAGGATTATGTGAATTATAAATTTTTCTTTCTAAACTGTCTTTCCGTTTGGCTCATAAGTGATAAATGGTTAATGAAATAATTTTGCTATAATTACGCAAGCAATAAGTAATTTCCATTTTTATTATTAATAGTCTTAGATTCTCAATTGAATTAAGAATCTTGTTGCTCACCCTAAATTTGTTATAAATTAATCACTTTTGCTTACCTCCAAGTGATCATTGATATCAAATTGTTACTAATTACAAAATTGGCAATTATTAATAACCCACTTGGACATTACAATTTAAATAAAATTGTCTATAATCTTACTGCATTTAATCATGATGTATTTTTTAAGCACTTGGAAAAATATCATTATAAATTTATGTATTAGTGACTAGAAAAATATCATTATAAATTTATGTATTAGTGACTAGCGAACTCTTGTAGAATTAAAATTTTGAATTTTATTAATATAAAAACACTTGTGCATTAATAAAATTCAATTTTTGTAATCTGCAGCAATTCATATAATTATTGGAACATCAAGATTCTATTAATCTTACATATTGTACAAATTTTAAATGAATCAATAAACACCTTCATGTTTTAACATTATAAATTTAATTTTTCTTATAATATAATGTGTACACTTATAGATGTACAATTTTTGTGTTGCATATGCACATGTATTATGTGTGCACTTAATTGCATGTAGTGATGTAATAATAATATTTCACTGAATCAGAAATTTATCAATAGTTTCAAAAATTACATGTATCATGTGTAAAAATCAGTTTTATCATCATAATATAATAATTAATTTAATTAAGTGTATTAATATTTACTTATATTATTATTTTTAATTACAGGATTCAATGTAGAGACGGTAGAATATAAAAATATTAGCTTTACTGTCTGGGATGTTGGTGGTCAAGACAAAATCAGACCTTTATGGCGGCATTACTTCCAAAATACACAAGTATGTAATATCTTAATACCTCTATTAATGTATATTATACTTAAATATTCATATTTTCTATAAAATTAATAAAACAAAGTCATTAATTATTTAATAAAATTTTATTATTCACAATATTTGACATATTTTGTTACTCATTTCATTACTTATGTTTTTTATTATTTCAGGGTTTGATATTTGTTGTGGACAGTAATGATAGAGAACGTATCGGAGAAGCTAGAGAAGAGCTTATGAGAATGCTTGCTGAGGATGAACTTAGAGATGCTGTACTGCTTATTTTTGCTAATAAACAGGTAACATATATCCCATTAAAAAATACAATTTATTTTGTACATAACAATATTTGTCTTTCATTAAAATTATTGAATTTGAAATACACAATATTAAAAGTAAATTTATTCACAAAAATATATTATAGCATTGCAAATATCAATCATTGAATCTATAAAATATTATTGAAACTGCTTTGTGTAGCAAAAAAGTGTAGCATTAGTAACGTTACACTAAGATCAAGGTTATAGGTCAAGAAGAGAAAAGATAGTTGATTGGATCTTTTAAACATTAATGTGCACAAAGTTTCTATTAGTCATGACATATTAAATCAATATTTTCATAATACTAATAAATATGGAAATTTTTTTTTTCAGGATTTGCCAAATGCAATGAATGCAGCAGAAATTACTGACAAATTAGGCCTGCATTCGTTACGCAACCGTAATTGGTATATTCAGGCAACGTGTGCAACCAGTGGTGATGGGCTTTACGAGGGTCTTGACTGGCTCTCCAACCAATTAAAAAATGCAAACCGCTAATTAAGGCATCAATCTTGCAACATTCAGTTGATATATTAACATCATACAACATTGATAAAGCACTCCAATATCCCTTATGAAACAAGTTTATTAATCAAGAAATAAACTTTATTATAAGTGGCCGTGATCTTCTGAATTAAGGAGAATGTTGATTTAAAATCAAGTATAACTTCAAGAGTTTGTGCCAGTTTTATAAGGGAAATAGGGTGAAAAATGATAATGTGACCATTGAAGTAGAAGCAACTGGTCACGGTGGACTATTGCCTCGTGCAAATTTATTATTATTTTAATTATTATTAATATTAATATTATTATTACCATCATTATTATTATATTAGTATATTAGTTACACTTTTTACACAGAGATCCCACACGAGGAGTGGAGAACCTGAGAGTATTTGTATTACAATGTTTAAATTAACAGCAAATTTAATAAATAATGAATAAAACATGATTTTAATTATACTTTTTATAAAAAAAAGGAAAGAAAGAAAATTATGGTTAAATAATTTACAGTGTTGTGAATTGAAATGCGTTCAACGTAAAGCTCTATTATTATTATTACTATTATAGCTACATATTGTACATTGCATATAATATAAATACGACGATAAAAATGTGATTCATATAGTTGAGAGAATATTGTTTTGTTCACTATGTAGCAAATTACCACATCCGAGGGGAAACTATGGCATATTTTAATTATTTTTTTATTTTATAAGGACAGTTGATACACAATAGCAAGAGGTAATCGCTTTCATCATATTGAACATTGGATATTTAGAATTTAATCAATTATTGTATGATTTTCTTCTCTTTTTTTTCTACACACATACATAAATCTTTGAATCGCTTAAGTATATTTAATTTTTTGCATATACTCTCCGTTTCTTCATTTTTATGTTTCCAATTTCCAAGACTTAAAAAGCAGAAATGATAATAAGTTGAAAAATGTACGAATGATTTACAGGTTATTTTCTAGAGTATTGTTGTTAATAACCAGTTTATGTGTGTGTCTCAATTATCAAGATCGTTTATTTATTGCACCTCGACAAAGTTTATTAACGAGCTCAAGAAAGTCAAAAAAAGAACATAAATAACTAATATCGACAACATTCCGCAAGTTGCGAATGAGGAATTTCAAAGAAGAAAACTAATTGTATCTAAACATTTTGTAAAAGAAACATGATGTGCGAAACTAAAGCTAATTAATAAGATATTAACAGAAATGGAAAAAAAAGGAGAAAAAAATAAACAACTCTTTCTTATACTTATCAACGGAAGCTCTTTTAACAACGAAAGGAGAAATAAACCTCGCAATATCTTGTCACCTTATACTCTTTAAATTGAAATTTTATTTAATTCTGCAAATTAATAATAAAATTCTTTTATTTACTTTCATATCGTTGAGGTGTATTTTTAATGTATTTGTCAATTTTTAACTTTTAACAAAAAAAAAAAGAATAAAAAACAAATTTAAAGGGTACATTGACAAGTTGTAGTATCCGTTTTTTCTTTTTTGTAACGAAACAAAAAAAATAAAATAAAATCTCCGTTAACGCTGCCGAGGATATGCAGATACCGATCTTTTTACAAAAATATCTCTGGTATATATATAAAAAGAAAAAGAAGCAACACAAATTATATATATATATGTATATGTATATATATATATATAGAATTATTGAGCGACATTTCGTCGTAATGCGAAAAAAATTTGGTATATAATTATGTATGAATGTTTGATGATTTGTGAAATATACTGTAATTGTGCTTTAACATTAGTAGTTTTTTTTAATTTTCTGGCCATTTTAATTTAAAAAAAAAACGAGATTTTTATTTTCACGTAAGAAAATTTTAATTTTCGCGGCTTCCGCAAACGCGTCGGCGACGAGTTATTTTTCCAATACGCAGGTGAGTATATACCTAGGCAGTTTATGTATATAGGTATATATATATATATATACGTGTAAAAACCGGATCGTTTGGGTTATGTCGATTGTCGAAGGAGCACAGCAGAGAGAGCAGACGATATACACGAGAGATTTTTTTTTAGTAATCATTTTTACACCTTTTTCACACACACAAGTATGACAATGTGAAAACACCCAGTTTTATATTATACCTTTCACCTGTAAACCATTCACATCAGTGTGTGTTTGGGTGTATACCAATACATTCCACAATTTTTCTTGCTTTTTGTTAATCATGATTATTATTTTCACTCCCGAGCGTTTTTTCAAACGCGTTGATTTCGATAAAAGTTGAAAAGGATACATATATATATGCAGAAAGGAAAAATGCTCATCGGCTCTATTTTAGAGTTGATTGAGTATTTTAAACATCAAAAATCATGTAAGCTTTTGTTCAGATCATTTTTATTTTAATATTGTTTCTGAAACTATATTTTTACTTTATACTTTCTATTGTGACATGTTTTTATACAGGTTGTATATGATGATGAGAATTAACTTTAAAACTTTTCTATTGATACTTATCGTTGGAGTCTTGAGTTCTGTATTTACATCATGGAACAATTGCAATCCTCTCTTTCTTAAAAATTCAGATTGGAAATCGCAATTTCAACATAAGGTACATTTTTTCTCTTGTTTTTTTTTTAATTAGTCATTTAATACATTGACTATTTCTGTAGGAACGTTTGAGTAATGAGCTCGGTTATCAGGAATTAGATTGTTTGATTAACGGAAGGAAAACTATTAGTTGTCGTAAAGAGGGTGATGAAGTTTACATTCCATTTTCTTTTATACACAAGTATTTCGAGGTAATGTATCTACATTTTATTTTGTTTGTTAAACATTTAATTTCATCTCTAAACAATAATGCATTAAGCAGTAAAGTAACAAATTTTAGTCTACAATTTTTTTGATTTATTTACTGAATTTATTTTGTTGTTTTTTCTATGAAGTAATTCTAATATTATTGCTTAAGTTGTTGTTTAAACATAATACAAAACACAACCAACTGATTTCTATTAATAATTTTATCTGCTCCATTTAGATTTACGGCAAAATAGTGATAAATGATGGACTGGAACGCTTTGACTGGTATCATAGTTACTCCAAAATTATAGATAGAAAAGTCAAATATGATTCTAGAGGAATATTTATGACTTTTGAAAATTATAATGTTGAAGTAAGAGATAGAGTTAAGTGTATAAGCGGTACAGAAGGTGTTCCAATATCCACTCAATGGGAGAGTCAGGGATATTATTATCCCACACAAATTGCACAATTTGGTTTATCCCATTACAGTAAAAATTTAACAGAACCAGAATCTGTCAAAAAAGTTATTGAAGATGCTGACAAATTCAAACAAAATTGGTTTGTTCCTCAAGGCTCGGTGATGAATAGAATATATGTTACAAATGTTAATAGTTATGTTATGAAATATGCTACACCGGAAACTAGTACATCTGGAATTTCATTGAAATTGGATCACATATTAAAGCTTGTACTGAAGCTTGATCTTTGCATTAAAGATAATGGAAGTATTACAATTGAATTGCAATTAAGAGAAAAGAAAGACACTTATTACATTCATTATGTGACTAATAAATTGGTATTACGTGTACACAATAATCATATCTACTATGGAATAGGGCAAGTGTATAATCATTGGAGGCGTCTTACTAGAGATTTACTGATAGATTTCCAAAAAGGTCTTAGTCTTATTGATAAAACCAAGAGGAAAGTATCTAGGTCAAAATTAAAAGTCGTTAGGATTATATTAAATGGTTCAGGTATGATAGACAATCTCACTTTGTCGACTAGTGAACACATGGAACAATTTTACGATGCAGCACGCTGGTTTGTTGCAAATCAAAATATTACATCTGGAGGGTGGCCTAATCCTGTTAAGAGAAAAGTTGCTAATGGAATGGCTATTCTAGAACCTGGATGGTAAAATATCATTATTTTATTATCAATACATATTAAATGTTCTATAACATAAAATAAATAAAAAATATTTTAGGTACTCTAGTATGGGTCAAGGTCATGCTATCTCTGTATTAGCTCGTGCCTACTATCATTCGGGTGATGAAAAGTATTTACAAGCAGCTGTCAGGGGCCTACGACCTTTTCGAGTCCCATCAAATAAAGGTGGTGTGGCAGCATACTTTTTAGATAAATATGTATGGTACGAAGAATACCCAACGACGCCTTCATCATTTATTCTTAATGGTTTTATATATTCACTTTTTGGTCTTTATGACCTTAAGAACATAGCAACAGGTAAAGACTCGGAGGAAGCTCAAGAATTATTTAATCAAGGTATGAATTCCTTGAAAAATATGCTAACTCTCTTTGATACTGGATCAGGAACTACTTATGATCTTCGTCATTTTACACTTAAAACGGCTCCCAATTTAGCGCGCTGGGATTACCATGCGACTCACATTAATCAACTCCTTTTATTAAACACAATTGATACTGATCCTATTTTTGTAACTACTTCAGAACGATGGATAGATTATATGAATGGTAAAAGAGCACCACACAATTAATCAATTTTTAATGCTAGCAGATTATTTTTATAGAAGCATTAATGTATCATTGTACATTTGTATATTAGTAAATTATAAATTCAACATATTTAATAACATTATGAAAAAAAAGAAAATTAAAGATAAGTTTGATTAAGTATTGCGAGATTATGTGAGTTCAAAAAGTATGCGATAGAGATCTCTTAATAATAGTTATGAGTGATGTAAATAAAATTATTACTTACTTTGTTCATTTTGTACTCTTAATATTGTAAAAAAAAGTTATATAATAATATTTTATAATTCTCTGTAGATAATACAATTTTTTAAATTGCATCATTAATAATTCATTTGAGATGGTTAGTCCGTTCAACCTTAAACACCTGTGAATAGATTTGTAAAGATTAATAATGTTTAAAAAAAGAATATATAACTTTTTCACATTAGTACTAAGTATAAAATTTAATTATAATTAATAATATGCGTTCACAATACGAGAATTGTAACACATTGAGTGTTCTGTGAGCCTACTGCAATTAAATATTTTATTACATAAATTGTTGTTTTCTTCTATTAAATATATTATCAGTGATTAATGTAATAAAATATTTAATTACATGAGTATGTGATTATTGAATGAACAGTGTGTTATAATAGCAGATTACACTTGTTTTATAAAATTTACTACTATTGAAGACTGTTTTGAATTTAAGAATATAGAATAAGAGCATATTCATCAAGTTAAGTGACTTTAACAACCTTGACTAGCTTAAAAGAAAAAAGAAATATGTATAAATATCTTCTTTTTTTGCTAATTACAAATTGCTTACATTGTGCAATGTTTGGTAAATGATTAGTACAACAGGGTGAAGTAAAATATTGGTGATAATAAATAGATATTCAAGAATTAAATATTATTTATTCAAAAGTTACGCTATTGTATTAAAAAGGCATATTTATGCGACATATGTATTGCATACAAGTATGCATAAAATTAATTGAACTTTTGAGTATTTTGTAGGTATTATATAAAGAATTATAAATAAATAAAAAGTAATATTATATATATAAAAATATATATATATATATATAAATACATATTATTCAATTAGGAATTATTATAATTTTTAATTCGTCAAACATTTTTTGTACATAGCTTGAATAAGTACACAAGTACAGTCAAGTACAGAGTCCTGTAGAATATGAGCTGTTGTATTTTACAAACAGATAAAAAGAAAGAAAAGTATGTGGAAAAATTGTGTAGAATGTGTTAGTGCTGAATCAGTACTCAACAACTTAGTTTTAATATTGAACAGAAAGAAAATAAATTAACAAATTCCCTATTAAAAAAATGTATTTTTATTAATTAAACCTACATTAATACAATCCATATTTTCAAAAAACTTATTTTTTTTAAATTGTTTATATACACAGAGACTTTTTTGATATACTATAAAAAAGACAAAAGAAAAAAAATTAAAAAATACATAATAAATAAATAAATATTACAAATTTTCATAAAATTTGATTCAAAGACAATTAACAAGTATAAATCTAATTAATAACTCATTTCAATGGAAATTAGGATAACTATTGGAGTCCATTTTTGTAGAATTAAATGATAAATCGCCTGTATTGCATGGTATTGTTGGAATTGTTGAACCTTGTACGGAAAATCCTTGGTAATCTTCATGTGCAATACCAATAGGTTTTAGAGGTGAAGGTAAATTTTCACCACTGTATTGTAAATCATCAAGCAAACTATTTGAAGCACTTCTCTCAGTTAGTAATGTATCGCTGCTTACATTATCAGCTGGAGGATCTAAGCTAATTAGACTAGTATCATCATCACCTTTGGCAGACTCTATTCTATAATTACTACCAAATAATGGAAAATCAAATGTCGGTGAAGGCGTTGAATATTCCTTCGTTGAAATGGCACTTTTATTTTGTTCATTTGATAATAAAGCTTTGGTTTCTGGACCATCGGTGTGATGAATATAAATCTGTGAAATTGGGGTGTATATAAGTATAAGATGTAAATGTTACACAATTTTACATTTTATACAAATTTTAAAATATGGAAATGAATTTTATACTTGTGGTACTATGGGAGATGGTAATTCGGGACACTCTTCATTGTCGCAATCTAAATCTGTAGGTACTTTTTGATTTTTTGTAATAATTAAAGGACATTTTTGAATAGTGCTATTTACATTAGATTCTATTTTCCGTCGAAATTCAATTATGTCTTCTTTCATTTCATTAGCTTGCTGTAGTATATTTTCATTCTCTGCTTTTAATTCTTGCAGCATAGTTATATTTTCGCATATCAAATGTAAATTCTGAAAAAGAGTTGCAAAATATCAATGTATGTGATTCAAGGTTTACTTTATAAATTAAACTTACTTCACAAATCATAAGTGCAGATTCCCATGTATTTGGTGGTACTCTTTCTCCAGACATGTATGCATTGAAATCACTTTTAGTCATGTTCAGAGATTCAGCAGTTAAACTTTCAATAAACGATACGGCACAACACTAAAACATCAAAAAAGGTGTTTTTGTTTATTTAACCAGTTAAAAATTACAAACATACAAAAATAATGTAATCCCTATAGAGATAAAGGAAATTATCCATACATAGGGCTGGTGAAAATTAAAATCTAATAAAAAAATCAAATTGAAGAAAGAAAAACAATAATTATAAACTAAACACTAAAGTAATAAGGGGAAAAAAAATAAAAAAAAAATTATTTAGTGAAAAAATTAAAAATAGGTAGTTAATGAAATATTTAGTTAAAAAATGAATATTTTTCAAAATATAAACCTTACCAAGTTTGTAAAATAGTAACCACCTTCTCCGGTCATAAGTCGACTAGCATTACAAAATCTTGTTATGAAGTTAATATTACTCTTTAATCTTGCAGGATTTGCTTTGAGTACTATAAATATCAAAGCAGGCAAAAATTCATCTGCGGAGGCTGGCCCACCTACTGATTGTTGCAAAAGTAGAAATATGTTACGACAACAATGCACAATGCAAGCTAGTTTTTCTTGAGGTGCTTTAGCAGCATCCATATTTAACAAATCTGCAATATATAAGAAAATCATTAAGCACCACAATATGAGAAATGCAATATTTAAAATACATACCCATCATTGATGTGTACACTAATTCCCTTACTTCAACACTGGTTTCATGGATTTTACATTCTAAATTTTTACCACTAACCCAATTTAATTGTCTTATCCTTTTCTGAATATCCAGATCTTTTTCTTCATCATTAGTGTAAGGTGGACAAAACAAAATTCTGTACAATAATGTCATTGTATATCTTTCAACATAATCAAGGAGCCGTTCTTTAATATCAATTGACACATCTGTAAAAATAAAATAAGTTGACATCCTATCTTTGAATTGTTGATATTTATTTTCAATTCAATACAATGTAATACCTTTGTAAATAGGATTGTCTTCCATACGTTTTGAAAAGTTTTGATAGAAATTTTGCGTAATATCTGACAATTTATCAATTCTTCTATTGTGTTCAACAATTTCATTAACAAAATGATTAATTCTTTTGGAAACATCTTTGGAAACAAGTGTCTTATGGAACATGGTAATCAGATCATGATTGTCTGATTCAATTTTCTGAAGATCAGACACATTACTATCGTATAATTCTTTTAACAATTGTCTTGGTTCTTGACTCTTAGTTGGTAATTTACGAAGTCGCGTAAAAGCTGTTAATTTTGATTTACTTTTATCTTGCTGCTGTCTAGATTGATTATCTGTGTGGGTTACATTTTCACTGAAATATTAAAAGAATCATTGTAAAATCTGGATCTTTTAAAATTTGTTAAGCTATTACCTCTCACGACTTTGTAACAAAGCATGTTCTTGTTCTTGTAACGCACGCTGCTGTTCTCTGTGACACACACTGCAATACCCTTGCCAAGCTGCATTGCCATAATAATCGCAACCATTTTTACATTTCAAATCAGATTCATCAATGCGATACTTTGGACTTTTGGTTACATACATCTTATTTTCCTTTCAACTAATTATCTTTACAAAGCGACCATTGAGTACGAATTAGTTGATCCTAAAAATTTATGACCTCAAAATGATTAATTGTACACAATTGAACAATAAATGTTTTATAATATTATATGTAACACGTTTCTATTAAATAT
This sequence comes from Theocolax elegans, assembly GCA_026168455.1. Taxonomy (NCBI): domain Eukaryota; kingdom Metazoa; phylum Arthropoda; class Insecta; order Hymenoptera; family Cerocephalidae; genus Theocolax; species Theocolax elegans. The sequence continues at coordinate 1,986,466 of CM047428.1, read as the reverse complement.
ATAATACATTTACGTGTAGTATACAAAAATATATTACAATTTACTTGTTTAATTAAACTCTGTATGTTTTCACATTTGTGATATTCTTTTGACAAGAGATGAGACAACGTCAAAATTGAGAGAGAGGACTTGACCAATTCGGAGGTTAGAATGTCTCATGACGTGTTTGTGATTGGTCAATGTGTTAGAATAGCACTATTGTAATATACGATAACAATATAATTATACGCACATCACCGGTATAGGATCGAATGATAAACGAACAAAACAATGAAATTATGCGGTAAAGAAAAATCTACATTTTTTTTCATTATTATTATTTTTAATTAATATTAATAATCATGATTTCTTGTTTGTACACACAGATTCCAAATTGTTATTAACAATAATTTATATAATATGTTGTTACAATGTAAACAAAGTGGCATTACATAGTTTATCACAATCATGTAATCATTTTGCATCAAATGTATTTAAAGTAAATATAAAATAATAAGTAATTTATCCTATACTGATATTTTATAAGATTTATATGCTTATATAAATTGTAATTCTACAGGTATTGACATCAGAAAGTAGTAAGGAAAATATTATTAGCTCGCCATTGAGTTTGCATATTATTTTGTTATTACTTTATCGTGGATCAGTCGCTGAAACTAAGGAGGAACTGAAATATGTGTTGAATTTAGTGGATTCCAAAGAGGCAGTGATGGAAATGAAATATTTATTTACTACATTAAATGTAAATTGTTTATTTATTTATAATTTGTTGATTATAATTTAATGTTCATTGCACGTGTTGTCAGGAAGCTGAACAAGTTGAAATTGAAATAGCAAATGCCTTAAATATAGATGATAAATTTGAGGTGAAACAAGATTTTTTGAATATGTGCAAAGATGATTTTAAAACCAATATTCAAAAATATGACGTTAAAAATAAAAACAATCCAGCTGAGTTAATCAATTCATGGATCAATACAAAAACCAGAGGAAAAATTACTCATATTATTAATTCAAGTAAGTCAACTATTTTGTACATAATTAACATCATTTCAGAAACATTGAAAGTATAATTATCTTTTAGATGACATTGATGAATATACAAAAATGATAATAGTCAATGCTTTGTATTTCAAAAGTGGTTGGCTCTATCCGTTTGATTCAGAATTGACAGCCAAACAGAAGTTTCATAATCTTAATAAAGTTGATGTGTATGTTCCTACTATGATTAAGACATTACCGTTAACTTGTGGATTAATTGAAGAATACAATGCAAATTTTGTTAAAATACCATATTTGGTAAATTTAATTTTAATTAATATTGTTTCAACCAAAAGTTGTTCAACTAAAAAAATATGAAATTATTTTGTAGAATCAAGAATTTGAAATTATTATTATTTTACCAAAAGAAAGGTATGGTTTGCCCAAAATAGAAAAACTATTTAACTTAAATGTAGTATTAAACGCTCGCTCTTCGATCAGTGACATTGAACTATCCTTACCAAAATTTAAAATTGAACAATCTGTGAATATGAAGAGATCATTAATAAATGTAAGTTTTTATTTTTTCTATACATGTTACCAATATATATGTATATGTATATGTATTGAAACAATAAAAATTGTATATTTCAGTTGGGACTAGCATCTGTATTCAAAGAAACTGCCAATTTTAGTCTGATTTCTAACAAACCTTTGCATGTGAGTCATATGTTACAAAATCTCTTCATTGAAATTGACGAAACAGGAACGGAAGCTGCAGGTGCATCAGGTAAACCCTTTTAAAAAATAAAATTTATTTCTCACATTTGTAAAAATTAATTTTGTATATACACAGCTGCCCACATGAGGACACGGCGAATGATTGTTGACACAGAAATTTTTACAGTTGATCATCCATTCTTATTTGTCTTGAATCACAAATCAAGCAATATACCTTTATTTACTGGTAGTATTAGACAATTAAGTGATACTGTGAACAAAGATGAGCTATAATTTATTAAGGATTGTTACTTTATTTGTATATAAAATTTTATTGCCAAAATAAATATTACTTTTTTTAAAACAAATAAATTTATTTACTATAATTCTCCTTCTTTATTACCATTTGACTTTTTGTATTGAGAATAAAGAAAAAGAATTATAATAAATAAAAAATACTTCTTTCAAAGAAACAAAAAAATTTGAAAATTCAAATATACCGGGTACGGACTACGGCAGGCGGCTGTGGATAAATGATGGTGGTGATGGCGCTGTCAAACGACAACAAATATGGCGCATAAAGTCAGTTGATTCTTCATGTGTTCCCACAGTTGATTGAATATAAACAAAATTAAAAATGTTGGACAGTGTGGATTTAAATAATATTGATAACGAAGACCTTTCGTGCCCTGATTTTGAAAATATGTTATTAAATCCGGAAAAAATGAATGACTATCTACGTAAAATAAAAAATTCATGTAACAATTTTGAGGCGAAATTCGACCGTTATGTTGACGACGTTATTTCAAATCGTTTAGGTAAGAATGTTGTTAATTTAATCAAAATAAAAAATTATTTCTGTATTTTTTTATGTAAATACAAGTACATTAATTTTCAAAGTACACTTGATTTTTCTACTCGTTTGAGACGTAGAGTGAATAACATTCTTTTATTCTATTTTTAATTTTTTGAATAATAACCTTACAAGAATTTACTATACAAATTACTATTTATTAAGGATTAAGTTGATTCAATTTTTATTTTACAGATTATTTATATTTATAAGACTTACAACTTTGTAATTAATTATATTAATTTAATTTTTATCGCAAGGAATAATTATTAATGTTATTTACTATTTTATAAGGATTTTGTTTTTCTTATTTTTAGCAGATTTTAAACACCTGACAGACATATGAAAAATGCTTATACCTGTCGGGAAGATGAATAAAATTTCTAAATTCTGAAAACTTATGTATTCGATTTTTGAAATAATAATAAAAATCGAAAAATCATCGCCGAATTTGACAATCAAAATCTACCTGTACCTCTACCTATATATATACCTATATGCATTCAGAAAATAAATCGTTGAATTGTAAAGTTGGAGATAGGACTTGTAGAGGGCGCGTTGAGAGAAACGAGGAATACTTATATCATCATCTTTTAAAATTGGCAATTTATTCGTCAGATACCTATATTACAATATCGGGAAAATTTAACGTTACACGTTTGAAACACACCTAATAATGAATGTATTTATATTATAAACAAAATGAACACGCAATAATGCTTATTAATATTAACTAAAGTAATAATTTATTTATTTATTTATTTATTTATTTATATATTAAATTAAGAAATATATACACCGAAGTAATGAGATTAATTTATTTAATTGAATAATCAAAATTTTATTTATTTTTAGATAAAGTAGATTCAATTGTAAATTTAACTTCCTAACAGTTGTTTCTCGGTAAAGCGATCAGGTAAAAATTAAATCGTTTTTTAGTCAGTTAGAGTAAAATTGACCTACAGATATGGGGAGGGGGAGAAAAAGGATCCTTTGTTTTTTAAAGGAAAATATTAAAGACCAATAAGATTAAACATAAAGAAATGCTATAGTATTATTGTAAAACTAGATTTGAATAAATAAGATTGTTAGTTTATTACAATTATTTTCACAATAGTTTCATACATTCCAAATTCCGCTTTTCTTCAACAATAAACTAAAGAACGTATAATGTATATAAGAATTTATATAACGGGACAGATTATCTGTATAGGGTACTCAACATCGCCCTTTATTTTTATTTATTGATATTTTTATTTTAAAATAGATATATTTTATTTAAGTTATACTCTAAGGGATGTCAATAACTAATGTGTATTTACTATATCGACGACCGTGGCGAAAAAAATGACAGTAATAAGTAATTTTACGCTATTGTACATAAATATCGAGTTAAAGGGGTAGCAAACTACACAGCATATTGTGCTATTTTATAGAAAACCTAAATACAGAAGTACTATATAATGATATACTTTAATATGGCTTTATACAATGTTTCAAGTAAACACGTATAGGAGACACCTTTAAAAAAACGTTTGTACCGAAAAGTTCATTATCATTATCTTAGTGCTCGAGTATTTGGGTTTTACATAAAATCGCATATCTTCGATAAATCTAATAATGATTTTATTTGGCTCGATCGATAACTATTGAGCATATGCCTCTATATCTTATACCCATGTACCGACTACAGATTTTTCGTTTTATGGAGTCTATTTTTGTTTAATCGCTATTTTACCAGTGTATCTATACATTTTATATAATACACAAACTATTCGTACGTTGTTGAAATTTTTTACGTAGTCATTGAAGTAAACGAAAAATTGTATTATCGGTTAATACGGCATCCATTTAAGGGAATGTCGTATAGTCTCTACAAAACTACGCGCTTACTTCCTAGGTAATTATTTTTATCATCGCGTATTTTCTCATTCATGACAAATGTGCGATGACAACAATAATTATGTAAAAATCAAAACAAATTTTGATAACGAAAAAGGCAATATAGGAATCTGTAATTAGTTACGACATCCCCCTTAATATATGTTATAATGATCATATTTTTTCGTATTATAGCTAATAAATAAATATCGCGTGCGAACTTTTAGTTTCAAATCAAGTTTTATCTTATACTTTAATTGACTTAGGTAATTTTTAAAGCAAACTGTGACGCTCATTGGTCAACGTAAATTATATGCATATTTTGGTGAATAAATGTTTGTGTGTAAATTAGCACCTTTTTAAAAAGTTAGTCGAAATAGACCTTTTTTTTATTCTGGCCGAGTTAGCCCCTTTTTAATGTGTCAACCGAGAAAGCCTCTTCTTTCCTATATGCGGTCGAGATATCACCTTTTTAGAAAGCCGAAAAACGTACTGACATCTTTTTTGCCGCGGACGTTGATATGATATATTTTATTTTATTAACTAATTTATAAATATTTTCTTTATTCGATTTTACATATTTAATTAATGTATTGTTTAGTCTACTGATTAAATGTTGATGCAAATATTTTGTTGTACAGAGCTTTGCAAGCAAATAGAAGATAACGAGCAGGCATTGTCGACATTGGTAGGCAAAAAGAAAGAATTAAAAACAGCAATTGATGAAATAAAGATAGAACAAAAGGTTGTAGAAAAAAAAACGAACAACATAAATAAAGAAATTGAGAAAACTAATAGTTCATTAGAATCTTTGAAAGAGAAAAAAGAGCAGTTGTCACTTGAAATAGTCGATTTGGAAGAAGGTAATATTTATTATACCATCTATTAATTATAATAGTAATTTAATTTTGAATTGTGTATAAACCTAATAAAATTTCAGGTTTTGAAAAATGCAAGGACCACATGAAAAAGTCTTGGAATGCAATTAAAAGGGTTTGCATTTTGTATAAGAGTAGATTAGATATTCATATTGCCATAAAGAAAATTAATCATATTGAGAATGTAATAGTAACATTTTTTTATTGTGAAAATCCAACCGATAAGAAATTTATTCTGACTCTTACATATCAAGATGATCATTGGTATGGTATGTACATTGTGTTCAAAATATTATTTAAATCATAATCAAACATCAATTATTGAAATATTACATATTTTTTTTATTATTTGTTTTAGTTAAAAATATCGAACCAGAATTAAATATGGAAAATAGACATCTATTAAACCTGGCTGTTCAATTTACAAAACAATCTAAAGTAACAAATGTCACCTTGCTCCTATGTACATTGAGAAACATATTTATAAAAAATTATTTTACGCTGTCATAAATTAGGTGTGACTTACAATTTTTGTATATTTATATTATCATATTTTTATATTTTTGTAATGTCTCAATAATGAAAAAAATAAATAAAAATAGTTCTTGTTTATAGATAATGTTAAAATTTACTCTTTTTATCAAAACGTTAATTCATAAATTATATATTGTTTAACTTTTGCAGTCTGCAAAAAATATTTTACCAATCAGCATGATCAGCTGTTACATAACTTGACAACATGGATTAAGTAAAAAAATATGTACTTTAATTTCTTTACAATTTTATTTTACATAAATATATGTCAGCGTTGTAAATCATATTTTTATAATTAGATAACAGGAAACATACTTTTTCCATATAAATTTAACTAAATAATGTTTTGAGCACGCAAAGTTCCAATTCAGCATATTGTTCAAACTTTACAACATATATAGTTCCTTTGATATACATATTTTTAAATATATTCTTCGTAATGACTATTATTTAGTTATATAATTTACCATAGGTAATTGCACTTCTTGACGTATAAATTTGTTGTATAAATTAACAAATTTACAAATTAAATCAAATGCTCAAAGAGAAAAACATCAGCTGTAGTTTGACAAATTTGTTAATTAAAAAAATAAACCAAAAGAAAAACATGAAAATAATATTAATATTTGATATAATACTTTTGTTAGTATTATTATATTAAAGTGTATACAGGCTAATAGTACAGAATAATAATAATTGTTGTTCATAAATGTTTTTATTTGGAAATTTTGTAAAAAATACATATTTCTATCTTTTCTTCGTATATGTATATATATTTTATATAAAAAAGTCAGTTTTACGTAATAATATGTGCTATAATACTTTTTTGTAAAAACTATTAATATTAACAAAAGTAAAATATATATATATATATAACTAGAACAAAAAGCAATGAAAAGATTATATTTATAACATACCGCATTACACATAAAGTATATATGTGCATTTAATACATGCTTATAATAATAATTTCATGTAGCTTTATTGATTGCAACGAAAGCACAAAAGCTTAATCCTCTATTTACTATGGAAACGTATATCTAGGTAAAATTGATGTACAGTAAAAAATATCTTTAATAACCAGGTAAAAAAACAGTAATAATATGTTTCAATATGCTCCTCTCTTTGCAAAAACAATTCGGTGTGATTATGAGCTATAGTAGAAAAACGCAGTTGTATTATATGATTAATGTATATAAATATCGCTGTTCATTATATAGTCAAAGATTTTGTATAAGGCCTTGCAATTGATATACAAGTTACATTATATAAATATATATGTAATAAACTACATTTTTATTTTATTTATCAAATTTTTCTACATACAGGGAGGGGAGAGTCCAATTTTGATGAAAGAAAAAGTAAACTGTTCTTATTCTGTTTAAATATAATCAACCCTGGTGGAAATTGATTTATATATATTATGTATAAAAGAGTAATTTGTAAATTAGAAAATAGGCAATTTTCAACTAGCAATGAACCTATTATTAATTACCATATTACAATTGCCACGGTATTATAAATTAGCCCAGTAGAAATTTTATCGATTTTTTAAGTATAAAATAACGATATTTTTATAAGCTGCAAAAATGGCTATTTATAACCTCAAAACTGAAAATGTTCAAAGTTATTGAAAAAATAAAGAAAAAAATTTGAAATCGCAAATTATATCCTAAAATTAGTTACATTTAGTTAAAATTAAACAACTTTATTTAGGCTAGAATGTAAACTGTTGAACGATAAGTTTTATAATTTAAATATAAAACTGTCCAATTATTGGTAAAAAAAAAACGTTTCATCACCAGGCGAAAACTATTAAACTGTTTAGTCAAATTATTATATCTTAACTACCTAAAAATTAGTTAAACACTCGTTACTCGTCTAATTCATTAGGTTAGTTTTAACAGAGAAACCATGTTATACAGATAAAAAAAAATGGCCAGTTCTTGGTAGAAAAATGTCACTATATTTTAGTATATGTGCGACAGCAGTGGCTGTATAGTTTTTTAAGCTAAAAATTGGTAAAAAATTATACCTGAAACATGTTATAAAGATAGTTACTTCACTATATTTATCCTAATTATAGCGAAACTATTTTTGAAGTTCGAATTCTATAACTGTAGTTATAGATATATATTATCTTTTAAATATAAAACTTGCCCCATTAATATTAAAAAATCGTTTAATGCACTTGAACCCGCTTATAATATATATTTTTAGCCCACAATTTTAAAACTTGGTAAAAACTAGGCTTTAAAATATATTAACTATTTCCATATAGTTGAATATAGAATTAGTCAATATTTTTTAACTCAGAACATCTATAGATAAACTAAGTATTAGTTTACTTGTAATATACATATATATATATTTTGCCATTTGTTCTGTAAACTTGGTAGGAATTAGTTAAAATTCATTACGATCTTCACGTAATTTTTAAGTTATATATAACAATAGCTATTCACATATAGTTTCAATAGAAACTAGCCAATTTTTGTTAAAAAATGGTTTTCTCTCTACTCTTTGAGAAAAACAAAAATTATCCAAACAAAAATATTAAAAAAAAATCGAAAGTAAAATATTAAAAAAAGTAAAATTATAAAAAATTGTTTCGTTGCAGTTAAAACCAATCGTTTCCTTGTCGCATAGTCAGGTGAATTGATACTTTGTTATTCTACACTCTTTCTATGATAAATTCTAGCTGTCAATTATAGTTTCAACGCAAATAAAATGTCCGATTCTTGGTTAATCGCAAGTTAATCGCAAGTTAATCGCCTTAACCTGTGATTGAACTATCTAAAAACCAGTCCAAAAATCGTCAGAATCTCTACTGTACGAAAAATCTATATTAGTTAAAATCTTAGATTAGGTTATAGGTTAGTAAAAAAAAATAGCTAAATCTTGTTTGGGTAATGGTAAACAAAACCGAAAGTCTAGTTCGATAAAAAAAAAAAAAAGGAAATCATTTGTAAAACCCGTACGTGTACGTATTTTCATTCGAACCGATCAAAATGTTTGGTAATTCAATTATCCACCAGGGTACGATCAACAAAGGTCCGCAGAGTATATAACGTACAATAAATCGAGGTAGTTAACTAACAATTGCATATACATATATTTATTTATATATGTATATTATATATATATATATATATATTGATATATCTAATAAAATTTTCTGACTATACGTATCTATGTATTATATATATATACATATATACCTAATTTTCACGTATGTAATGGAAATAATAAAATATAAAGAAAAACATATTCGCTTATCACATAACCTCAAAGTGTCTGTATAACCTTCAAAGAGAGAGAGAGAGTGAGAGAGAGAGAGAGAGAGAAGAGAACCCGCAGCCACTAAATTTCATTGAACGAGAAAAAATGAAAAAAACGTAAAGTAAAATAAAATAAACTAAAAACAACATCCGATATACAGACGAGGGTTTTAAAAGCATTTAACAAAAATTAATTGCTCGCGGGGGCGTTGAAGGAGAAGAAGTAGAAGAAGAAGAGCGTATATTAGATATAATGCTCAAGGTGAATTTTGTTCTTACGTGAATCTCATGTATGTGTGTGCGTGTGTGTGTACGTGTGGGTACGTGCGTGTGGGTGTGTGGGCTCGTGTGTCTATATGTACATGTGGGTGTGCGAGTGTGTGGGTGTGTGCCGATACATATATATAAAATAGTGAGTGATTACGTATGCGGTACCGCGCGTCGATATAACAATTGACGTCCCTTCTTATATGATTGGCACAAGTCGGCCGTAACGAACGTTGGGGTCAATTGATCCATCGCCTCTACCGTCAATCAGACGATGAGTTCTCATATGTGTATACGAAAAAAAAAGAAATAAAAAAAATAATCTCTCTCTCAGAAAACGAATTTTACTTGCGGGTTTTATATATACGTACGGTTGTACGATTAAAATCCCATTAGATCTCACCCTTCGAGTGGAGATTCGTTTCGTCGTCGCTTGTATGTGCAGTGTATACTTATATAGACGATTGTATATATATATGTAGAAAAAGAAAAAAAATAAAATTAATTTTGCAGGTGTGCGTGTGCGTGTGTGTGTGTGTGTGGGTGGGTGTGCGGTGTGCGTGACGAGGAAAAAAAATAGAGGAGGAAGAAGAAGGGTTAGAGTATTCGATCTTGATCGTTTGGTGGACCGGTGGTGGATGAGGTTATTCGAGAGTCGCGGCGAACGATACGTTGCCACCGGATGCCGCCGCGGCTGCCGCGAGCAAGAGGGTTGGTGGTAATGGTGGTAACGGAGTTGGCTCGATCGTGGTCGTTGACGCCGTTGGGCAATCGTTCGCCACACCGTACACCTTGGCGTGGTTCACCTCGAGGGCTACCGTCAGGTCTGCCAAACCCGCGTCGCATAGCACTGGATTGTCTGCAATCAAATCACGTTACACATATCAATACCTTACGTAATGTCGCAAATAAGTTATTATTCCTCGTCACTTTTTCTTTTACAACATGTACTTATTTTTTTTTATTTCCGTTCTACTTTGTACACTCGACGATAATCGTTAGGACCTTTGGTTTTTTAATCAGAAAATATTAGCACTTTGAATACTCGTCTCAAAGTTCAAGTTAAAGAGATGTGAGACTAAACAAATTGGAGTCCTTATTTATTTTTTAATTAACAATGGGTTAACTTTTTCCAAAAAATTTCTCTGTGACGCTCTTTTATTTGCTTTGAATAGTTATTATGATTTTTTTCAAAATTTTTAATCACTAAATGATCGAGATTTTCGTGTAGCCGCAAAGATCAATTTTTTGCCTAATCATTACCGATGAAAAGTGGTTATTCATTTTTAAATAATATAATATTCATTATTGCATAAAATCTCTCTGTCTGTTTCTTCTATATTACTCAAGTTTCACGCATGAATTTTTCCAGATTTTTAGTTAGATAATTGCAGACAACTTTTATGTAGATTCCTGTAATTTAGCTATCACGTCTCTTTCAGGGGGTGGCTTACCCGATGGGTTATCGACCGAGCCAAAAAAAGGTAATTATTACATTTATTTTAAAAAATACGCATTTTTATACAAAACCCCAATACAGAACTCCATTAGATAATTAAATAATACAAAGTTCTAGGTCAATACAACAAAGACACCCTAAAATATTTCTGCACCGAAAAATCACGGAACATCATACATTTTCGGTGCAGAAATTTTTTAGGGTGTCTTTGTTGTATTGACTTGAAACTTTATGGAATTACTTATTATTTAATTATCTAGTGCAATTCTATATTCAGGTTTTGCATAATATTACGTATTTTTTTAAATAAATAATAAATAATTATCTTTGTTTGGTCGGTCGGTAACCTACTAAAGAATAACCAATTATCAATTGAAATATTAAATTCAGTACTATTATTGTTAATAGTTGAGATAAATAAAATAGTATAAAAAAAGGAATAAATTATTTTGTCTCCTTAAAAAGGTGAACGAATGATTAGTATAGATTTACTGGTTATGTACTCATCCTAAAATCTCCTAAGGTAAAATACCCAATATCGGGGGAAGCGAAAAATTGGCAGTAGTAGTGGGATAGAATAAATTTAATATAAAATATGATAACGGTAAATAAAATATCGTTATATGAATTCGTATTGTTTATAACATAAAATAATTTATTTTAAATTTTGATTCTAAATCGCTCGTGCATGTATTTACTACAAAGTATTATATGAATTTTAATCGGTATTTACTTAGCGATATGCAAGTAAGTTGGTAATAAAGTGGGCTTTGTGCAATATTTGAAAAAAATATTGAGCAACACAAATTAGCTCGTAAATACCGATTAAAATTCATATAATACTTTAAAATAATGTATATTTGTATAAAAGGAATGTTCGTTTAATTAGTATAAATATGTGGCATAAACTGGGAATCAAATTTTTTCGAGGTTACGATGAATTTTCGTGTTAAAAGTGGTTCCTTAGAAGTTCCACAACGCGCAGTGGTGCGATACACCACTTTTGAAAATGTTTTTTGTGTTGCACTTCTCCTACTTATAACATACTTTTTTTTAATTAACCCTAAAATTTATTATTTTTTTATATATTACTGTACCTAGACTATTGAGCCATGGAGATATTTTGTGAATATATGATTGTTTATAATTATTATAAATAAACAATTGTCAGAAAAGCATGGGTTTTTGAGAATTGAATACGTTAGCGGTGAAATTTAATGAGTAACATATGCTTTTTATCATTGGAATTCTTTGATTGATAAACAAAGATTATAGAATCGCAATTAGGATTGCGGAAAAATACGTCGGAAACCTATATTTGCACTTTTGGACCAATTTGTCTTAATTTCGTGATTGAAGGGTTAACATATAACATTCAGATAAACCACTGTTTTTAATAAAAATAAAATCAATAAATATACGTATATAGAGAACTAAATAAAAGTTCGAGTAGATTACCAAGAGTATTTAAATATTGAAATTCTAATGTTTAAAATAGAGTGTTATATTATAGTGTCGAGTTCCCGTAAGTGTCCCGATACTGGTAAGTATGTACATATACATCTGTGTGACAGTTAAATAATCAACGGGTATATATAAGTATAAGACACTTCGCGGATGACGCGCGTCACATGAACCAGCTCGTCCAAAAAATGCCTATTATATCCAAAAAAAATCCAATATAAAAAAAAGTGAACGTCGTAAGTGAACTAGTAGACATTTAGATTGACCCGTTGACCGGTTGACGTCTCTTCGAACAACGGTAAATATATATGACTTACGTTACGTACATACATCGGAACGATATACATATATACATATATATATTAAAAAAATAATCGTCATTCTATTGGATGAATGAAACGAGCCGTCTCGGCTATGGTGTCAGGAAAGGTTATCGAATCTGCAAAATTTGTCAACGACATTCCGATAAAACGGAGATGTGTACGTATACATAAGTTAAGTGTACATACACGCATGTGTATATATATACGTATAGAGGACACTATTAAAAAGTAAATGAAAAATAAAACGAACCGTACAGTGACATCTCTACCGATCTCTACCGATCTCTACCGATCGGGCTCACTGCATAACGAAGTATAGATCCAGATGAAATTGTATATTTTTTTTCTTCTTCCGCGTGTATCGTATGAAATATGTGTCGTTAAAAAGAAGAGAGAGAGAGAGAGAGAGGGGAAGAAAAAAGTGTATATCACCGACGGAACTTTGGCGCCACGTATACACACACGCGCGAAGGAAAAGCGAGGTTATCGGTACGTGTCCGCGAGACCTCGGTGTACACATTACACACGCATACATTAACGATTCCTCCCCGATCTAGCTCTTCTCGTGCAGTATATATCTTTTGCGCGCCACGGCAATACATTATTATAATATACGCACAGGCTATATTACGAACTGCTATAAGGGGGACCGCGGACCCGAGAGTATCACGCACAAACTGGATGTGCATCGTCGCGACGTATATGTCTATTTCTTTTTTTCATATGTGTATGTTTCTTATATATATACATCCTCACCAAGCGTGACGACAACCCTAAATATAACGGTATAGATGTACACATACACGGAAATATTAATCAAAATTACGCGGGTAATTCATTCACTTTTCTTTTTCGTTTTATCGATCTTTTACTTCCAAAGTGTATAGGTACATCAATTTTTTCACCCAAATCATCCTGGATATGGTCACCTCTCTCTTTATCTCAAATAGTGAATGCACCTCACTTTGCAATTGTTAGAAACTCCGTTACTGCGAAAAAATGACTTTTAACTTTCAAAATATTTGTGTATATAGATATACTTTCACAAAAGTGAATTGTCACTAACGCACTTATATTAAAATAGTTTGTACTAACTTTTTCAAAAACTGAATATTCGCTTTTTCGAAAATATGGATAATGAAATGTCTTTTTCTTCATAAAAGTGATTATCCACTTTTTCGCAAAATGCATGTTGATTCTTCAAAAAGCGTGGCGGAATTCTCACAATAAAAATAAGTGATTGTTCAATATTTGCGATGTAGAGATAGTTTAATGATTTGTTTCTATGTATATACCTATTTAAATTTTTCTTCATTCTTTGTGTATTTTTTTTTCTCAAAAATTGCGAGTATTAACTAAAATTGTGAAACGGAGTATAAGAGGTGAGTGAACTTCGAGACTGAAAAGTGACTGTAGGGTGTAAAAAGGTGCTTTTTACTTCTTAGGGAATAAAATACAATTTTCCTCCGCCGTTTGTGGTCAATAAAGTGAATTTTTCGGTTGATTTGGGTGAAAACTAATTTTATCCCCCCCCCCCCCCCGGTCAATCCCTAACAGTATGGTTAGATAACGGAAATACCAAAACGATGCGCCAGAATCAGTTGTTTTACCGCTCAGCCACATGTACATCTTCGAATTATTACTTACTTTTTCTCATTATATATGGGCTATTTCACGTCAAGTGGTACAATATTTATCTCAAAATCTATTGATTTTTTTGAAAAAACATTACAAACAACTTTTGTTCAAAATAATCTTTAGAACTTATCTACCTGGGTTACAATTCTTAATTTTAAAATCTCGAAGAGATAGAACGCCCGGAAATATTGAATATCAAAAAAAGGCGACCACGCCATAATCGATTTTGATCTAACACCGCTCAAAAGATCACATTTTTCGAGAGCTTTCGAATGGCGGTGGTTAGATTATTGGCCAATACCGCTGGTGTAAGTTATACCCCATAAACCTCATAAAATCACTAATTTTCATGTATTTTAGGGCATAACTTACACCAGCGGTCTTGGCCAATAATCTAACCACCGCCATTCGAAAGCTCTCAAAAAATGTAATCTTTTGAGCGGTGTTAGATCAAAATCGATTGTGGCGTAGTCGCCTTTTTTTGATATTCAATATTTCCGGGGGTTCTATCTCTTCGAGATTTTAAAATTAAGAATTGTAACCCAGGTAGATAAGTTCTAAAGATTATTTTGAACAAAAATTGTTTTTAATGTTTTTTCAAAAAAATCAATAGATTTTGAGATAAATGGCTTTGAAAATAGAAATTTTTCTAAAAAATTGAAAAATTTCCATTTTTCATGGTGGAATAACTCTTAGGCAAATTATTTTTAACACCTAAAAATTTTTTTCTATCTTCTGGAAGATATTTCTAGCCTGTTTTCAAATTTTGGAGCGATTTAAAATTTTCATCGTACCACTTGACGTGAAATAGCCCATATATATATATGTGTGTGTGTATTTCAAAGATGGTTAAATTATTAATTAACTAGGTTTGTGGCCTGTAATAAAATGTATCAATAAATAGTAAACAGTATCATTTACTTGTACTTTTCAAAGATAAGAATAAGAGATAATTGTAAGATGATTTTCCACGGCTTAGAGGTAACACGATTGCCACTGGATCTTCGAAATATTTTATTTTTTTTTATTTTTTGATCCCTCAAATATTATATGTACTAAACAATTATTATCTATTATTTAATATATTTCTAATGTAAATTATAAACATTTTATTTCTTTTTTCTTAAGTTTTTCTATTTTGTTACCGCAAATTTAGCATTAATTTAATATAAATAATTTAACGATAAATGTATTGTTAAATTGGTACTAAATTTGTACTAATTTTTCTAATAGGAAACTACTGATAAATTGTCTTTGTAAAATCTTGAAGTAATGTTAAGTAATGCGAGGCGCGTGCACAGATAAATTATATATATGTATATACATCTCTGGTTATTACCTCGTAACGATAGAGGGTAAAACGTTGAAGGTTGACGAGAAACGTTGGTGAAAAAGTGAACTTACCTTGGAGGTAGATGCGTAAAACGTCGGGTACTCCGTGGACGGTGCATCGAGTGTTGGCAACGAGTTCGGGTTTTAGGGTACTTATTCGATTGGCGCTCACGTCAACCCAGCACAATCCGGGAAAACCACGAAAATCGCGTTCCGAGAGTGTCACCAGTCGGTTGTGCGAGGCGTTCAGTTCCTCGAGGGAAGGTAGCCACGTCTACGAACAAATAAATGAAGTTCACGGTATGGTTTACTTCAAAGATCAAAAGTTTATCTAACTTGAAAAGATTAACGTTATATAAATGATAATGTTGACATTCCACATACTTGACTCAAGTTTACTAAAACTTTTTCAAATGTTGATGGAATTTAAGTGATTTTGTCAAAATCGAAAATATGCAGCGTTAACGTTGCAAAATTGCTGCAAGTTGATGTACATAGATTTTGAACGTCAAGACGATTATAATATTGTTCGTCGTGCAATGTATCACGTAAATTGAAGCAAGTTTGCGTGTTCGTAACGTAATACTGTAGATGCAACTATATGTTAACATTAATCGATGAAAGTCGACGTAAACGAAATGATAAAATAAATAGAAAATTTTTTATCGAAATCGTTCATCGACGTACGTTAACTTGACTTACTTTGATACGTAAATGAATATCATGAAAGAAAAAAAGTTGACGTAATCGATGCAAGTTGAACGTAAGGTGAAAATAATTGACGTAATTTCAAATTCCTGATATATCATAAATCGATAATGCTAACGTACGTTATTTCATGGAAAAATTGACTTGAAGTTTAAAATTTGACGTCAAATGTAAATGCAAATGTTGATATGATTTTTATGAAAATTGATACATGGAATTATAAAACGTTCGGAAATCTACGTACCTCGGAGGTGTCTTCCAACGTTGTCAGCTGGTTGTGGGACAAATCGAGAACGCGAAGTCCATCCAAACCTCTAAGATCCCTCAACCCTATCGTTGGTCCTAACGCGTTGTGACTCAAATTCAACCGCTGCAATTCTTTCATACCGAGGAAGATCGAACCTTCGAGACTACGAAGTTCGTTGTGCTGCAGTCTCATATCTTGAATGCTGGCACCTGCTGTCTCGTCACCTTCAACCTCCACAAGATTCTGAGAGTCAAACATTTTTTATTTTATATATTAATTATACTCGGGAATCAACGAATCAAGGATACAAATTAACACTTACCTCGGTTGGTGATCTGCCACGTGACAATCGGCTGATCTTGTTGTTCGAAAGATCGAGCAGTCGAAGCTCTCTTAACCCTTTGATCGTAGCGAACGAAAATTCACCTAGCTCGTTGTGAGTTAGGTTTAAACATTTCAACGATTTCAGAGGGTAGAGGGCGCTGTTCCCGCTTCTACCTTCGCCACTCAACGATCTCAACGAGTTGTGTCCAAGTTCAAGATCTTCGAGCATCTCAGCTTCTATGAAATCTTCTTCGGTCAACTGAAATTAGTTTTTTCATGCATTCACAATAAAATCATCTTTTCTATACGATTTATTTTTAATACAGCCCCGGTAGAAATGAATTCCAATGCTTAAGTATGAAACAACCATTTTGATTAGAAACGGGTGAAAAATGTTGACTTTTTTTTTTTACTTGTGGTGAAACGTTTTTCCTCCTTGTTTTCGCCCATATTTATTGGAAATAAATCAGCAGTTCCATCATAATTGTCATACGAGTTATGTTTAACCTGACAAAAGTGAATTTCACCGAGCAACTCAAAAACAAATGCACAAGCGATTAATAGGACATTAAAAATGGTTTTAACAAATTTGTTTCCGAAATTAGAAAACCATTAGTTACCTTTAGAAAGATTGTGTCAAAAACAAAATAATAAATAATTTACCTAATAATCAAGTAACTCATTACTTTTGATAGGAAATTGAAAACTGAATGAGAATAAATTCGAGGTTACGCGCTTTCCCTTAAATGGGCACGTGAAGAAAAAAACGTTTCACGACTACCGATCAACAGACAAGTTTCCACACCCATTTCCTAGGAATCTATCAGGGTGACGTTCATTCGATTTATTAAATGTTTGCAAAATGAATGTTGATTCCTACTCCGAGTAGTGTAATGAAAAATTGTAAATATTTAAATAATTAAAAATAACTATTAATCCGATGATCTATCAATGCATCACTATGTTTCAGCGTCAGGTATCCGGTCTATTCAATCTGAATCCTGATAATTAATTCATCATATCGTCGCTTCCGAATAAAAAGGTCGTATCTCAGCGGCCGGTTCGAAAAGGACGTATCTCAGCGTCCGGTTAGAAAAGATCGTATCTCAGCGGCCGGTTAGAAAAGGTCGTATCTCAGCGGCCGGTTGGAGAAGGTCGTATTTCGCGGGATAATTTTTTTTCTTAAATTTAAGTTGGCAACATTGACAAAAATCTTGCGGCATTAGATTTGCGAAAAAATTATAAATACTGTACGAACACACATATATTTGTGTGTATATATGTATGGGTATAACTGTGGGTATACGTTTTAGAGACATTCAGTATAGTTCTCTTGAATTTTTCAGTTTTTTCGGGGCCATTATTTTAAGTTACAGAGAGTCAAAATTGACATGTTAGCACTTTTTGCATTTTATGCTCATTTTCATATGAATTTGTAGCTCCCAGGGGATGCATTTTTCACTAAAAACATAAATATGACTTATTTTATAAAATTTTCCGAATTTTTCAGTATAAATGTTGCCTTAGCATTATAAGTGTTTAAAAAATAATTTTTTGAATTGTATAATAATATTCGTATTTTTAGCAGCTTACAGGGGATTAGATGGATACTCAAACAAGTGGAGATACTTTTCTACCATTCCAAGGGAAGTGCATAAATTTTTTTGCAATGATCATGCTACTAGATTCATCGTTATAAGGCAACAAATATACATTTCTATTAATATTTCGGGCACTTTTCCCAGATATTTTGACCTTAAGTGATCTTAATGACTTAGACCCATTCTGGAAATTTATAGGCAGTTTCTGACAATAAAAAGACATCTTTTAGACAGCATTAGGTTTCCAGAGTCCGGAGCAGAATTGCTGATTTTCACTATTTAGTGTTTAAATGGCTTACAGGAGTGTGACATGCATACATGTATAACTTTAAAAGATTTTTAATGAAAAATTCAGAAAATTTTATAAAATAAGTCATATTTATGTTTTCAGTAATAAATGCATCCCCTGGGAGCTACAAATTGATGAAAATGGGCATATAATACAAAAAAGTGTTAAAATGTCAATTTTAACTCTCTGTAACTTAAAATAATGGCCTCGAAAAAAACTGAAAAATTCAAGAGAACTACTGAATATCTTTAAAACGTATTCCCACAGTTATACTCATATATATATATATATATACACACACAAATATATGTGTGTTCGTACAGAATTTATAATTTTTTCGCATGTTAAAATCTAATGCCGCACGATTTTTGTCAGTGTTGCCAATTTAAATTAAACCCATTAACGCCCAAACGACCAACATATTGTATAATAATATTCGTATTTTTAGCAGCTTACAAGGGATTAGATGGATACTGAAACAAGTGAAGATACTTTTCTACCACTTCCCAAGGTACGTGCATGAATTTTTTTGCAATGATCATGCTACTAGATTCATCGTTATAAGGCAACAAATATACATTTACTATTAATATTTCGGGCAATTTTCCCAGATATTTTGACCATTAAGTGATCTTAATGACTTAGACCCATTCTGGAAATTTATAGGCAGTTTCTGACTAATAAAAAGACATCTTTTAGACAGTATTAGGTTACCAGAGTCCGGAGCAGAATTGCTGATTTTCACTATTTAGTGTTTAAATGGCTTACAGGAGTGTGACATGCATACATGTATAACTTTAAAAGATTTTTAATGAAAAATTCAGAAAATTTTATAAAATAAGTCATATTTATGTTTTAGTGAATAAATGCATCCCCTGGGAGCTACAAATTGCATGAAAATGGGCATAGAATGCAAAAAAGTGTTAATATTTTTCATAGTCATTATTTAATATTTAAATCAAGCGCTACCATAGTACTGATTTTTTTCGTTATAGTTTTGGATGTGTTCTTTCGAATGCCGTCGGTAAAATTGACTTAACCCTTTTTTGAAAAAGTTATGATTTTTTTAATTAAAAAAAATACAGAAAATTTGTCGCTATTTTTGATAATTAATTTTTTTTCATATTATAAAATGTATTTAGATCGTTCGATTCATGAACAAAAGTGCATAAATTAGTTATACTTTGACCCTATATTTTTTGTATTTTATTCTTAGATAGTCAAAAATTTTGATTTCAATGTAAAAACACTCAAAAATAGAGAAAAATGAATAAATTTGGTTATTTTTCGTGTATTTTCATTAAAAACAAAATTTTTGACTATCTGAGAATAAAATACAAAAAACATAGGGTCAAAGTATAACTATTTTATGCACTTTTGTTCATGAATCGAACGATCTAAATACATTTTATAATATGAAAAAAAATTAATTATCAAAAAATAGCAACAAATTTTCTGTATTTATTTTAATTAAAAAAATCATAACTTTTTTCAAAAAAAGGTTAAGTCAATTTTACCGACGGTATTCGAAAGAACACATCCAAAACTATAACGAAAAAAATCAGTACTATATGGTAGCGCATGATTTAAATATTAAATAATGACTATGAAAAAAGAAAAAAAATGTTGGTCGTTTGGGCGTTAATGGGTTAAGAAAAAAAATTAGCCCGTGAAATACGACCTTCTTTAACCGGCCGCTAAGATACGACCTTCTCCAACCGGCCACTGAGATACGACCTTTTCTAACCGGCCGCTGAGTTACGACCTTTTCTAACCGGCCGCTGAGTTACGACCTTTTCTAACCGGCCGCTGAGATACGACCTTTTTTAACCGGACGCTGAGATACATCCTTTTCGAACCGGCCGCTGAGATACGACCTTTTTATTCGAAAGCGACGATATACTCGCAATTAATTTTTAAGAGGACGTATTAACGTTGATGTTGAGATGATTAAGATAACCACAATAATATTGATTTGGTAACGTTTCGAAGAGTGCGCTTATTTATTTATTTCACGCAACGACGATGTTAAACAAGGTTATTTATGATGATGTAAATAACGTGTCTATTTTTTTAGTACGCGTAATGCATTTTTAACGAAGGGATATTGTTGATGCATGTTGCTTTTCTAACCGATGTTAATAATCTAATCATTCATTTGGTAACGTTTTTAACTTTTCCACTTTCATATCGTTTTAACATCAATGTGACATTTTTTACGAAAATGATAATTGCGTCAATCATTGCTCAATCCAGACGATTATTGTTCGAGAAAATGAAGCCATAAAAACAAGAAATTTTAATATAAAAATTATATTAAAATGAAAAACATTGGCTTTTTTTCTTTTTTACACACTGACATTAACGGGATGTCGGACTCAAATATAGGATTATATCTACACTGTTTCAGCCCAAAAATTGTATTTAAAATTTTATCGAATTAAAAATCTAAAGTAAATTTATTATAACATAAGAAAAGGCGGGACGATTGACTATAATTCCGAAAGAAAAAAAATCTATTTTGTAATAATAATTGAACAAACAAATATTCGGTCGATGACTTTAAGTAAAAAGGAACGTATAAATTATAAACCCAATTAGCGCTTTAAAAATTTAAAAATATTCGGGTACGTATTATTTAAATAATGTATTTTTCGACTTATATAAATACATTTCTTACAAAAATCTCTCATTTCACCTCCGTAAATCGCGGTTTATAGGTCAAACAAACGCCTTTAATTCGTCAAAATTCCTTGATCAAGATTATTTAATATACACCAAGATTTCCAGAGATCGAACGAAAATATTTTTGTCTTACGCGCGTTTTTGTTCGAAAAAGAGATGATTAAAAAAGGAGGGAGATACTCGTAATAAGAACGAGAAGACACGGCTACGTCGAAAACGAGGATGTCGAGATGAACGAGCGCTGGTTAATCCAATCAACCGTGAGCGAGCGAGCGAGCGCGTGTCTCGACGGAAATACTCGATTCGGTAATTACGTTTTCTACGGTAATTGCGCCTAATGCGAACCACACGCGCCACTAAATTTTCTCTCTCACTCTTCAACTGCAAGACGCTTCTTCTTTTTTGTTATATTTTTCATTTCTCAAAGCGATACATAGTCAAAAGAAAAATGTTAATCAAACCGATGGACGATTGTAACGTAATAAAACTTAGTTAATAGTTTAATTGGAAAAATCGCGATGTGTCTATATATATATATATTGTACGCGCTGCTTCTCATTGATGACTAACGTTATAAAAGTTAACTATACACGAGTAGGTAATGCGTATAATCTTGGAATTTTTGTTTCCTTTTCGTATTCTTTTTTATGCATGTTTACCCGGTACATATACTTATATTCATTTTGAAAACTGAAATATTAGTTTTCCATTTCTTGAGGACCAAGTATAGGTTTTTTAATTTAAATTAAAAAAATGGATTTTTACGTTATGTCCAAAGTTTCGTTGGCGAAATTGCATATTACAATTTTATGTACGGAATTTAATTGTATAAAAAGACATTATTTACAAAATGACCCATAATTTCTAAGAAATAAAAAATAAAATGTTGATTACCTGTTTGATACTGATGTGTATTAGGTGAAAACAATTGTAATATACTTAATACGATGGGATTATTCTCATATTAACAAAGCAAACTATCATTGTATTGATTTTATTAAAATTTTGCATCATTCGTTTTTAGATGTGTAATATAATAATAAATATGCTTTGTACTAGTCTAAAGAAGTTGGTTTATTTTGTCAACGAAACGTTGCATAAAATGTAAACATGGGTTTCTTTATTCAAACTATAGAGAATGTACTTGGTCTTCATAAAATTGAAAAAAAATTACTTTGAAATTTTAAAATCAAAATAATTTTTTTTTAATATTTTGTATCGATTTTTATCGAACGAAGTTCCCTTCGTTTCCGGTGTGTGTGTGAAACGACGCGCAATTCTGACGCAGCTGATGTCAGCGGTAATACCGTTAGATGATGTATATACGAGCATTGATAACTTTAAATGTCGTCAGACGACGTAAATTAAGAAAAAAATGTTTTTTTATTATTTTAAACCAGAAAATTTATAAAGGTATATTCTACAAAGTCATGTATTGCAAATTCCTGTACGGATCAGGTTATAAAAGATATACATAAATAATCCAACAATATAATCTAAATACTATCGGAAAACTACTTAAAATTAATTAAAACTTTTTAAAACATTAGTATAATTATATTAAATATTATTTTTAATCCAGATTTTTAGTTTATTTTTAATACCAATTTTTTTTACGTCTTCAGTTTTTAAGCTTAGTAGATGATAATATTTACATTTATTTCTTTCTCTTTTGTAACGATTTATACTCGATTGTTTTTAATTTTTAAGTATTTGTGAAGCATTTGTATGTTTGGATTTTAGAGAAATTGATGTCATATTTCTGAGTGGAAAAACCACCTTTTAATGAAACGGTTAGTTTTTCGATAAAAAAAGAACAATTTCATACAATCTTTTATTGACAATCATAGGGAGTCGATCGAATTCTATGTCTGATAAACAATTTCTTTATCTTTAAATATGTTAACTGTATCTATTTTGTAATAAATACTTTTTATCATTGATTAACTCGCCAAAAATCTTTCCGTTGTAAACAATCCGATTAGTTTTTTAACCAACCTTTTACTTAATACGCTAAAATTTACATTTTTTTCACATTTTTGTATCCAAATAATGAATCTTGCGATTTTACAACCTAAGAAAAAGATTTTTATTTTAAGAAATTTGACTATTTTGAGAAAGTTTAGTTATGTAAATTTAAATTAATAAATAACAGCAGTAAATGTAGACTGGTAATAAGACAGTTTCGGGTTGAAAATTGCGGTTATTCTTTCATTAAATTTAAGAATTTTTATCATTCGACACACAAGTTTCAGTAAATTTTACAAAAATTACTGTAAATACTAAATTTTGACTATAACGCGGTAACAGACTTGTGAAATTAAAAAAATTACTGAACTTCTTCTTAAATTCTACTGAACTTTCTATCAATTTTTAATGAATGTCTACTAATTTTTACTGTGAGTTTACTCATTTTTACTGAAAGTTCAAGTAATATTTTGCACTTTGGTAGTCTGTTACCGTGTTAATGAAAGTGTAGTAAAATTTATTAAAATTTTTCTCTCCGTGCTGGATTTAAAAAAAATCGTTTTCCTTCCTATAAGGAGCCGACTAATTAGAGATTTTTAAATTTTGACATTTGTAAACTAAGAACTTGCAGGTTAAAATAGGCTATAAGTGTAAAAATGCAATTATAATTTTAGATCTTCTAGATTTTTATTTGTAAATTAATAATTGGTTAGTAACTAGTTATTTAGAATTTCGTGCACGATTTTTACAATGAATATACTAAATAATGATGTAAAAATATTAAAAATATTAAAAATATAATATTATACAGTTTTTATATAAAAAAACAATACACATTTTGAAATTACAAAAAATCGTTTCGATAATCAAGACTGACGTAAGAAAATCTGACTAGTTTATTTTTAGTATATAAAATTGTGAATATAATTGTTATTAATTTGTAATATGGAATACATCTTTACAATGATGGTCGTATAACGATGATTATAAATACGATAAACAATTGATACGGATGCAATATTATGAAATTGTAAATAAAAAAATTTTTTGTAGAACATAATGAGGTTATATCCACTAATGACAAACTTTTAACGATTAGACCAATTGTGTCCATTTTTAGTTTCGTTAGACACGCGATAAATTTGGAAAATTTGTTTTGATCGGTAACCGAAAATTCACTGCACATCGTTCTTAGTATTACGATTATTTATATATATATATAGTTTAATCATTTCATAGAAGAGCCGATAGTTTGTCGAAATTTATTGTTATAGTAATTCTTATTATAGGATGATGGATACCTTTCTCATCAAACGGTTGACCGAATTTATCGTACCGGACAAATAAAAAAAATTATATCAAAAAAGCTTTGTGTATATTACACACAAAACCACACACCCACACACACACACACACACACGCGCGCGCGCGCGTGAAAACGTTAATATCATAATATTGTATAATAATTGTAATTATCTGTCCGGACGATGACTCGGGTGAATCTCGCCGCGAAAATAAGAAAGGGGGGTGGGAAGGGAAAGTAAACTAAACGTAAAAACGTATTGACCAATGATAGTATATAATGAAATCGTAATGAAAGAAAAAGAAAAAGAAAAATAAAAGGAAAAAAAGTAACCGTCGATGACTCACCACTTTGAGTTCGTTGTAAGATAACTCGAGGAACTTGAGCTTCCGAGCTTTTTGCAAAGTGCCACCGAGATTCCCGATTTTGTTGTGCTGGAGAAAGAGGGACTCGAGTCTGTGCAAAAATCGGAATTCCACAGGCAAATGGGTGAGTTTGTTGTCCGCGGCGTACAACATTTTCAAATTATGTCCGGACGATGGTAATTCGCCGTCCAAAGATGTCAGCTCGTTCGCGTTAATCAACAGCCACTCCAGTTGGTTCAAATCCCTGAAAAATGAAAGTTATGCAAGATAATGTCGGTTTCCTTGTAGACATTGAAACGATTTGTTTTTTAAGTTATTAATTGATGTTCTTAATTTTTTATCTTCTTACGTGAATCGAGCGTTACCTGAGCGTGCGATTCAGAGTCATCAGATGATTCCGACCAACGTGGAGATGCTTGACCAGTGGTGGTAAAGAGCCTGGTAACATCTCGGATATCGAATTACCAGCCATCATCAGATGCTGCAACGTTGGATTGTACTGGAAAGAAAATAAGTGAACGTTTCCAAATGTAAAAGAGTAAGAGATACGGTTAAAATTATGTATATATAAATATTTTATTTCTAGTAGGAATCATATTACAATTAAGGTAGAAGATAAAGTGTTTAAAAAGTGAGTTTTTTCAAGTTTCTTTCAACGATAGCTATCTTCACAGTTATTTATCTTAAACTCTATCAATGTTTACTGTATAACATTACATGTATAACATTGGTTGCTGGATCTCTCTAGAGTTTATTATTTATGATCAGAATTCTCAATCTTAAAGCCAATGACTCAAACAATAACGGCAACGTTTGGCAATAATATAATTTACACGCTTCATTACTAATTATCCAACTAATATGATTGTTTAAAATATATCATTAGCTTTTGAATTAGTTTGTCACCTTACTACTACCTTACGTTTTAAATTGGTGAAAAATATAGGATAAAAATTTCGAAAGAAATCGTATTCCATATTTAGATAAATTTTTTTAACCGAACGGCTGAAACATGTGGCTATTTCTGTAGTTTCGATGAAACGTTGCTTATTTAACTTTTTTTACCATTTATTGGTGTAAAATCCAAATTTTATCCTGTTTCGAGCTATTTCTCAAGTGGTAAACAAAGATTGAGTTTCAATGCAGTAAATATCCACATGAATGTACCACTAAAAATAGTTACGGTACAAATTTAGAAAATTGCATTATCTTTGTAATTATTATAGTGCAAGTACGTTAAAAATAACTCATAAATCGATGGTCGCGTCGAAGAAGGTATACTATAACTAGCTAGCATCTAAAAATGGGGGCTATTACGTTCCAAATTTTTTTGACCTCTAATATCTCCCCGGAAATTGAAGATCACACCCGTAGATCCAAGTGAAACTTATTTGAGGTTGAAAAATAAATTATAAACTGTAATTTAAAAGCATGATCATCAGTATTTACTGACCGAGCGAAAAGTGTTTCTTTATTATACATTGCGCCTGCAACGATAATATATATATTATTTAATGGAAAAGCCCAGATATATAGAACCCCTAGATAAATCAATTTTTTATGGTTCCAGATGTATATTTCCTCTAGACGTTTAAAAATATGTTCACCAAAAATATGTAATTTGACGCATGGAAACTTTTTTAAAGGTCTCTTTTATTCATAGACTTGTAACTGTGCATAATGTCGTATTATTGGATTATCGTTAAATAAATGTAATAATTAACGATTTTTGCAAGGTCGGTAACAATCAGATGTGCCATCCTGCCTTTACTCATAGTGTTTCGCGTTTCCTGGAATCAATTTTTGGCCATTTATTTTGTAATTAATGGAATTCTGTTGAGCTTCATTATGCATTTTGTTGGTAGCTTAAAAATGTTACAGAATGTAGAAAAATTATATCCATTAAACATAAATATTGATTGTTATTCTTTTATAAATAAACAATAAAAAAATGTAATTTTATCAGAACAATTCATTTTTGACCGATACTTTCCACAATTTTTTTTGAGAAACACTAAAATGGGATTGTTGGTGGCGCTGATAACGAATGTTGCTTAAGAATTTCGAAATTTCTTATCCGAGGTGCCAGTTTCAAAATTGCAGACATAAATTCATGTCCGTCATCTTGGATTCGCCATTTTGGATGAGGAATTTCTGAAAATCTAATGCCAGATTCGCATTCAGCGACCCCAAAAACTCCCGAGTAAGAATTTTCAAGTAAATTCACCAAACAGAAAAATGTGTGCATAAAAGGGTTAAAGTATCGACCGAAAAATGTGTATACAGATTATAGCACCTTTTTCCGTCCGCAGCAGCCGAAATAAGTAGTGCCTAACTCTCTTAAAATTTAACACACTATCACCTTCTTCGTCGCGGCCGCCGAAATTCAATAAATGTTTTAAATATTAAACCATAAAGACTCACAAAAATGGTTTCTTAATGCAAGCGTAATTCTTCTCAAATATCTGCCAAAATGAAATCCACTTAATGTTAAATGATTCTTCTAAAATTTAAAGGATTATGCTTTTTGATTCACGAAATAATCCCAAACTTAATAAACGCAAAAGGAAATTCATGTTAATAAAAGAAGAATCATTTAACATTAAGTGGATTTCATTTTGCCGGATATTTGAGAAGAATTTCGCTTGCATTGAGAAACCATTATTGTGAGTGTATCTATTACAAAAAAAATAAAAATTTACTATTCTTGTAAAGTTGGGTAAATAATGTGGATGCTTTGATGTTATTATGATCATTGTATCAAATGCTATTCATCACAAGCTATTCACTAGCAATTTTTGACGATATAGGTACCTATAACTTCTCGGATTGACATTTCTATACCGGGGAAGGTGTATCGTTTTTTTTCTGGTATGTATATTATCATTTCTCAGACAGCTTTTTATCTCATTAGAATATATTAAATTTGTATCTATGGTTCTGATCTATAAAAAAGCACTGTAAAAATATAATAAATCTAAGGTATTGATAATTGCTGATTAAAATAGTCAAGGTCAAAAGGAATATTGCGATCGTATGTTGGTCAATATTGTGAGATGAAATGAAAATTTCAAAAAGCAAATAGTAATTGTTTTTACTCTACAAATAGGCAGATTTATTTTTGTTATCCTTACATTTTTATGTTTTTGTGTCACGCAAATATCTTGACAACCCGCACTGTTTAAAAATTGCTACTTACATTATCCTATGGTAAAAATGAAAACAATTTTGTTTGTAGTTATGTTCAATAACCCAAAAGCCTTAAGGAGATGTAAACCCATTAAAACAGAATCACTATTTATTTTTTCTTAAGCGAACAGTATACTTTATCGAAAAAAACGCTCTGTAACGGTGTTGTATTTACATTAAAGATAGTCTGAATTTTTTCAAATTTTTTTATCAATAAATCAACGAGATTTTTGAGCAGCCGTGCAGCATTGTTTTTAGCTATATATTACCGACCAAAAAATGGTTATTTCTATATAATTCATATTTTAAATTAATTATTTTGTAACAATCGCTCTGTAACGTTATTCTATTTGCTTTCAACATTATCTGTAAATTTTTTCAGATTTTTAATTCCATTAGTTTTTAAAATTTTTGGGATTTTAGAGGTAGGTTCCTGTAATTTGGGTATCACATCTCCATAATATAGAATATTCGGTACGTATGAATCGTGTAATATTTTTTATACGGTTATACGTGGAGTTGATAGAAAATACCAAAAAGGGCACCTATATGTACACTAAGAAAAATCTTTCGACAAATATCTATATTTTCGTATATACCTATGTAAAAGCAATTTTTCTCTTATGGAGTATTATACCTATGTGTGTGTTTATATATGACGTCTCCTATGTTCTCTTAATTCAGCGTTTCTGAGTTCCTGAGAGAATGAGTTTCTTTAACATTATAATTAAATGCGTTGAACGTCCCTATCAGAAACGTCAAGGTGAAACTGAGTACATGTGGTTTTTCCAGACTTTCGTAAAAATACTTTATTCTAGTTTTATAGTCTTTTGAACTATATACAAAAATTAACGAAAAACCGACACGGTGGCGAAATGGCGAAGACGCACCTCGGCCGATCACGAAAGTTAAGCAGCACTGAGTGCGGTTGGCACTTGGATGGGTGACACCATTCTTGTGCGGGTTTCGGGATCGGTTAGGTGTTTTTCCACACTTCACAACGTGAGCGGAAGGTGTGGAACATTCGGTTTCGGTGTTTGGGCCTACGCAAGGTGACCTGAACATCTAAACAGAATGTTTCAATACACCAGCCGTCTCGGGGAAGGTTTTCCTGCAAGTTATTCCCTTCCTCACGGGCATAACCCCGGGCGAATGCGAGACGGTGGGGACCGGAACGGGAAAAATTTGGAATGTTTTCACCCCCACACATAGGTGGTAGGGGTGCCCTCTAAAAACCCGTTTAATAATGGGTATACAAGGTGATGAGCAAAGAAAGAGAATAAAAAAAAATAATTAACGAAAATTTACCTGTGCAGGAATTAAATACGAAATTGCACGAGGAAATTATTATGGTCAACTTTTTTTTTGTCTAAAGACATGTAATACTATTGTAAGGAACAAAGTAATTTTCCAAAACACCGAAAAAATAACGTGGAATTCCACCCAAACTTTTTTGACAGGAATAACCTGAAATTAAGGAGATGCGATAGCCAAATTAAAGGGATCTACTTGTAAAAACTTAAAAATTTTTTGTAATTATCGAACTAAAATCTGGAAAAATTGATGTAAAAGAAGCTGACGAGAGATTTTTTTAAATAATTAATTGTAAATTAATTAACGAACGAATAACCACTTTTCGATGGTAACGGTCACGAGGTGAAAAATTGATTCTTGCGGGTAGACAAAAACCTCGATTATTTAGTGATAAAAAGGTTTAAAAAAAATCATATAAGTACTATTCAAAGTAAGTAGAAGAGCGTTAATCCTTTTTAGGAGAAGAGTACGACAAACCACGGCGAAAGAAAGATCAAAATTCCATAAGTATAAAAATTAGGTAAATTGGTGAATTACAAAATTAGGAATAAATTATTGTAATCGAGTGAGATATATTACTAGGTTAGCTCTCCAAATCCATGCGTGCCAAATTATAGTAATTGCGTTTGACTTGCTGCTCAAATCGCTAGAATTGTGAAATAGAAAAATACTTTTAGTGAATTTTAGTATAAATTGGATAATTGTTGAGGCTAATTCTTTTGGCCACTTATTACGGACACACTCGTCGCATTACATAGCCTGCAACTGTTCTCTTAATCTCGAATAGTGAATAGTCACTTTGCAATAGAATCCGGTCACTGCGCAAAAGTGACTTACAACTTTCAAAAATGTGAATAGTCACAAACGCATTTATTAAAATAGGTATACCTGCAAGTTCGTATCAACATTTTTCAAATACGGAATATTCGCATATTTGAAAAGTTTTCGTTTACGAAAATCGTGTCCATTTTTAATTTTTCAGCTTCCGCTGTATAGTCACTGCAGACAGAGACACAGACAGTGTAAAGTCGAACGTAAAACATGGTGTAAAAGTGGTAGAGATGTACGTGTGTGTATACATAACGTTTAAAAACGCGTGGACGTGTGTGTACAGGCGTTCTGTTTACCGTAAGCCAGCTGTGTCGCGATAACGGCGCTAACATTGAAAACCCGGCGCCTTGATAATGCCGAAAGCGCGCGACCGCGCATCGAATGACCGTAACAACGACGAGACATGTGTAAGTATTCCCTCGGGAATCGGGGATCAAGATTAAAGTGGAAAACTCCCGTCGTTCAAAATATTTGTTTTGCCTCGCGTATGCGTATATACACATATACATATATATATATATATATATACGTATAGGTATATAATAACTATACGCATTAATCGCTCTTATACTTATCTCCCGGGTTTGACGACGTTTGCCGCTTCTTCTTCTTCTTCCTCCTCCACTTTTCCATCTCTCTTTCTTTTGCTAAACCTATACCGCACACTCCGCGTGTTTACATAATTATAATATATAATAACGTGATGAGCGTGTACGCGTGTGTGCGTGCGTGTGTGTGTGTGTGGGTGTGTGAGGGGGGAGTTTGTTTTTGTTGGTCGTGAAATAACGTGCAATTCGATCCGACGAAGGTTAATGTCAATGCACCCGCCACCGTTGGTTCTAACTGTTGTAATGTGTAGCTTTTGTTTGTC
The DNA here is from genome assembly GCA_026168455.1 of Theocolax elegans. NCBI lineage: Eukaryota > Metazoa > Arthropoda > Insecta > Hymenoptera > Cerocephalidae > Theocolax > Theocolax elegans. Next base: position 1,955,160 of record CM047428.1, on the reverse strand, counting down.
CGTTATTTTCTCGGTTGTTGCATCAACAGTTTTGTCGTCGGGAGGAAAATTTTTGGGGAACTTAGACGTTCAACGCGACATTTGTCATTCGTACTTTTATGTTGTATATATATACTTATATATTTTTAAAATTTATAGCCTCTTTGCGACAAACAATATCACGAATCGCGATAACACCAAAACATTCTCTCACTTCTATTTCGATGTATTAATCTTTTGAAATAAAATAATTTATCTCGGCTCCAGTGCATCGCGCAGCAATTAGTGATAGCTTTAAATTTGCAGAAAACTCTTGATGGACTATGTGCGTATACATTCGATCGAGAATAGTTTTTCATCGAATTTCTAATTGTTGAGGTACCTTGATTTTCAAGGTCAATTTTACAACAATTTACGGTTTAAAAATCAACTTTTCATTACATAAATTCAAACGCTGTAGAAATTTTCTACATTTTACCTTATTTTACATAACAATATAGAATTGTTTAAAAAATATTCAATATTTCGGAATAAAATTGATACCACTTTTTAAGCCTATGCAAAGACCTTTCTTAATTTCTGATGTGTTATAAGTGTTTAGAAGCAATCATTGTTAAATTATAGAAAATTGAAAAAAAATGGCTAAAATTGAAAATTTATATTTGTAATAAAACTAATATGCAAAAAGGAACGTGAGATAGTTAACTTATTTATAAAGATATTTTACAACATCCAATAATAAAATACCCGCTTTTAATTTTTTTTTTACTCATACATACTTTTTTCATTTTTTTTTCTTCGTCATGGAGGATGCTTTGTAATAGTAAAATTTTTCGACTCGCTAAAAACGGTTAGTTTAGCGTCTTTTTTAGGATCATTTAACATCTTTGATTAACCTGTTTGAAATTTCTTCAACAGTTGATGATACATTTCAGCTTTGAGATCGAGATTAGAGATTAAAGATTCAAGCGCTTGCTCAATATTAGATATTAACATGGCCCATTACGGGTGCCGACATTTGCATTTTTTTTTCATTAATAACCTCTTTACAACAAACAATCACGAATCACAATAGCATGAGTAACATTCGGCATTCGCTCATTTCTATTTCGTTCATTATGATCGAAATATTCACATTCGAATGTTTGCATTGTATTATGGAATGAAAGAAAATAAGATCAATTTAAAACTGCTAACCCCAACCGCGTACGTTATACGTATGTAGTAAGGATATTCCCCAAGAGGTGGCGCTGTATGGGTGCATCGATGTTGGGGTTAGCAGTTTTAGACTAATCAGAAAAGTTTTTCTTTCAATTTTCGCCGCTTTTCGATGCACAGCCCAATTCTCTGCATCATTTTATATATCCTGTGCAAATTTCATTGAATCTAGCGGCAAATGACGAAGAATAGTGTGAAACTGATTGCGAATATGTGCCATTAGGTAGAGTTACTCTGATGGTAAAAATGCTAGCTTCGACGTCCTCATAATATAGAATATTCGGTACGTATGAATCGTGTAATATTTTTTATACGGTTATACGTGGAGTTGATAGAAAATACCAAAAAGGGCACCTATATGTACACTAAGAAAATCTTTCGACAAATATCTATATTTTCGTATATACCTATGTAAAAGCAATTTTTCTCTTATGGAGTATTATACCTATGTGTGTGTTTATATATGACGTCTCCTATGTTCTCTTAATTCAGCGTTTCTGAGTTCCTGAGAGAATGAGTTTCTTTAACATTATAATTAAATGCGTTGAACGTCCCTATCAGAAACGTCAAGGTGAAACTGAGTACATGTGGTTTTTCCAGACTTTCGTAAAAATACTTTATTCTAGTTTTATAGTCTTTTGAACTATATACAAAAATTAACGAAAAACCGACACGGTGGCGAAATGGCGAAGACGCACCTCGGCCGATCACGAAAGTTAAGCAGCACTGAGTGCGGTTGGCACTTGGATGGGTGACACCATTCTTGTGCGGGTTTCGGGATCGGTTAGGTGTTTTTCCACACTTCACAACGTGAGCGGAAGGTGTGGAACATTCGGTTTCGGTGTTTGGGCCTACGCAAGGTGACCTGAACATCTAAACAGAATGTTTCAATACACCAGCCGTCTCGGGGAAGGTTTTCCTGCAAGTTATTCCCTTCCTCACGGGCATAACCCCGGGCGAATGCGAGACGGTGGGGACCGGAACGGGAAAAATTTGGAATGTTTTCACCCCCACACATAGGTGGTAGGGGTGCCCTCTAAAAACCCGTTTAATAATGGGTATACAAGGTGATGAGCAAAGAAAGAGAATAAAAAAAAATAATTAACGAAAATTTACCTGTGCAGGAATTAAATACGAAATTGCACGAGGAAATTATTATGGTCAACTTTTTTTTTGTCTAAAGACATGTAATACTATTGTAAGGAACAAAGTAATTTTCCAAAACACCGAAAAAATAACGTGGAATTCCACCCAAACTTTTTTGACAGGAATAACCTGAAATTAAGGAGATGCGATAGCCAAATTAAAGGGATCTACTTGTAAAAACTTAAAAATTTTTTGTAATTATCGAACTAAAAATCTGGAAAAATTGATGTAAAAGAAGCTGACGAGAGATTTTTTTAAATAATTAATTGTAAATTAATTAACAACGAATAACCACTTTTCGATGGTAACGGTCACGAGGTGAAAAATTGATTCTTGCGGGTAGACAAAAACCTCGATTATTTAGTGATAAAAAGGTTTAAAAAAAATCATATAAGTACTATTCAAAGTAAGTAGAAGAGCGTTAATCCTTTTTAGGAGAAGAGTACGACAAACCACGGCGAAAGAAAGATCAAAATTCCATAAGTATAAAAATTAGGTAAATTGGTGAATTACAAAATTAGGAATAAATTATTGTAATCGAGTGAGATATATTACTAGGTTAGCTCTCCAAATCCATGCGTGCCAAATTATAGTAATTGCGTTTGACTTGCTGCTCAAATCGCTAGAATTGTGAAATAGAAAAATACTTTTAGTGAATTTTAGTATAAATTGGATAATTGTTGAGGCTAATTCTTTTGGCCACTTATTACGGACACACTCGTCGCATTACATAGCCTGCAACTGTTCTCTTAATCTCGAATAGTGAATAGTCACTTTGCAATAGAATCCGGTCACTGCGCAAAAGTGACTTACAACTTTCAAAAATGTGAATAGTCACAAACGCATTTATTAAAATAGGTATACCTGCAAGTTCGTATCAACATTTTTCAAATACGGAATATTCGCATATTTGAAAAGTTTTCGTTTACGAAAATCGTGTCCATTTTTAATTTTTCAGCTTCCGCTGTATAGTCACTGCAGACAGAGACACAGACAGTGTAAAGTCGAACGTAAAACATGGTGTAAAAGTGGTAGAGATGTACGTGTGTGTATACATAACGTTTAAAAACGCGTGGACGTGTGTGTACAGGCGTTCTGTTTACCGTAAGCCAGCTGTGTCGCGATAACGGCGCTAACATTGAAAACCCGGCGCCTTGATAATGCCGAAAGCGCGCGACCGCGCATCGAATGACCGTAACAACGACGAGACATGTGTAAGTATTCCCTCGGGAATCGGGGATCAAGATTAAAGTGGAAAACTCCCGTCGTTCAAAATATTTGTTTTGCCTCGCGTATGCGTATATACACATATACATATACTATATATATATATATACGTATAGGTATATAATAACTATACGCATTAATCGCTCTTATACTTATCTCCCGGGTTTGACGACGTTTGCCGCTTCTTCTTCTTCTTCCTCCTCCACTTTTCCATCTCTCTTTCTTTTGCTAAACCTATACCGCACACTCCGCGTGTTTACATAATTATAATATATAATAACGTGATGAGCGTGTACGCGTGTGTGCGTGCGTGTGTGTGTGTGTGTGGGTGTGTGAGGGGGGAGTTTGTTTTTGTTGGTCGTGAAATAACGTGCAATTCGATCCGACGAAGGTTAATGTCAATGCACCCGCCACCGTTGGTTCTAACTGTTGTAATGTGTAGCTTTTGTTTGTCCGTTATTTTCTCGGTTGTTGCATCAACAGTTTTGTCGTCGGGAGGAAAATTTTTGGGGAACTTAGACGTTCAACGCGACATTTGCCATTCGTACTTTTATGTTGTATATATATACTTATATATTTTTAAAATTTATAGCCTCTTTGCGACAAACAATATCACGAATCGCGATAACACCAAAACATTCTCTCACTTCTATTTCGACGTATTAATCTTTTGAAATAAAATAATTTATCTCGGCTCCAGTGCATCGCGCAGCAATTAGTGATCGCTTTAAATTTGCAGAAAACTCTCGATGGACTATGCGCGTATACATTCGATCGAGAATAGTTTTTCATCGAATTTCTAATTGTTGAGGTACCTTGATTTTCAAGGTCAATTTTACAACAATTTACGGTTTAAAAATCAACTTTTCATTACATAAATTCAAACGCTGTAGAAATTTTCTACATTTTACCTTCTTTTACATAACAATATAGAATTGTTTAAAAAATATTCAATATTTCGGAATAAAATTGATACCACTTTTTAAGCCTATGCAAAGACCTTTCTTAATTTCTGTGTTATAAGTGTTTAGAAGCAATCATTGTTAAATTATAGAAAATTGAAAAAAAATGGCTAAAATTGAAAATTTATATTTGTAATAAAACTAATATGCAAAAAGGAACGTGAGATAGTTAACTTATTTATAAAGATATTTTACAACATCCAATAATAAAATACCCGCTTTTAATTTTTTTTACTCATATATACTTTTTTCATTTTTTTTCTTCGTCATGGAGGATGCTTTGTAATAGTAAAATTTTTCGACTCGCTAAAAACGGTTAGTTTAGCGTCTTATTTAGGATTCTGCAAATTTTTTTGATCATTTAACATCTTTGATTAACCTGTTTGAAATTTCTTCAACAGTTGATGATACATTTCAGCTTTGAGATCGAGATTAGAGATTAAAGATTCAAGCGCTTGCTCAATATTAGATACTAACATGGCCCATTACGCGTGCCGACATTTGCATTTTTTTTTTCATTAATAACCTCTTTACAACAAACAATCACGAATCACAATAGCATGAGTAACATTCGGCATTCGCTCATTTCTATTTCGTTCATTATGATCGAAATATTCACATTCTCGAATGTTTGCATTGTATTATGGAATGGAAAGAAAATAAAGATCAATTTAAAAAACTAATACTATCTACATATGAGTAATGTGGGTATTGCTTTTTTTTTTATTTGACGTTTTATTCTGTGGAAAACGTTACTTTTTCAAAGGAGTCATATATATATTAATTTGAGTACAAAATGTCCAATAGAAAAAAGTTTCCTTTTGTCGCGTGGTGAACATTTATTTTTTCTAACATTTGTACATCAATATTTACTGAAGATAAGGTCTAAAAAGCTTCCAGTTTGTATACATATTAAACTATTCTATCGTTTTGTCGCAATTGGCTTTAAAAATATTCGCAACCAAGAGAAAAGTATTTAATTCAGATGAATATTTTTTATATTTCAATAGTTATTCTAAAATCAATATGTTTTTTTTATCTAGCTGAAAAAACGTTTTATGCACTTTTTCAACACTTAAGCATTTAGTTCGTCAATATTTCGTTGTATATAAAAAATTGAAAATACGCACAGATTGTCAAGTTCTTTATACGTCTAAACCAGGGTTGGGTAAGTAAAAAGAAAGAATACTTTTTCATTATTTGAGTGTAAAGCTTAAAAAAATATAAAGACTTGCATAACAACATTGCACATGGAATATTATATATATGTATATATAATAGTATACACACCATGGCCAGTAAAAAGGAAAGCCTCAGATCACATGATCGTCCACCTCGGCTTCGCCTCGGCCGACAATTACATGTGATCTGAGACATTTCTTATTTTACTGGCCATGGTATGTAATATACTATTTAGGTACTGGAATCTATTTGCTCAAAAGTTATTCTAACCTCAAAAAGTGAATTTTTCCAAGTTTTTTTCAACACCAGCTGTTCGTTGCTAATTATGTCTAGAATTTATCCTTCTGGGTTAGAATTTCTAATCTCAAGGTATATGTTACATAAATTACATGTCAATATTCAACTTGAAAAAAGTGTAGGTACGCCTCAACTAATTATTTTATCCAAAGTCTAAAAGAAAGCTTGGAGTAATACCTCTCAAATGGTCTGTAGCATTTTTATGACCTTCAATTCTGTAAAAAGTTATAATAATTTAAAGAAAGACAAAATATTCACAAAAATTTACATGGTAATTCCCAATTAAATTTTTTAAAAAATTTCGTGTTTCTTCCACTTTACGTGAAATACCCCATATATATATATATTACAAGTAACGCTAAATAAAAGTATTCGATCGAATACTTTTCCGAATACCGAGTAGCATTTTTTAATATAATTAAATTTTATATAATAGTAATTTTCATTTTTAAAAATGAAGGTTACAATTATAATTATAATTACAATTACAATTATCATTTTTAAATACTTCGAATCGATCGAATACTTTTTATTTAGCGTTATTTGGTGTATATATATATATATATACCATATACAATGTTGTTATGCGAGTTTATATGTTTCTTTAAGCTTTAAACTCAAATAATGAAAAAGTATTCGAAAATGGGTGGTTGACGACTACTTACCCAACCCTGGTCTAAATATATTTTGTATTCAAGTGACAGATTGTTAAGTTTATACATATATATTAGTGCAGAAAAACGTTTTGGCGTAATGTTGAAAAGTTCTACCGTCCCAAGCTAATAATTCTATTCGAAATAAGATTGTTTACTTATCCCTAATTACACGTAGATGTTACCATATTTTCAGGCAAATTTCGGTCAAAAATTGACTGACAAGCAGAGCATCACATGTTTGTGAAATGGATCGTGCCCAGCTTGTAGGATATGTTTTCTAATATAAAAATATGTTGAAACCTAGAGCCGCAAATCCTAACAATCGTTTTTTAAAAAAAAATTGGGCAGTACAAATTTTATTGATTTTTTTAAAATTCTTAATTCGGCTATAACTTTGCTCCATTGCAACGGATTTTAGCGTCTTTTGTTTTAAATTATATCTGTTTTATCTCAGCTTTTCATCAAACTTTGGTTTGAATGGTAATATTTGATAGGTTAGAAGTTACAAGGATTTGAAGTGTAATATCTATTTTTTGGAAATTTTGCTTTAATAGCGTATAACTTTTGAAAAAACGATTGTTAGGGTCTGCTGTTTTGCTCTGACATTTTCAGACTACTCTGGCTATTTTTATATTTTAATATTAGAAACCATATCCTACAAGTTGGGCACGATACGTTTCCCAAATATAAGACGCTCTCCTTGCGAATTATTCAATTAACTTGTTTACATACATCCACATATCCATATATATGAGTTATATATTCTCTATAATGTAAAATTCACAAAAAAATGTGTTGACATAAGAAATTTTATAATTTATTTTTTTTTTAATTACACAACATTATTATTATAATATTGTTGTAACAATTAAAAAAAGGTAAAACCTCTTCATTTAGTAAATCAAAATTTTCACAAGAACGAAATAATATTATTTACTCTTTTTTGACATAAAAGTTGCTCGTTGTGATACGTAGCAGTGGCAAATTTTTATTTTTATTTAAAATAATTATTTTTATATTAAACGCGGAATAATCGATACAATTTTTGGCGCGCAATTTAAATTATTAAAGGGGTTTTGGCGTCAGCTTAATATATAAAAAATATAAAAAAAAGATATACAATGATTTAAAGTTTGTAAAACTTATGGGTCGTAAAAGCGGGTCAAAAGATTACGACCAACGATCGGGAAAGCGTGTACATTCGTAATAGATCTCGTATTTGATTGTAAACTGTAGCATGGAGAATATAAATCGATAGATTGATGCCGAATAATCGGTATCACCTATATATATGGGCTATTTCAACGTCATGTGATACGATGAAAATTTTAAATCACTCCAAATTTTGTGAACAGTCTGGAAATATCTTCCAGAAGATAGAAAAAAAATTTTAGGTGTTAAAAATAATTTGCCTAAGAGTTATTCCACCAAGAAAAATGGAATTTTTTCAATTTTTTAGTAAAATTACTATTTTCAAAGCGATTTATCTCAAAATCTATTAATTTGTTTGAAAAAATATTACCAATAACTTTTGTTCAAAATAATCTTTAAAACTTATCTACCTGGGTTACAATTCTTAATTTTAAAATCTCGAAGAGATAGAACGCCCGGAAATATTGAATATCAAAAAAAGGCGACCACGCCACAATAGATTTTGATCTAACACCGCTCAAAAGATCACATTTTTCGAGAGCTTTCGAATGGCGGTGGTTAGATTATTGGCCAACACCGCTGGTGTAAGTTATGCCTCATAAACCTCATAAAATCACTAATTTTCATGTATTTTAGGGCATATCTTACACCAGCGGTCTTGGCCAATAATCTAACCACCGCCATTCGAAAGCTCTCGAAAAATGTGATCTTTTGAGCGGTGTTAGATCAAAATCGATTGTGGCGTGGTCGCCTTTTTTTGATATTCAATATTTCCGAGTGCCCTATCTCTTCGAGATTTTAAAATTAGGAATTGTAACCCAGGTAGGTAAGTTCTAAATATTATTTTGAACAAAAGTTGTTTACAATGTTTTTTCAAAAAAATCAATAGATTTTGAAATAAATCGCTTTGAAAATAGTAATTTTTCTAAAAAATTGAAAAATTTCCTTTTTTCATGGTGGAATAACTCTTAGGCAAATTATTTTTAACACCTAAAAATTTTTTTCTATCTTCTGGAAGATATTTCCAGCCTGTTTTCAAATTTTGGAGCGATTTAAAATTTTCATCGTACCACTTGACATGAAATAGCCCATATATATATATATATAACAACCTTGCAATATTAATTCAGTGATAAAAATTTTCGTTGACGAAACATTTTATCTTATAACTATATCAATAATTAGAAAAAATTAGTTTAAAAAACGACCCCACACAGAGAGAGACAGAGAGAGAGAGAGATTGATCATTATTGGGTAAATGGGGTAAAACCACGTATATACACAAATTGATTTAAAATCGGCGCATAAAAATTAGGTAAATAACAAAAAATCTATACAAAATTATTAACAAAAATAATTAACAAAATGTAAAAAAAAAATAAAATAAAAATGAAATAACAATATATAAAATCGCAGAGAGAGAGAGAGAGAGAGAGAGAGAGATGTATAATATAACAACCTAAAAAACTTCAAGAAACAAAATGTTTCCGTCTCTTCTATTAGTGCGAGAATTATAAAATAATTTCTATAACTCGATATCAAAATCCTCGTCTCGATGATTAAAAAAAAATATTCTCAACTCAAGAGCTTGCAATCGTTATTTCGAATAAAATTTTCTTAGAAAGTAAAATGATTTTAATTTTGGAAAATCATGTAATATGCGTGAAACGTAAAGAAATTAAATAAAAACTAAAACCTGAAGAATGTAACAAAATGAAAATTAAACAATTCGTGAGGTTGATTCATGTAATGTTAAGAGAGAGAGAGAGAGAGAGAGAGAGAGAGAGAGAGAGAGAGAGAATGACGAGAAGTCGTTTATCACGTATATAATCAGACCAGTGGTGAGTTAATACAATAAATTAGTAATCGAATAACGCTACATTAGAGACATAGAGGGAGAGAGAGAGAGAGAGAGTGAGAGAGAGGGAGGGAGGCGCGGAGAGGCTAAAGTGAAATTACCTTGAAGTCATCGGCATCAATGCGGCTGATTCGATTTCTGCTGAGGTCGAGGGTCCGCAAGAGTGACAAGTGCGAGAGAATATGCCGCGGTATCGCTGATACCTCGTTGTCCGCCAAGCTCAAATATTGCGTTCTTCCGAGGCCGGCGAACACTTCTTCGTCCAGTATCCTGTTCCGACAATCAAATATAACGCACATATATCTTCATTTTCTTTTTTCTTTTATTTTATTTACTTCTTTATTTATAAATAACGTACATATACATATAATATAATAATCAATTATTTTCTCGACTAGCATAAATTTCAGTTACAATTAGGAAAAAAAATTTAATTTTTTATTACACCGTCATACGAGTATATGAAAAAATAAAAAACATGTAGTTTGTGTTACTTTTATCTTTTAAATGAAAATTCAAAGAGTGTAAGCGAGTGTAAAATGTTCAACATCGTAACATCACGTACCATTGTAGTACATCTATCTATCTATATATATATATATACGAATAATTGCCTAAACTTTATAACTGTTACCATTTTCATGAATTGAAAACAGAAAAAATACATGTCTTTTATATACTTTACACAATAAATTTTGTATTTTTTTTCGCTAATTCCATTATTTCGGTGTTACAGACAAAATTGACCACTTATTCACAAAAATTACTAATACAAAGGACAAAATTACGAAAAATAAAAATGTATATATTACAAAAAAATTTTGATCACCAGCCACACTATAATTGTATCTGATTACATAAATATATTTTAAATCTTTACATATATACCCGTTATTCTCTATAAACTCACCATTTTTTCTTCACAATTACATAGTAATTCTTTATAATCATTATTTATTGCAAGTTGAAATTCAAGAGTTTCTTTCTAGAGTTTTCTATTTATATATCCCCCGTTGTAAAATAAAAGCAAACGAGTTTTTGGGTATGAATATGAAATAACCATTTTTTTGTTTAACAATAATCAACGTCTATAATTGCTTTTTTTTGTCGTCAAGGATATAAGTCATTTATTTTATTAGAACGAAATTTAAACGATCAATCGATTTTCTTCTTTTTCAATTAATATTTTATATAGTTATAAAATAATTGTATAATTATAATTTAGTATATTTAATTAGCATATACGTGTACATAGGTATGTGCGTATATGCGTGCGTGACAATTAGATAAAACGTTTAGAACTTGAATCGAACGTAGAAACATAGAAATATTAATTTCGTATATATGTATATATGTATATATGTATATACGAATGACACTCAAATCTTTCACGTAAGCGCACGGTCGAACAAGTGGTACAACGACGGAGAGTCAATATAATTTAACCTCCTGCGCAACGCTATTACTAATTGACGAAGTTACCCACTTAGTCTCGCTATTAGGAAAAGGAAAAATCGAAAAAAATAAATACTCGTCTATGTAACAATATTTTATCTTTTATATTTTTCGTTTATTTTTTCCACGTTCAGGGGTTGAGACGAAAGAAAAAAAATATATGTATATATATATATATATGTGTGTGTGTGTGTATATACATGTATATACATATGATTCGGCAATAAACTCGGTGAATTTTTAGTGTGATGCTGCGGGAAAACCGATAAGGCTTATCAATTTTTCGAGATTCCGCTCACGTTCGGTTCGAGGTTTAGCAGCGTAATCACGTTTTTCCTATGAGTTTGTACTATCTTATCCCCGCACGCAGTTGCAGTTGATAAAGTATTTAAACAATTTTTACGAGACTTGTGGTCATTTTGTTTACTAATTTCTTCTTCTTCTTCTTCTTCTTCTTCTTCTTCTTTCTTTTCTTTTCGCGTAAGACAGAAAAATCGGTCGACCATCGCTCAATCTCCTCGACGCAGTTGACCAAAAACGCGGAGTGATGAGTCTTTTTCTTTACTCTCTTTTACTCGTGAAAAAATATCAAGAATTTTATGCGCGGTTAATTTTTCCGATAATTCTTCTTTTTTTTATTCGATTTTTCACAGTTTTGTTTTAGTTATGCTCACTATTTAAATCGCGGTGCGATTCGTTTGTTACACTAATTAATTTTTCACGTTAATATTATGTATACGGTTGGGCGTTTTATCATATTTTTCGTATCACGATTTAAAAGAAATTTCGAATAAAATGTATCAACTGTTTTATTGATATTCGTACTTTTTGTGTGTTGCAACAACGTTATTTAACCGACTCGATCTATATTGAAATTTAATATAATTGTTCGACTGTTGATTAATTGTTAATTGATACATATATATATATATATATATATAATTTATTTTTAATTTTATTTTGTATATTTGGGTCCGTTTTCGATTTTGATGAACTAACCAATTTATTTATTTTTGGCAATTTTATTAGTGGCATATTTATTTTTATTTTATTTATTTTATTCGTTTTATGATTTAATTTTGATCTGTAGTCACGTAGATTTTTCCTTTTGAATATAGTCTGACAGAGGAATTAGTTACCAATAGTTTAACTATTGTATTAAAATAAAGTTAATAAACAATTGATTATAATTGGTACTAAAATGTGGTGAAATTATTATTATGTAACTAATTAGGTTAAAAAAACACTATTTTATTTTTGGACTGTTGATATTTCATTAATAACTATGATGTATATAATTATGATTTTTTGGCGAAGTAAAATAAAATAAATGTACGTCGATCAGTTGACATAATTAGTGTAGGATATATATATACACTTGATAATCAATTTTATGATCTTATTGGTAGATATTTTGATATTTTTAAAATATCTAAAAATCTGTTAGAGATGTAACATATCAAATATTAGAATATAATCATTAAAAAGGTAGTATGATAGTTGATTAATTGGTATATTAAATTAATATTGTTAGAGTTATTGAGTATATTTTTTAATAGAGTTAATCGAGAGAAAACCTGCTTTTAATCACCAGAAAAGATAAAATGATTCAACAGTTGATTAATTGATGTTAAATTCTTATCGGTATAGAGGTTCATTTTCCTCAATTGGCTCAATTGGCAAAAAAAACCTGTTGTACGTATGTGTATGAATCTTCCCAATAGGTTGAATCACCAAAATAAATAAAATTACTCAACGGTTGATCGATCGGCGCGATGTTATCGATCGTCGAAAAAGTAAAATAACGTTTTCGGTCATACCAATTCGTACGCAAAATAGGCATTTATACCCGGGATGAAAGTTAAGTTAAGTAGTAATTCGTCCAAGGGAATAATCGTCTACTTTATTCCCGAATTGTGCATATACAATTTTTCACCGTGATCAATAAAAAGCCAGTACTTTACTTGACAACAATTTATTTCGAAATTTCGAAATATTGTTGAATATTGTAAGATTTTTTGGTACGTGTAATTAAATAAACTAAAAATAATATTGTATATCCGTATGAAAATGGTAAAACAAGTGTCCAAAGGAATAATGTGAGTGTTCGACGAATAAAATATGTCTACACTGAGAAAAATAGGAAAAATTACGATAGTCGAAGTATGTCCCACCATTACTATAGAATATAGTAATTTTTAAAATGATTTAACTCCCTCGCGGTAGTGGTGAACAAAGTTAAAAGCATTTCGATATGATCACAGAGCACATAGTTCGACTCACCCAAGATTGTCATAATTCAACTCGAGCCTCGTGATGGACATCCGAAGTTCCTTAAATCCATGTTTCGATATATCCCGAAGTTGAGAATGAGATATGCGTAGTACGATCTGCTGCTCGGGCGTGAATTTCCCACTCAAAGCTTCGGCGACTTGGTGAAACGATTCCATCCGCTCGCACTCAACTTCGATGCGTTCACCGTGGGCACCGGGTGGTCCACCGGGTGACCCAGGTGCACCCGGACCACCTGGATTCGATATCACCGGTACCGAAAAATCTTCTTGCCGGCAGGTACATGGACTGATCTCACGACGCACCGCGCAATGCAAACTCGAACTCGCCGCTAACCCCAATAACTGTGTACAGCAGCCCCGACATTGCCTCTTTCTACTTTATCTCTTTTTTGCCTTATTTTCAACAAACAAAAATTCATCGTTCAACACATTTTCGTCTCTCTCTCTCTCTCTATCTCTCTACCGCTCCAGCTCTCTATCTGACGTATATCTCGGAGATAAATTTCTAATAATTTTTACTCTGTAAGCGTATATGGAAAAACTGCAGGACTAATGATTTTTTCTGGAAAAATTTTTCAAGGATTAACCTTACTATAGCTCGTTCCACGCTTATCATCCGTACAGGGTAAAAAATTATTAGAAATTTTTCTCCGCGTGTACGTGTGTATATCGTTACGACCGCGGATCGTATAGAGAAAAATATGTTAATGTTATGTTAACACGAGTACGATAAAAAATATGTTAATGGTTTATCTATCTTCATCCCCTTACGTTTCTTCGAAGTTATTGTGTAACTTGTCTGTGAAAATTTAACAAACTGCCGATTTGACATTAATTTTCGGTAAAAATAAATGTAATAAATAAAATTGATCGATTAATATTCGAATTGTTGTTGCGTGATTCTCGTCGAGTCAATATTTTGCCTTTTCGTTACTATTCTTTTTCTTTCTTTTTTTTTTATCTTCGCGAGAGAAAATTCCGTTGAACGTGTATATACAACCAGATTACTTCTCACTTTGTGTTTACGAAAAACGTGGGATTTGCCGCCGCGACAAATGTAACATCGAAATTACGGTAAAACAGCTTAAACCTTTTATTATTTTTTGTCTCATTCCCTGAAAATTTATTTAACGTATCTAACGTAACAAGAAAAGGGAACGAACGTTCGTCCTCGTTCAATTAAGAATTTTCTAAATTCTCTCTTGTTTTTTAATTTCAACTTTTTTATTTGCTCTTATTTCAATCCTCAACATTTTTATTTAAATATCGGTCGCTTATATTCAATTCAAAATATTTAAATTTTCGTCTTTATAAATCAAAGATTACACTTTTTAATCCATACTTTATAAGTTTAGTTTTACCTCCGATTTCTAGTTTTTTAAATTTACTTGTCCCTTATTACCTATTACAGAATTTAATAACTGCTTTAAATCTGCGATAGTATCAATTTTTCGTATTCTTCGTTTGAATTCTAAATCTATACAGGTATATCTAATTTCCCCACATATTGCGAGGAATGAAAAAAAAAGTAAGAGAACACTTATCAACGTCGGTTTATAAAATTTAATAAAAACTTTCAAACGAGAAAAATTTGATTGACCAATCGTACACACAACACTTATATGTATGATCCGCGTATATAAGCCTAAATATATATATATATATATATATATATATATATATATATATATGTATGTATTGAGCGTACGTCCGAAAATCTAATTGTCTTGTTCAATATATATAAAACCCCTTTTTTTTGCTCGCAAATTGCACTCAAACGTTGTTTTGGGAAAGATAAAAAAAAAGAAAGAAAAGAGAAAAATAAAGTGAAAAATAATATTACTCGGTGAACACACGCACACACACATATATATTTAAATAATATATATATATATATATATATATATATATATATATGTGCATATATAAGCACTGTAGTAGTAAAGATCGATGGATGAGTCACTTGTTATTCGCATTTATATCAATGCTCTGGTAAAACTCCGCGTCTAACCGGAAAAACTCGGTGTCGATACATGTACACAAAAAAAAAGAATCTCACACATACCCGCACAAAAAGAGAGAGAGTGAGAAAGAGAGAGAGAGAGAGAGAGAGAGTGAAATGTATATAAGAAAGACACACGCATAGAATATGTAACAATAGTAAAAAAAAGAGGGAACAAAGTTCGTACCGTAGAGAGGAAATATAAAGAAAAGTCCTCCGCCGCGCACACGCTGCACTAAAAGTTGAAAGAAAAATCGGACATCGATGGTATATTACTATATATCGGGGAGGGGACGACACCGGCGTCTCCTAAGCAATCCCGATGTTTCCCAAAAAAAGAAAAAAAAAAAAAGAAATTAAAAGAACCAACTGTAACGTTGCAATCACGCGCACTTGGTGAGAGAAAACTGATAATTTATGTTTATTAAAACGAAACACTCCCGAAAACTGACGAACTTTTTGAATCCTTCCGATGTTTGCTCTCTCGATCTGTGTACGCACTCGCGAGAGGGAAAAAAGAGAGAGAGAGAGTGAGAGTGAGAGAGGGAGTAAGAAGGGATAGAGAGAGAGAGAGAGAGGGAAGGAGAGCGAGAAAGAGAGAGAGAGAGAGAGAGAGAGAGAGAGCGCGCGCGTTTCTCTTTCCGAATGGTTATTGCGAGTGACCCGCGCGCGCGTTACCACTCTCGAGAGAAGAAGAATAAGAGACAGTTTCAGTTTTCCCGCAGCTCTTTGGCGCCACGCTAGCGCGACACTCTGACGCTCTTTAAGGGTCTCCAGCTGGCGCCACCTCGTGTATATCTTTATTTCATTTACTATTGTCCCTCCCTCTCTCCCTCCCTCTACCTCTTACTCTCCTCTTCCTCCTCCCCACCCCCCCTACCCTCCCTCACACATCGTCTTACTGTCTCTGTGCGGGTATAAAATACGGACGAGAGACCAATTTTTATGTATATACGTGCGCTCCCGATCTTAATTGCTCCCTCCCTCTCCCACTCTCTCTCTCTCTCTCTCTCTCTCTCTCTCTCTCTCCCCCCTCCCCTCTTGTACATATATAATTATTATATAGTCGCCAGAGAGTACAATGCGACCGTAACATTTATTTTTCTTTTTCTTTTTCTTTTGTTCATTATTCCGTGTATATATCGTTAAGTCGTTACCGATTTTTCGTTCATTATTCACCGCATGCGATCATTGCAATTATCCTTCTCGGTGAAACTTATTCTATTCTTCGTATATATATTCCCCAATTTTTCGTCCTATATTAATTATTTATAGACCGTATTCCAGACACTCATTACTTAATTATACATATAATTATATATATATATATATATATATATATATATCAATTAAAACGGTCTTTAGGAGCTAAATTAAAAAAATAATATATATTGTATTTGAATTAATTATTTCTTTTTATTAACGACTTTTCGCATCGATAACGATATCGCATATATAAGGTAAAAGTACCAATGACTGGACAAGTCCCAGATGCTGGACACGAATGAAAAATTACGTTTTGCAAAATTATGAGAGCAGACATATAAACGTATTTAATATATTTAAATACTTTGAATATTCGTTAGCATAAACGAAAAAAAGTTTTATGTCGGTTTTGTTTTAATTTATATAAAAAATCAATATTTGACTAATGATGTTCACAATACTAAAATAACGGATTTTCTGAACGATTTGCTAAGAAATTCGCGTGCACGCTTAAGGCGATTTGGGATATATTTATTAGTTATAACATCTAAAAAATGCATAAACATAATTTTTAATGTACTATAATCAATATCAAACAATATATTTTTGCTGCTTTATACTTTTTTTTATTAAAAATATAGTTTATATTATTTGGTACGCTCTATCGAGGTTTGTCCTAGTAACTGACCAGTGTAATAATTTCTCATGATCTCGACTTTTGTTCTAAATTATTATTTATTCATTAAAGAATTGAGTAAGTATTAACTATTTTACAGTTATATTTATTTATACTATAATGTATTTAGTTGTTTTTCATATTAATTTAATATATTGTACGTAAGAAAAATTAGTAAATTTAGAATAAGACAAAGTTAACCTACAAATTTTATAATTAAATACTGCATATATTAAAATAACTGTTTCGGTTTATTCATTTAATATTAATATAAGTGTGTAAATATTAATCAGAAACATTCATACATTGTTAAATTTGTTAAAATTTTGTAATAAACGTATTTAATATAAGTTTCTTATTTAACCTTTACTTTACTTTATATACTTTCCTTCGTAAAACACTTTATACATTAATTAATAAATAATTATATTCTCTGCACAGATTTTACGTATTTATTAATTATTTATTATGGTGCAGTTGCTTTTTAAATTATCATTTACAGCATGGTAAAGTTACGTACAGTTATTGGGACGTATGCATTCGGACAGAGGTACCATCACGTTTTGTTAGTCCAGATATTGGTTCAATGTCATCAATTATATTTTCATTTACATTATGAAAATTAAACATGAAGATTAGTGCGTTTGCAATGCAATACACGCTATAAAGCAAATACTTTTTATTAGAACTAATAGTTTTTAATTTTGTGTATATTTTTCAACAAACTATACATTAAACATAATGTCTATCCCTAGGTGTCCAGTAATTGGTACTTTTTTCAAAGATTGACAATTTCGTATAATCGTCTAAGTATTTAGAAATCATACATATAGTTGACAATCTTCGACTCTATTAATATATATATATATAATATATATATATATATATATGTATATGTATATAAGCGATAAATTCATCTTATATACTAATATATTGTTAGTGTTAATTTATTATTTTGCACATTATATCGATTATTATGAATGAGGGAATTGATATATAAATTCAATCTAATTTGGGCGAGGAACGGTGGATTTCGTCTATTTTTTTCATATTTATGTATAGATCGCATAATTATTCTAAACGCGATCGTCGTTAACTTGTACATTCATTCATGACATATATATAATTCATTCATATTTTTTACGTATTTTCACTAATCATTTGTTGCATATTGCACAAATTATAGAGGTGTTGTTATTTATGTTTTTAATAATTGCAATATATCGGACCGTATTACAGATTTTTAATTTTCGTACACGGATCTTCTAATGCATAATTCGATGCGAGATGTCTTAATAATTATCGATTTTTTAAATAAATCATTGTGGATCAATTGGAATATACATATATATACACACAGAAATTTCAAGATAATTCAGCTGAATGATGGGCAACTAATTGCAAGTTATCCGTGTACAACATATATATATAATAGGTTATTCATATTCGATATATCGTCTGGTTATTAATGATATATTGTATTTAAATCGACGATTTATCTCAATTTATCGATTATTTTTATCATATATATGGGCTATTTCACGTCAAGTGGTACGATGAAAATTTTAAATCACTCCAAATTTTGTGAAAATACTGGAAATATCTTCCAGAAGATAGAAAAAATATTTTAGGTGTTAAAAATAATTTGCCTAAGAGTTATTCCACCATGAAAAATGGAAATTTTTTAATTTTTTAGAGAAATTACTATTTTCAAAGCCATTTATCTCAAAATCTATTAATTTTTTTGAAAAAACATTAGAAACAACTTTTGTTTAAAATAATCTTTAGAACTTATCTACCTGGGTTACAATTCCTTATTTTAAAATCTCGAAGAGATAGAACGACCGTAAATATTGAATATCAAAAAAAGGCGACCACGCCACGATCGATTTTGATCTAACACCGCTCAAAAGATCACATTTTTGGAGAGCTTTCGAATGGCTGTGGTTAGATTATTGGCCAAGACTGCTGGTGTAAGTTATACGCCATAAACCTCATAAAATCACTAATTTTCATGTATTTTAGGGCATAACTTGCACCAGCGGTCTTGGCCAATAATCTAACCACCGCCATTCGAAAGCTCTCAAAAAATGTGATCTTTTGAGCGGTGTTAGATCAAAATCGATTGTGGCGTGGTCGCCTTTTTTTGATATTCAATATTTCCGGGCGTTCTTTCTCTTCGAGATTTTAAAATTAAGAATTATAACCCAAGTAGATAAGTTCTAAAGATTATTTTGAACAAAAGTTGTATATAATGTATTTTCAAAAAGATCAATAGATTTTGAGACAAATGACTTTGAAAATAATAATTTCTCTAAAAAATTAAAAAATTTCCATTTTTCATGGTGGAATAACTCTTAGGCAAATTATTTTTAACACCTCAAATTTTTTTTCTATCTTCTGGAAGATATTTCCAGTATTTTCACAAAATTTGGAGTGATTTAAAATTTTCATCGTACCACTTGACGTGAAATAGCCCATATACACACATTTATATATACACATATATTCTTCTTTTGTAAATGATTTTTATTATCCCGTCGATTTAAAGAGCGAAATATTGATTTCGCTTGGGATGAAGTGGAAGGATAAATTGAAAATTAAACTGGTAATATTATGTCCTAAAACTGGTTACGTTTCGTAAGTTAAGAAATTTTATTGTTGCAAGTTCGCGTTTACCTCGTTTTACGCGGTATTTTCATCAGTATAGGTATATGATACCTTAAAAATCGTTTAAATTTTCACATACCAGGAGAATCTGATCGGATTCCTTAGGTTACTTCTTGGTGATCGAAACCAGTTTTCTAAATTCGGATGTTATACCTTAATTATCGGTAAGCAAAAATGGCCAATTAAACGTGTTAAATAAGACGTTTTTCCTCAACTATATGTATATGTATATATATGCGGTATTCCACGTGAAGTGGTCCGATCAAAATTTTAAAATTCACCAAATTTTGGGTATACATTGCAAATGTTTTCAGAATACAGAAAAAAATTTTTAGGTCCTGGAATCTATTTGCTCAAAAGTTATTCTAACCTCAAAAAGTAAATTTTTCCAAGTTTTTTTCAACACCAGCTGGGTTCACCGTAATCAACTTTTACTATATAACATTATATGTAACATTCGTTGCTAATTGTGTCTGGAATTTATCTTTCTGGGTTAGAATTTCTAATCTCAAGGTCAATGTTACATAAACTACATGTCAATATTCAACTTAAAAAAAATGTAAGCGCGCCACAATTGATTTTTGTATCCAAAAGTCTAAAAGAAAGTTTGGAGCAATACCTTTCAAATGGTCTTTAGCATTTTTATGACCTTCGATTCTGTAAAAAGTTATGATAATTTAAAGAAAGACAAAACATTCACAAAAATTAACATGGTAATTACCATTTAAATTTTTAAAAAAATTTCGTGTTTCTTTAAATTATTCATAACTTTTTACAGAATTGGAGGCCATAAAAATGCTACAGACCATTTGAAAGGTATTGCTCCAAGCTTTCTTTTAGACTTTTGGATGAAAAAATCAAAGGTGGCGCACTTGCACTTTTTTAAGTTGAATATTGACATGTAGTTTATGTAACATTGACCTTGAGATAAGAAATTCTAACCCAGAAGAATAAATTCTAGATATAATTAGCAACGAATGTTACATGTAATGTTCTATAGTAAAAGTTGATAGATTTGAGTTATATAGCGGTAAACCCAGCTGGTGTTGAAAAAAATATGGAAAAATTCCACTTTTTGAGGTTAGAATAACTTTTGAGCAAATAGATTCCAGTACCTAAAAATTTTTTTCTGTATTCTGAAAAACATTTGCAATGTGTATCAAAAATTTGGTGCATTTTAAAATTTTGATCGGACCACTTTACGTGGAATATCTCATATACTATATATATATTATACGTTATAATTATAAATATATACACGTACATATTTTTAACCGAGTTTTACTATATATTATTTACCGATCCGCAAGATAACATTGCAATTTTTTTATATGTATATGCAAGAGTATATCTAAAACTGATCGGGTTACTTTCTTTACAACATTATTTTTCGACGATTACTGGCTAGTTAGACGTATACATATGGGAATTATATTGCCAAGTCGAACGCTTCAAATTTAAGTAATCGATAAAAAAAATGTCATTGATCGATATTATTGTTTACCGTCCGAAATCGTTACGATTTCCATATAACGATAATACTTTAACGTCGTATATATACCTAACATTTTTCTCGGATAAAAGAAACACACTTACTTAACAAAAATGCGGAAAAAGACGCAAAATAATCTATATATATATATACCTTTCGAAAATTCGACGAGATAATTTGTACGTTAGGTATATATATATATATAAACGCAACTATCAATTCGAGATTGTTCTAACCGATCGACAATTTGTCCGATAAAAACCGACCTGAGAGAAAAAAAAAGGATTTAAAACAAAAAATATACACCGCACTCGATACATACACAGATGGGCGCGTCTATAGTGATTTAATTTCCAAGTTGTACCTTGTGCAAACGACTAACTGATTTATTAGGATCGAAATAACAAGCGATGATTTATGTAGACTTGTCGAATTGATTTTAATTTTTTAAGTATGTTTGATCAATCCTAAATTGAAACACACTTACATACATACACTATCTCTCCCCCCCCCTCTCCTCTCTCTCTCTCTCTCTCTCTATCTATCTATCTATCTCTCTCTTTCTCTCTTTGTTAAAGGCAAGTTTACAAGCACCTTTAAGAACAAACACTTATTTTCTTTGTAAAATACAACGTGTATTCCCTACAAGATATATCGAGGAATTTGAGGATATAAAAACGAACCAATTTTCTTACGGACATTAAATTGGAGAAAGACTTGGTCAGTTTGTAGACGAAAATAATGTTTGTTTTGTTGTACTAACGTTTTAGCGATTGATCGATCAACGCGGTTGTGTGAAAAACGCATAGTGTATATATCTATATATATTTGGTCACTTTAAATTTTTTAACGGGAGAATTCATATATATATATATTGAATATATATACGTGTTTATATATATATACCAGCTTTAATAGAAAATATATCGATAACAGGAAAGATGGTTTTCTTAGGAAACTGTGAAAATTTATGGTGATTGTCGTTATTGTTCTACAATAAAGTTTTTTTAATAATTGATATATATGTAGTTTAGATATTCTTTGTATTTATGTCGATAAAGTGATATATAATAATTACCAATTATATAATCGTGCACTATAATAATCATACATATATATATATATATATATATATATGTTTCTGATTATTATTATGTGTAGTGTACGAGCAGTTAAAAATTGAATGATTATTAATTAATTATTAATAATGAATAATTGCTGGTAATTGACACGCAATAGATACTATAAGTTAGAATATTATATATATGATTACTCGCGTGCAGGGTCATATAAATCCATGTATATTTATTAAATTATTAATTAACCGATTATCGGTTATGATACTTCGTTATTATATATAAATATATATAAACTTATCGATATTTACAAATAATAATTAATTGTCAAAAATTAGTAATTGAGAAAATTTTTCAATAATTTATGTAATTAATTATAAACTAGGGAATTTTATTTTCTAGCAGGTATGACTAATTAATTATATACTAATAAATAATGATAATAATACTTGTCCTTTCGCCCTCCATTGTTGATTTATAAAAAAAGTTAAAACAACTATTTTTCTATTTTTCGAGGGCTAGGCAGGTTTTTTTAATTTAAACACTAAGAAAAATTTGCTAGTATAAATTACTATTTTAATGGTAAAAGAACAGACTTGCACAATTATAAAAATTGCTATTAATATTGGTAAAAATTGCCATTATTAATGGTTATTATTCCAAAATGGTGGCAATTTTTACCATTATTAATAGCAATTTATATAATTGTGTAAGTCTGTTCTCCTTTTACCATAAAAATAGTAATTTTTGCTAAAAAATTTTTCTCAATGTATAAATAAATAAAACGAATAAATAATATTTGTATTAATAATATGAAAACGATCTTTATTAACCCAACATCGAGTGATGAAATTACAAATATAGTACTGAATATGAAAGAAAAAAATGGGTGGTGTAGACAAAATCAATACTAAAGTATTAAAAACAATTATAAATTTTATTAAAGAACCTTTAGCTAATACTTTTAACTTATGCTATCAAACACTCAGTGTGGCCCGATGCACTTAAAAAAGCAGAAGTGGTTCCTATTTTTAAAGCAAATGATAGACACAGGGCTATTAACTATAGGCCAATCTCACTAATATCTAATATAGCAAAAATCTTTCAAAAAAATTTTAAAAAATAATTTACAGTTGATTATATAATTTCATAAATAAAAATAAAATAATTGCTGTACAACAATATGGCTTTATGAAAAATAAAGGAACTACAGACGCATTAAATTATATTAACAGTTCTATATGTAACAGTCTAGACAAAAGTAAGCCAATTATCATATCATATTTAGACTTGGCGAAAGCTTTTGATACTGTTAATCATAAAATTTTACTAGAAAAATTATACTGTTATGGAATTAGAGGTAATGCGTATAAGTTAATTAAAAATTACCTTTTTATGAGAAAACAAAGAGTGAGAATAAATAATATATACAGTGATTACAAAGAAATAAAAACAGGAGTCCCACAAGGAACCATATTAGGACCACTCTTATTTTTACTATACATAAATGACATTATGACTAGTGGATCAAATGATAATATGTTATCATTTGCTGATGATATGGCTATAATAGCAAAAGGAACTTCGTGGATTGAAGCACAAGAAAGGATGAACAATCATTTAAAAGAAGTCGCCATTTGGCTTGAATTAAATAAACTATCATTGAATGTTGATAAAACGGTATATATAACCTTCGGAAACTACTGTGATAGTGTTCCATATAAATTAGACATAAAAATTAAAGAAAAAAATATTAAAAGAGTCGAAAGTTGTAGATACCTAGGAATACTTTTTGATTATAATATATAATTAATAAAACTAAATACTTAATTTTTATTTTTTATAAGTTATCAAAAATTATGCAGACAAAAACATTAATGCTAATATATAATGCATTTTTTAACAGCATAATTAATTATGGAATAATTGCATGGGGAGGAGCGTATAAAAATAGTTTAATATTACTACAAAATTTACAGAATAAATTATTAAAAATAATCAATAAAAACCGATATATAACGCATAACTATCCTCTGGATCTGGAACAAATTTTCGCATTGGAATCAATATGTTATCATTATAAAACACTTAACGATATGTACACAAAATCAAATAGTGAAACTAGGAACAAAAGTATAATAATACCAAAAATTAACAAAACAATAAGTAATAAAAACAGTTATATAGTAGCAATTAGATTATTTAATAATTTAACTCATGATCTCAAAAATTTGTCAATAAATAAAAAGACTTTAAAAAGAAAAATTAAAGCTTGGATAAAAGATAATATATGAATTATGTAGGATAAAAATATCAATCATGCTTATTTATGTACCTAGGTTCATATATCTTGTAGAGCAAGCAAGAATATAATGAGTTGTAAAATATAATATATATATATATGCATTAATGCGTATATATGTGTATTTTCTTTTTGTTATAATACTGTTACTTATGGCACACTGCGGTGTTGCATTGTCTGTTATTGGAATATTAAATAAAATAATATATATTAGATTTAAGAATAAATTAGTTATAGGCTGCAGAAATGCAGCTGATCATTAACTAATTAGTTTAAGTTAGTATATAAGTGGAACCCTAGCCTATGTACAGGTAATTTATTTATTTCTATAGGGTTTGCAGATGTAATAAATCTGTAATTATTAATGGGTTAAATAAAGAAATAAATAAAGAAATAAAGAAATAATTAGTAATAGATTCTAGAAAATTAGTATAATTACCTATATATATACATATTATAATTTTTTTAACTTTTTTTCAATAGTCGTTATAACTTGTCATTATATTTCAGAATACAATAAGAATTAATAATTGGTTATTGTAATTATTGTGTTTTAATAATTTTTACCATGCAGTATAAGCAATGTGCTAATTAATAATTCCTGAATATATTTTTAGAAAAACAATTATTGATTTAGTAATTTTTAAAATTTTTTTATTGATGAACAAAAAATAAATCATTGGTTAGTAGCTATATATTACCGACCAAAAATGGTTATTTACGTATAATTAATTATTTCGTAAAAATCTCTCTGTCACGCTTATTTTTGAACAGCATCTATATTTTTTTCAGATTTTTCTTATTATTAGGTTTTAATAATTTTTGGGATTTTCTAAGTAGATCTCTGTAATTTGGGTATCACATCCCCCTTTTTTTCTTTCCATTATCTCTCCAGCTACATATTTCGAATATATAGTAAAATATATTTTTAAGATTATTATTTTTTTTCCATTATATACCGTATAACGTTGTTCCAATTATTTTTTAACAAAACAAAAAAATAATTTTGACGAGTACAATGCAACTCATTTTGAATAATCAATATGGTTAAATTAGTAATAGTGTAATTATTATTATTATTTTAAATTTTACGTATTATTTCTTTTGTAAAATCCATCAGTTGAAATATTCTTCAATATTGCGACGAGTTTTTAATTGTTATGCTTATTACCACGCGTACAGTAATTGTAAGTACGTCTATCAAGTAAGCAATTAATCGTGTTTCGTATATAATTTACCTACACGAAGTAATTAATTAATCGAATATTAAATTTATTACACAGTAATTCAATCTCGCAATTCAAAGCATTCGATGTATGCGTCTAGGGCACGTTATAGTAAAATTAATTAGAAATATAATGTAGTGTTACATATTAATTAGGTATGGGCTAATTACTTAATACAAATAATAGACAATTTTCTTATAAATTTTCTTATCAGAGTGAAATTTCGATTTTTGTTCCCTCACTCACCCTTACAAAGAATAATTAAACAGTTTAGAAAAAAATTTGACTTGATTTGATTGAAATTTCGTGAAAAAATTGCAACAGGATGTAACCTCGTCGTCGATGCGTATCTCATACATGGCGCGCTTTCCGTTTCTAGCGAATCAAGCGCCACTTGCATACATTTCTTTCTGTCTCTCTCTCTCTCTCTCTCTCTTTCTCCTTTAATTCGTCAAAAAAAGGGAGATAGTGATAGTATAGTATGTAAATTTGTATACGTGTGACGTGAATCTGTGTGTGCACGCGTATGTATGTATATATTATTAAAAATTTTTGGTGTGGTTTGTATACATATATCAATATCATCCACCATCGTCGAAATATTTGTTAAAACGGCACTTGTTTGCGCGCGTCGACGACGAACGACAATATCGCCTTTGTCTCTCTCTCTCTCTTTCACTCGTTCTCTCTCTCTCTCTCTCTATCTTTTCGAAACCTAACCTCTCGAACGGAACGAGAGAGAGAAAAATTTTCACTTTTTTTACAACACCCACATTCAAGAGAGAGAGAGATTAAGGAAAAGAAGATATATACATATACATACGCACCCACACACACGTAAAGTTGGATATATTTTTCTTTTACACTGTGGATTTGATTATTTATTTAGATTTATACGCTAATTTTTTTCTATCGTAACGCACTTTTCTTCGTTTCCGTAGAGAGCGAGGAGAAGTGAGTGTGTGTAAATGTACTTTGCTGGAAGTGTGTACTAGAGACTAAGAGACGAAAGATTGCGTCGCAAAAATGCTTCAAGTTACGGTTAAAACTTTGGATTCCCAAAATCATTCTATCACTTGTGATGATAATGTAAGTTTTATTTTCTTACTCTTTTATTCCTTCTGGTCGTGGTGGTGGTGATGGTAGTGGTAGTAGTTTATTTATTTTTGACCTATGTATTTCTTCTCAGATAACAGTACGTGGTTTTAAGGAGCACATAGCTAGCACCGTCAATGTACCAGCTGAATCTCAGAGGTTGATATACTGCGGTAGAATTTTACAGGACGACAAGAAGCTCAATGATTATGGTAATACACGTTTGTAATATTTAGTTTGGATATCTTGTACAATTCATTTCCCTGGAACTATGCGATATTTAAGAAATATATTTATTTCCGTATCATCTACATTTGCCTCTTACACATTGTTAATTGTTTTCAACATTTTATGTGTGTATCAAATAATATTTCATGTACTTGTATAATTATACTTTATTTTGATTTGAGTATTTCATTGGTAAGTTAATGGTTTTTAAAAAGGTGCCTACAATTCAACAGTCGTTATTTGTTCCCAATTTTTTATTTGGAGATATACTTGTATCAAGCAGTCTTGGATAATAATACTTAAAAAATGTTTCGAATATTAAAGTTGTGTTGGTACACCTCATTTTGAGGTTAGAAATTTGATTGATTGAAGGTTTGCTTTATCATTACTAAGCTGCAATGAATTAGTATTTTGTAATAATAGAATGTTTCATTTTCAATCAATATATAATTTTTGATTACTTAAACTTTTTTACACTAATAACAGTTTTAAAGTTTTTTACCAAAGTTCTAAACTAAAATATGTTAGCCTTAAGCTTTAAGTAACTAGTATTGATTATGATGCTTAAACCAAATTTTAATATTTAATCAATTTTTAAGAGTTTGTTTTTATGTCAATTTGATGTATGGATGGAAAAATGTGCTTGAATATCTTAAAATAATTGTGAATAATGAGTTGAAAAGTTTTCTAAATGAAAACTTAGGTGCTGTGTATTAATGTACTTAATATTTGATTTACAGATGTCAATGGAAAAGTTATACATTTGGTGCAACGTGCTCCACCACAACCAGAGTCTCGCAGCAGCGCTAGCGATGCTCAAAGGCAAAACAACAATTATGGTTGGCCTCACGGCGCTTCTAGAGTTCATTACAGAGGACATCTTCATGGAAATGCAATGCAAATGTATTTGGGTGCGATGCCTGTTCCATCAGAGGTTGTTGAAGGTCATGGTACATTATTATTTATATATATTTTTTGCAACTTTTAACATAAGTATAATAACTTTTTAAAAATTATATTTATATTTTATCTATTTAAATATATTTTTTTTTATAATTCCATCTAGTCTAAGAAAACTTGAAGAAATAGAAATCTAATAATAAAAAATAATTTAATTATTCCATCAAAGTACAAGATTGTGTCATTTTAAATTTTATTATTATTTGTACAGGATTACCGACTCTACAGTTGAGTAGTACTTTGTCCAAAAGTCGATTAATAACTGCTAGGCGAATGTTACACAAAGCTGCACGTTTAATGGATCGCATAGATGATCCTTCGCTGCCTCTCCATCCAAATGCAGCTGAAAATAATGCATCGTCAGAACCACCACCACAAAATACAGCAAACGAAGAAGATGCAGAACCAGAAAGGTATTAAGTACACATGTAAAAGTCAGATATAAACCAAATAACAATGATGAATCTTTCAGGGTGATTTTTAATCACTCAATAATTTGTTTCAAATAAGTACTTTAGTCAATATCTTTCTTATATGCCTACTATTTTTATACTATTTTTGCGACAAGAATATTTAATTGACATACAAATACTAAAATTACTGTGCTTCGGAGATATCAACTAAAATTGTTTGTTTAAAATGATAAATCTTATATTGTATTTGATAAATGTTAAAATTTTTAGTAATGTAAATAGCAGTGCAAACAATGAAAGGAATGGCATGGCACAGGCAGCATCAGAAATAGCAGCAGCATTCTCGGCACCAACTTTAATCAGTGTTACAGTGACAAATGGTGATTATAATGATTTATTTTAATATTAATGTTTAATCCAATGCTTAATAAATCAATGTATTTTTAAGTTGAACGAGTAGATTCACAGAGGACAGGAGAACAAGAAGGTACAAGACAAGAAAGATCAGAACCCCAAAGAGCAGAAGCTAGCAGTACGGAACAAGCAAGACCAGAACCTGAAAGAACAGAAACTGGAAGACCAGAACCAGAAAGACCAACCGTTTCTACAAGTAATGAGAACAGACATCAAGGAATGAGTCCTGAGTGAGTTAGAAGCATCATTAACAGAGAAGATATTTATTCATTTATTTATACATGAGAAATTCATATTAATTTTAATTATTCAGAGTTCCTCGTCCACCAGAAATGGCTAGGTTATTAGAAACTTTAATGCACACTCAAGATCGACTCAGACCATATCTTGAACGTTACCGTACTTTGATGTCGACAGATCCTACTCTAACTCCTGGTGTAAGTAAAATAGGAAATAAATTAAAAAATGTGTACATATCGAGGTTTTGTAATTTCTTTTTAGTTTGTACTACAATTATTTTTTAATAATCGTTTATTAATTATATTTAAAAAATATTTATTATACTTATCATATTACTGTAGAATGGACCAAATGGTGTTGCAGAGAATCAAAGAATAATAGATGGTGTGAGTGAAAGTTTACATTATTTGTCACATGCTTGTCATGCGTTAAGCGACATAATTGTAGACATGGGTCAGCAACCTCCACGAAATTTGCGTTGCCAACCAATTATAATACAGCATTCAGCTATATTACAAGCTGGTATACCAATTCAAGTAGAGGTAATTTTTTCTGCAATCATAACAACTAATCCGTAATTACACAGTTTTAGAAAATTAAATAAAATAATTAACCATTACATTAAAATTGATGTTGAATTCACAAGACTTTTATCGATCTCTACAATCAACATATAAAAAATCTTGACTCTGAGAGATTAATAAATTTTTACATCTTCTAATAAAATAATAAAAAGTATTGATTAGTATTATATTAAATTAGTATCATATTTTACTATGTTAAATGTAGTCTCATATCAATCTCACAAATCGTAATGCAACAAATAACAACAACACAACCGATGATGGAAGTGATGCTACAAGACCAACATCACCAACATCAACTGCTTCTGATCCAATAAACAGAACCAATAGTACAAACAGTCGTTCTGATAGTCAAAGTATGAATGGACAACAAGGTCAACCATCTTTATTAGGTATTCAAACTTTATTTTTTTCTACTCAAATTTTGGGAAGTACATGTTTTTATTAATTACAAATGCAGTGTTAAATAAGATTTCTCATCATCAATTAACACTATAGTAGCTTTGTCTTATATTCATGTGAATAATCCTATAGTGATTGATAATAATGTTTAACGCTAAGGTACTCTCCTAAATCTACCAAACAATGTAGAATTATCCATGGAACTGAGTCCTCAAAGCGCAATGGATTTAAGTTCTCCTAGTGCTGCGGATGGGTCAGAAAGTGATCAAGGACAAAGTAATAATCCAAAACATTAACAATAGAATTACTAATACAATAATTATTGTTGATTGTGAAACTCATATTGTATTTAAATAAGCCTAAATAATTTCACATTTTTCTTTTTTTTATAATTGGAGGAGCTGGCAATTTGTATCCGTCGCTTGCTATGATACGTAATGCATTACAAAGTGTCTTGGCCGAAAGACATTCGCAGATGGAAACATCAAATGGAATATCAATAAATACACCAACGAACATACCGTTTGTAACAATAGTAGGACAACAAATGGACATTGGAACACCAAATTCTGGTCAAAGTACACAAGCTAGGTAATGTTTATTTGTCAAATAAAAGAAAAAAGAAAAGAATAGATTTGTTTTGAGAACGTTGTAATAATTATAATCGTAATTAATTGCAGAAGCAACATTGGTACACATCCAACGACATCAACTCAAACACGTAGTACTGCTCGTCCACATGTGTTACATCCTCAAACACATTCACTCAACGTTGGTATGGATCAAAGTTTGGATTTCGATGTATTCTTGCCCTGTAATTCACATCACGTACGTAGAGCTGCAGCTGCAGCCGCGACCGCAAACTCAACCTCTACCTCACAATCAACCCAGACTAATCAATCGACAAGTAGTGAGAGTCGCACTCGATCACAGACTAGTATGTATTATTTATTTATTTACTAAGAAGTTAACGGATACTAGATCCTTGTACAAAAAGTAATACCACGAATATATTCGCAAGGTGGTGTAACAAATATTTGTAAAATTATTACATTAATCTAGAAAAATACATAAACTATATTAAACAAAATAAAATAATAAACTTTGAAACTTAAACTATTAAAAATCCAAGTAGGATCAACAATATAATATAATTTGAATTCTGCTGTTAGTAGTGACGTAGGTATATTTCACGCGCTTTAGCTTTAAAAGACCAAATATTGCGGTCATTGCGAATAACATTGGGTTACAAGTTCCATAGTCTCAGCATTCTAGCCTTAGGCGAGTAATAAATATAATTCTGCTTACAAATTACTTCATTATAAATAATATTAGATTGAAAAGGGTAGCTCTTCTGCCTGTATGCATAAATACCCCACAGGTCAGGTACGTTGTTTCTGTGATAAAAAATTTTATAAGCAAATAATGAATTATGGAAGTCGCGCAAAGATTTTAAATTGCAAACGTTAAATCTACTCAAGATGTAGTTATAGTTATTGTTATCAAATTACGTAAATGATCAGACTTGTAGGTGATGTATCTTAAAAACTTATGTTGAATAGATTCAAGTTTCATAATATTAGAACTCGTATAAGGAGACCATGTGTGCGATCCATACATTCCAGTTGGTAAGACTAATGCGTTATTATTAGAAATTATATTTGATACTTTCACAAATTAATTTACAACAAGATAATTTTAGAAAAGGTAATTTATTAAGATATTAATAAGTAGGTGAGCTGGTTAATTTCTCGTAACAGAAATATATTTGACATCTTTAACATTAACTGTTCTTAAGGTAGCTTACCCGGTGGATTACCGACCGAGTCAAAAAAGATAATTATTCTATTTATTTTAAAACATACGCAATTTTATGCGAAACCCGAATACAGAAGCACCAGGTAATTACATAATAAATCATTTTACAAAGTTCCAGGTCAATACAACAAAAACACCTTGAAAAATTTCTGTACCAGAGAATCACGGTGAATCGCACATTTTCGGTGGAGACATTTTTTAGGGTGTCTTTGTCGTATTGACCTGGAACTTGGTAGAATGACTTATTATTTAATTATTTACTGCAGTTCTGTATTAGGGTTTTGCATAAAATTGTGTATTTAAAAAAAAAATATGTAATAATTATCTTTTTTTGCTCAGTCGGTAACCTAGCGGGTATGCCACCTCCTTAGGATTAATTATTAATTTATATGGCGAGCACATAACTTATCAATGTTAACTAATAAGTAATTTTGAAAAACTGTCGATTTTCACCCCTATGGGCTATTTTATGTTTGAAGATCGAAACAATTTATATCTTTTGTTTCTAAAAATTTCAAAATAGTGATTTTTTATAAATATGTTATTTTGGCGGAAGTCGATGAATATTTATCTATATAACTGTATTATTTAGAAAGTTTGAGTCTAAATTTTTGTGGTTTCAGTTATTGGTAAGACTTTATTTGCATCGAAAATATGATTTAGAAAAGTATTTTTCAATTGAAAAATAGGGTGGAAAGGGGTTTTTTTTTCGAAAATGTACGAAATTCTGAAAGACCACAGATGACTTTCGAATATTTGGGTATAAACAATGAGGTTTAATGCTTTTCCAACATAAATAATGAAAAAACCTAGTCTAAGGTTTTTTTTCCACAAATAATTATATTTATGTGCACAGTAAATCTTCTAGTGTCATTACATTATAAAAGTTGTAGCTTAATAATTAGTAAAAAAAAGTGGGAGATATAAGGAGCGCCACCTCGCGTGATAAATTTTATCCAGAATTTGTAGGTAATTTTTTATAACATAATTTTTTTTATCAATTAGGAAACTGTGTATCATAATTGCTAAGCGCTTAATTGAATAGATTAATATTTCAACAGTAACGTTTTTAATATGATTTTAATCCCCTTTAATGAATTAGGATTTAAAAAAAAATTGCAGAAATAAATTAATTCGTTAAATTATATTTTAAATATTTTTTGTAATTTTTTTTAGTTCACGTGGATTAAAATGATGTTTAATTGTTACTAGTAAAATTTTAGCCTATTCTTGGAAAAGTGTCTTAGCAATGGTTAAAAGTTAAAAATAGTATAATTTACAAAACCAAGATAAAAAATATGTTTTGTTTCGATATCTGTATGTAAAGAAAGATCACACATTGTATTTTCACTTGAATCATAGTGGATAAAATTAGTTCTTCATCTGATGAAACAGGAGAATTTATATTAAAAAATTAAAAATTGTTTAAAGCCATTGCATATTAAATTATTATTAACTCTCAATTATTTTTGCTATATTTCAACCCAGATTGGTTTATTTAACAAATAAACTGACTTTAATTCAAATTTTTATTTTGCAATTTATTACTGTACCGCATGAATGATAATCTAAAGATTATTATTAAAAATACATTTTCAGATGAAATTATATACTGAAATGTTAAAATTATATGGCGTAAATTTATTATTGTAACATTAATTATTGTTTTGCAGCAACGTCACAACCTTCTGCTACTACAACAAGAAGTGCACCCCAAACTCGTTCAGTGAGTTTTACTTTTGGTGGAGATGGTAATGCAACAGCTCGTGAGGTTCCTGAAAATGATGCTCGTACTATAGGAAGTGGTAGGTTATTTATTTCATTTAATTAATTTACCAGAATAAATTATGTATAAGTAATCTCAGCTCTTCTGCCTGTATGTATAAATACCCCACAGGTCAGGTACGTTGTTTCTGTGATAAAAAATTTTATAAGCAAATAATGAATTATGGAAGTCGCGCAAAGATTTTAAATTGCAAACGTTAAATCTACTCAAGATGTAGTTATAGTTATTGTTATCAAATTACGTAAAATGATCAGACTTGTAGGTGATGTATCTTAAAAACTTATGTTGAATAGATTCAAGTTTCATAATATTAGAACTCGTATAAGGAGACCATGTGTGCGATCCATACATTCCAGTTGGTAAGACTAATGCGTTATTATTAGAAATTATATTTGATACTTTCACAAATTAATTTACAACAAGATAATTTTAGAAAAGGTAATTTATTAAGATACTAATAAGTAGGTGAGCTGGTTAATTTCTCGTAACAGAAATATATTTGACATCTTTAACATTAACTGTTCTTCAATATTTACCGACCGAGTCGATAGAGATGAAAAAATTATTCTGGTTGAATAAACAAAGCAAATTGTGGATAATAAAGACATCATCGCCCTTTCTTTAACTATTATCTATCACTGTGTGAAATTTCAAATCAAAATAATGTTTCGTTAAAAAAATTACATTGGAAGGAAATTTACCAGAATTGCAACATTGGAAGCAGACAGAGTCAAATCTCCTTCCAATGCCATTTTCTAACGCAACAATGTTTATGTTTGAAATTTCCACAATTATTAATTCCACAGTCAATTTTCCACAATTTCCTTTATTTATTTAACCAGAATCATTTTTTCATCTCTATTGACTCGGTCGGTAAATATTGAGTATATCATCTTCGGGGGTGGCTTACCCGGCGGACTTACCGACAGAGCAAAAAAAGATAATTATTCTATTTATTTAAAACATACGCAATTTTATGCAAAACCCGAATACAGAAGCACTAGATAATTAAATAATAAATCATTTTACAAATATCCAGGTCAATACAACAAAAACACCTTGAAAAATTTCTGTACCGAAGAATCACGGTGAACCGTACATTTTCGGTGCAGAAATTTTTTAGGGTGTCTTTGTTGTATTGACCTGGAATTTGGTAGAATGACTTATTATTTAATTATTTACTGCAGTTCTGTATTAGAGTTTTGCATAAAATTGCGTATTTTAAAAAAAAAATGTAATAATTATCTTTTTTTGCTCTGTCGGTAACCTAGCGGGTATGCCACCTACTTAGGATTAATTATTAATTTATATGGTGAGCACATAACTTATCAATGTTAACTAATAAGTAATTTTGAAAAACTGCCGATTTTCACCCCTATGGCCTATTTTATGTTTGAAGATCGAAACAATTTATATCTTTTGTTTCTAAAAATTTCAAAATAGTGATTTATTATAAATATGTTATTTTGGGGGAATTCGATGAATATTTATCTAAATAACTGTATTATTTAGAAAGTTTGAGTCTAAATTTTTGTGGTTTCAGTTATTGGTAAGACTTTATTTGCATCGAAAATATGATTTAGAAAAGTATTTTTCAATTGAAAAATAGGGTGGAAAGGGGTGTTTTTTCGAAAATGTACGAAATTCTGAAAGACCACAGATGACTCTCGAATATTTGGGTATAAACAATGAGATTTAATGCTTTTCCAACATAAATAATGAAAAAACTTAGTCTAAGGTTTTTTTTGCACAAATAATTATATTTATGTGCACAGTAAATCTTCTAGTGTCATTATATTATAAAAGTTGTAGCTTAATAATTAGTAAAAAAAAGTGTGAGATATAAGGAGCGCCATCTCGCGTGATAAATTTTATCCAGAATTTTTAGGTAATTTTTTATAACATAATTTTTTTTATCATTTAGGAAACTGTGTATCATAATTGCTAAGCGCTTAATCGAATAGATTAATATTTCAACTGTAACGATTTTAATATGATTTTAATCCCCTTTAATGATGTAGGAGTTTAAAAAAATTGCAGAAATGAATTAATTCGTTAAATTATATTTTTAATTTTTTTTGTAATTTTTTTTAGTTTACGTAGATTAAAATGATGTTTAATTGTTAGTAGTAAAATTTTAGCCTATTCTTGGAAAAGTGTCTTAACAATGGTTAAAAGTTAAAAACAATATAATGTCATGAATGATAATCTAAAGATTATTATTAAAAATACATTTTCAGATGAAATTATATACTGAAATGTTAAATTTATATGGCATAAATTTATTATTGTAACATTAATTATTGTTTTGCAGCGACGTCACAACCATCTGCTACTACAACAAGAAGTGCACCCCAAACTCGTTCTGTGAGTTTTACTTTTGGTGGAGATGGTAATGCAACAGCTCGTGAGGTTCTTGAAAATGATGCTCGTACTATAGGAAGTGGTAGGTTATTTATTTCATTTAATTAATTTACCAGAATAAATTATGTATAAGTAATCTTACAGAGGTAAGATTTTACCTGTATATTGGTATTATATACTAATTTATATACTAATAATGGTATAAAAATAAAAATTTCTTTTTTTTTTAATATTATATTTTAATGTACCGCACAT
The DNA here is from genome assembly GCA_026168455.1 of Theocolax elegans. Lineage (NCBI taxonomy): Eukaryota > Metazoa > Arthropoda > Insecta > Hymenoptera > Cerocephalidae > Theocolax > Theocolax elegans. The sequence goes on along the minus strand of CM047428.1, from coordinate 1,918,525 downwards.
TTTATTTATTATTTATATTTACACACAATAGTACAATGATCATTGTTGACATTTTTTCAAAGGTATTGGTTTAGCTATGGCTAATAGTGAATCATTACAAGATATGCTTGCTGGTGGTCTACACATATTTGTTGGAAGTGGGTACGTCAATATTCATGTTTATTACCAACAATAATAATGTAAAATATATACATACTCCAATGAGTTTTCTATTTGATTATTGACAAGTAAATTATGATTTTTTAGACCAAACTCAAGCGGACTACATTTTCCACTGAACAATGATATAATGGTAGAATTGTTAGGATCTTACGTTAACATGGATGAATACAGAGGACGTAATTTCCTATTTGATTTTTGGCTGTTTTTGGTAAGTAATTTATTAATTCTGTATTATTTGGACTACTTTTGATAATTAAATTTAATATCACATTACAGCTAGGAAACATAACGTTCGGTGGCTTCCTACAATTGGCTATGGGTGATTTTGAACAATTGGTAAATCTTCGACGACCTCTACGTGAATTCATGGAATATTCTTTCCCTGATACATCTCAATCAACGATTCAAGAACAGTGTGTCGAGCAAATTACCACAATTATTCGACCTCATCTTCAAAGTTTATTCGCGAGTAGGGAGCAAATACATGGTAGACGAGTCGACATACCTGCGACGATTGAATCCTTGCTCCGCAAAACTGTTGTGCAATTTATAACTCTGCTCTTCAATAACAGTAAAAAAATGCTCACTATAAAATTACGTTATAAACAAGGGTTTACCAATCTATAATTTTTTTTTATATTAACAATGATTGTCAAATTTAATTTAAAGTAAAATGAATATCGTACATTGGTATCACTTGTAACGTCGACTATTCAGAATTGTGTTTTCATTGAAGAAAATAATTGATGTTTTTCTATCTTTTACACAGACGTAGATGATGCGACGTTCACTGCACAAACCGTAGCTCTGATAAAACGTTTAGAAGATCAATGCCATGCGATACTTAAGCATACACTCATAGGAGGACAGTCAGCTATTGAATCAATAGTCTCACGTTTTATTGTGAGCTAAATAATTATTTATCTTTTTTTTTATACACAAAGACATACTTTTCAATTTGTATTTGATAAACCTGGTGTAATCAAAATTTCAGATCGAAGTGAGGGAAGGCATACATCCAGTTTTGCTACAAGAATTACTTAACATGCTGTGTGCTCGAATCCGGGCTTACGAAACGAGATTGACAAGGGATGAAATAACTTCGCTATTGATATACCGAGATGAACCGTCCGCATCACCTGCAGAATCCATGACGCCGAGCGTGGAATCGCAGGCCAAACCAACAGCCTCCAAAATTCGAAGTGAAAATCAATCTGAACCGATAAAACAGGATAAGAAAGTTGAAAAAGTTGAGGATAAACCTGAGGTATAAAGCTCAATGTATTTGTGTTTACAGATTAAACATTTTTTATAATAAATATAATTTGACTTGCATGAACAGCCTATGGAAATAGATGCTATTGATGATAAGTTTGCGGATGATCCTGCTGATTTAGCCAATGGAGAAGAGATACCTGAAACATTTCCAGGAGCTGAGAATTTACCTCCTGTGAGTAACACCTTAATCACAGTTTTAATTTAACAGAATAAATTACTATAATCTATTTTTTTATTAGTTGGGTAATTGGATCTATCGAATGTCAATCACTACTAATATATAATTTGAAGGTAATCGTTAACTGGGTTTTAATTAAATATTTTTTTATTTTTTTTTATTCTCTTTGCATCACCCCGTATACCCATTAAACGGGTCTTTACAGGGACACCCCTACCACCTATGTGTGGGGGTGAAAATATTCCAATTTTTCCCATCCCGGTCCCCACCGTCTCGCATTCGCCCGTGAGGAAGGGAAAACCTTGTAGGAAAACCTTCCCCGAGACGGCCGGTGTATTAAAACATTCTATTTAGATGTTCAGGTCACCTTGCGTAGGCCCAAACACCGAAACCGAATGTTCCACACCTTCCGCTCACGTTGTGAAGTGTGGAAAAACACCTAACCGATCCCGAAAGCCGCACAAGAATGGTGTCACCCATCCAAGTGTCAACCGCACTCACAAGGAGAGGTCACACCCTCTGGAAAACGGATCCTTACCAAACTCTAGGATATAATTTCTACTATAAAATCATGCAGGAAGCCGGAGTTTTAGTGTCCAATGGCCATTTTTACGATAGATATAAGCAAATAATGAAAAATCTTGCCGAAAAAACCGTTGAGTTTGAACGCTTATAACTCAGAAACAATTAAAGATGTACGTATAAACTAAATTTTAAAAGAAAGCTGAGGTCGAGTAGATACGTTTTGAAATAAAAGGAAGCTCAAATATTTTAATATGGTCAAAAGTTATGGGAGAAATAAGAATTAGCCAAAATTTTATCGAAAATTTAAAGTTACAATTTAACGATTTTTTTAGCCCAAAATTTCGTCTAATCCTTATTTCTCCCATAACTTTTGACCGTATTAAAATATTTGAGCTTCCTTTTTTCTAAAACGTATCTACTCGATCTCAGCTTTCTTTTAAAATTTAGTTTATACGTACATCTTTAATTGTTTCTGAGTTATAAGCATTCAAACTTAACGGTTTTTTCGGCGAGATTTTTCATTATTTGCTTATATCTATCGTAAAAATGGCCATTGGACACTAAAACTCTGGCTTTCTGCATGATTTTATAGTAGAAATTATATCCTAGATTTTGGTAAGGATCCGTTTTCTAGAGGGTGTGACCTCTCCTTGTCAGTGCTGCTTAACTTTCGTGATCGGCCGAGGTGCGTCACCGCCACTCCGCCACCGTATCGGTTTAAATATTTTTTTAATTATTTTGCAGTTTTATCTGTAGTTAGGAAGATAGGTTCATTTTGCAGTAATCGTTATAGTAATAATTGTTTTATGTGGATGTAACAGCAAACGGGCACTACTCTAATTTTTTACTGGCTTAAATAAAATACAAAAATAAATAGACATTGATTAGCTTTAATTGGCAGTGATTAATCGATTATTTTTTTGTTTTCATATAATTCTCAAAAATTAAAAAATAGTACAGTGAAATGAAAAAGTTATAGATTACCCTGAGTCAGTGAATTATTAAATTTATAAAGTAAACGCGATTGATAACTAGTTTGTATTAACAATTCTAATTATTATTCTTTATTTATTAATTTATTACACCAGTGTAAAAGTAAAATAGTTATTTACATATCGTAATTTCTACAGAGGCAATTGAAAACAATTGAAAAGTATTAAAATGAAAAATGTTTTTCAGGAATGGGTACCGATAATAGCTAGGGACACTGTACGACAGCGTAAGCAGATACAAATGCAAGCACTTCAAGGTGGACCACTACCATTTAGCGACGCTTACCTAAGCGTACTTCCAACGAAACGACGAAAATATAACGAGCAACAAAAACCTCAGCTATTAGTAAGTCCGACTCCCAGTAGTACAGCAATCGTAGCATCGGTCGAGCGATTAGTAAGAGAAGGTATAGCTCATTCTCACGTTGACGAAGCCGAGGGTGCAGCTAGCGCAGTTGCATCAGCACCAGCTGTACGAAGTGCATTTGGTCAAGCGATTAAAGAATGTTTAAATCCCGGAAGATTTAAAACACCGGACTTTCCAAACGCTTCAAGATTTCCAAACGCTTCGAGGTACTTTGCCGACGGTGAGAAACGCGACTCGTCCGATGGTAGCGCTACACCAGCTAAAAGCAACAAATAGGGCTCGGTCAACCAGACGAACAAATTTGTCGCGAGCACTATTACCGCTTGTCTGTACACGATCGTAATGATCGTCACTGTTTTAATAATTGTCCATCTCGAGCAAGTGGAGTTATCTCGCACGACTTAAAAGCGGCCAAGTTGGTTATTTTTAATTTTTCAATTTTTAATTTGAGCACTGGGATTTCCTCGATGAGACTATTATTTGTATTACTCGATTTCATAATCAGTTTGTATCTTTACTCACCTTATCAATTTAAAATAAATCACGTTAAATTGGAATAATTAAAAAAAGGAGCATTTTTTTACTAAATTTTGGGAGTCTATTGACTTTTCTTTAATAATTACTCGCTATGTGTGTGCTGAATTTTAGGAATTTTAAAAACCACCTCTTAACAACAACATTTTAAATAAGTCGTCGAATGTAACCTAATATTGTATAAAAATAGTTGCAAATTTTGATAAGAAAATTTTTCCTAAAATTTAGTACATTTTCGTACAGCATTGAATCTTCCAGAAAACTTTTTTGTGTTCGATTTTTTATATAACAAAGTTTCCTGCAAGCTCTCATTCTGTATAATATGGGTAGATTATTTACAAACAAAGAGCACTAATCTCTTAAAATATTTTAAACTAATCTCCTTTTTTTAAATAAGTCCATTGTCACACAATATTTACTTCGGTAGGGTACGAAGGTCACGCATTTTTACCTATGGAATAATTACATAAACGTTAAACAATAAATTAATATACATACATAGATAATATTTATTTTGTTCTGAACAGCACACAAAATTATTTTCTTCTTTTCCTTACAAAGCAGGTGCGTAGAGAAGAGAACACCAGTCAATTTATTCGCTAGAATAATGAATGATTAAAAAAGTTTGTAGTCTCATCCGTATTTGAAAAAAATAACCAAATTTTGTAAACCTTTTATAATTTTTATTACTTCTCGTTAGAAAAATACTAATTTTTCTTTTTAGTACGCTACAATGTATATTTTAATAAAAGTTGAGCTATTATTGTTTGTGCATTAGAAACAAAAAATAGTATATATATACACACACTTCAATAAAAAATTAATGATTTAACATTATTCGAAGAATATAGAAAATAACGTTTCTCTTTCTCTCTTTGTGTGTGTCATTGGTACAAGAAGCTCAGAATCAAAGATATAAAGTGAGGAATGAGAATAACAAAATATACATATATCATACACAGGAGAGAAACAGTTTTATATTATATTTAAATTATCTTGATAAAAGAAAAAGCATCATTACATTTCTCGTATTATTATCGAGAATCACGTGTGGTGTGTGTGTGTGTATATATATATATATATATATACACACACACACACATACATATATATATATACATTTTATTTAAAAAAAATTGTGTATTTGTAATATTGAATATGCTTAATTTTTAATGGTAATAGCAACAGTTATAGGAATTAGTAATACAATAATAATTAATTAATATTGGTGTGTGTGTGGGTGTCCAAATGATTTATCATTTTGGCGTGTAGTCTTATTGCTGGTTGTCTCCGTACAATAAATAATATTATAAATTGTATAACGAGGGATAAAATTAAAAAAAAAAAACATGAATAAGCCAGCATAAACAGATATGCGAATATCGGTAATGTATCTAATGTAAAAGTATGATACCATAGTTTGCTCGGAAAGAAATTTTATCGATGGGTGATGATGATACTTTGTACTTTGAAAGAATTTTTTGTCAATTTTGTTTCTCTTTAATTTAATAATAAAAAAAGTAAAAACTATGAATTTTATGAAAACATTACATAATAAGAAAATACAAAAAAAGCTAATAATAAATAGAAATAATAAAATAATATTATTAATAATAATAATAATAATGATAATGATACAATACATACACACTATTTTCATTTGATATTTCCAAATAAAGTATATACGAATAAAGAATTAACTTACATCTATATGCATAGTTTTGTTTTTCCTTCTTGAATTCTTTTTTATACGGGTAGTCGTAGTAATGTGATTGATTTTGGTAAGAGTATTAAAAAAAGTGCACATTAATTATATTTGATTAATCTTTTTTTTTTTGCAAGATTAAAGAAAGATAATTAAAACTGTTTTTTACTTGCACAAAAGAGCATAGGTATACTTATAAGTATAGTTGGAAAGTTTGAAAAAGGTGAATACATAGGTATATATATAACATTTGAAGTTGCAGAGATGATAAGCAGAATTGTTTTGCAATTGATGAAGGAATAGTAAGTATGTTTGATATACTTATTTATTTATTCTAATATCTAGTGTATATAAAAATAATTATTACGAACTACATGTACTATATATTGTAAAATAACATTTAATTTTACATTGATGGTCAATATATATATACAGTTGTACTTGTTAATTTCATTAAAAAGTAAAACTTGTATAAAGGGATGTGTATATACCGTTAGAAAACGTAATAGATGTGACCCATCTCTCTATCTCTCTGTCTGTTAGCTTGATAATAACTAGACCTAAATAGTTTATCATATATATATATTATTAAAATGTGAGTCGGTGTTTTTAAAAGTGTACGTGTGCTTATAGGTGTCTACACGTGGGTGTGTGTTTGTACACACAAATACTCATAGGACATCGTGCAGCGAGAGAGACGAGATTCTTGAAAGTGCACACGTATTTCTTCCTAAGATCCTAATATAATTCCTATATAAGTGTGCGTGTCTAGTCATCAGTCGTTACTCGTTACCGTCAGCATCATCGAGCAATTTAACAACAACTCGACAACAATTAATAATAACACACTCGTATATAAGTCGTATATATATATCCTACTTGGAATTAACGAGATGTGTATATATATATCTTATTATTTATATCTGAACTTGCGGTTTGTTCGTTGTTCGAAACGACAAATCTGCCCGGATGTTACATATATATATACAAGTACGATTTGAATAATCCAGCTCAAATAATACATATCGAGCTATTATCTTTTTCCGTAAAAGATTTTTTTTTTTGTAACTTTCATTTTCTCGGAAGTCGAAAGGAAATTAGACCTAAACGATCTGTCGAGTGTAACACAAAAAAAAAGAAGCAATCCGAAAAATGCGTTAAGTATATAGTTATACGTATCCGAAAAAAAAACGAAAAAAAATTTAATTCGAGAGATATTCCAAATTTGGAGAAAGAAAAAAAGGAAAACGATTGATCAGTGTAAGTGTATGTATAATGCGTGTGTATATACACAGTATACGATAATTACGATGATTCCTCGGGGTTTCTCTCTCTCTATATATATGGTGTGTGTATGTGTGTGTGTGTGTATATATACACATATAGAAAAATGTCAGGTCGTCGAGAACGGCAACGGCATCGGCAACGGCAACGGCAAGGGCGACGGCAACACAGTGGTTTCACCTCTTCACCCTCCTCCATATATACCAATCCTATCCATGGTATAGCCCTCGAGAGTCGAGCGTTCCGAAGGAAGGAGAGAAAAAAAGAGCCGGGGGGATAAGAGCAAGACGAGGAATTGTTGGTGTGTGCGTGTGTATAGGAGGCGCGCACATACAGACACAGAGAGAGAGAGAGAGAACAGGGCACTACTGAAGGCACAGTGCGCGCACACACACGTGTACGATGTGGAAGATATAGAAGCGAGTCGAGTCGAGTCGAGCCGAGCCGAGCGAGCGAGCAAGCGGTTTATACACACAGAGCAGAGGCTCTTCAAGTCCGCGCGGAGTGAGCTCGGAAGCGGGGATTGGTCGATCTTTACCCAGAACGAGGAACGATTGGACTTTTTCATTGAGTACGTAACGCCTCGAGAGTCATGGGCGTGTACTAAATTTTTAACGTTGCTACGTCGTTGGTTACTCTCTACCAAACTCGTCAATTGATAGGTTACCTTCAAATTTCTCGTTTACACTCCGCGTGGATATAATATAAACCCGACGCCGCCACCGACAGAGAGAGAGAGAGAGAGAGAAAGTCAAGATCACTACTCTGACTCGCTCCTACACTGCCTATATACTATACTACGTCTCTCCGCGTATGTGTGCGCGTCGCTCGTACAGTCGCACCTCGACCGAATTTATACCTCTCCCCCCATTCCCCCATCCCCCCCTCCCCTCTTACTTGTATATATGCGAGAAAAGATGATGATCATCCTCATTTTCTTTACTTTTTCTTTCTTTTTTTTTCTCTTTTTCTTTACAACTCTTGGACTATATAGGTATTGCAAAACTGTTTTATCGATCGAGGGTGCATTATTAGGGATACATATACGTACCTTACTCCGATGATATTAATTATTTTTTTTTTACTCGAGTTTTTCGATACGCGTATCGCGTACGCACACTGTACATGCGAGACAACGATTTCCCGGAAGAATTTTACGCGGATCTACCGCGATTAGAAAAAGAACTTCCATTTTTTTAGGGTATTAACACCTTTTATACACGCACATTTTATCGATAAGAAAGTGCAACTTCACGTACAATCGTATATATATATATATATATTACTTTTCGGCGTCTACTGCGGATTCATTGCCCACATATATACTTATCTTTTCTCGTTGGGTTTTCACTACCGATTATTCCCCGGATGGGTAATTGTTTATTTTCTTTTATACAGTGTGCGTAAAATACGATGTTACGCCGGTTTTTTCGAAATCGTATTTACAACGACCCTCTGGGTCAAAATACATTTTTTTAAAGTTACAAACTTTCGAATTATTCGTCAATTATTGGTGAAAAAAAGGGGTGTCTTACATCAATCCTCCGATTTTCTATATAGTAGGTATAAGTATATTGGAATATCAATCGTTAGCGAATAACGTTTTACTTTTATATTATAAATTTTCGAAACATATTGACCAGTTTATATCGTAAAAAATGAAAAATAAGCACTGTAAACTATAGATAGATATAAATGTTTTGATTTATAATAGAGAAACATTTATAGTTGATAAAATAATATTTTTTATCTTTCAGGTAATGTATTTTCTTTTGTATTTCCATCGAGTTTTCATTGATTTTTTTTATAAATATACATAACATTTATAAAAACATACGGTTATAATCAATAATTAAAATATCTTTTAAATCTTCTCTATTAGGAAATATATATAATATATATTAATGTAGGTTTTGAATGTTTATATGTGTGTACATGATATAACACCTGTACTGTTATTCTAACCTCAAAAGATTGAAAATGGTGAAAAACCATGTAGTACACGAATCAAAGGATTTATAAAATACTTTTTACATATCAGAATAGGCCAGTACATCCATATCGTTAATCACCAAAATTCATTTTGCCTATAACCCTTAAAATGAATTTTATATATATTCTTTACAGGCGTGTATATATATCGCAGGAAAAAAAATATAAATATGGAATAAAGATGTATATAATAAGTAATGAATTATATAATTAACGAGGTTCCAATAAAAAACAATGACAATTGTCTATATGTAATATTAAAAATATGTGTACAGCTGTGTATAGCTCTAGAAAATATCTACTGAAAATACGGTAGATTGTAGTTGTTGGGGTAAGTATAGTAAGTATATACCTATATAAAGGACAATAGTCGTCTAGCGGATTCATCGAAAAGTAATGGTTCTTCGATCGCGCACGTATATTCGTGTCTCTCTCTCTCTCTCTATATACATATATAGCTGGTGTATATTTATGTATCGAATCGAATCAGAAATTCATTTTTTTATGTATGTTTTAACAGTCTAAGACGAAAAGTCTAGACTATATCTGTCGGAGATATATAGGGTAAAAGAGGGGAGACGAATCGAAACGTAATTGAAGAATATATATGTGATTGTTTGACTGAGGATATATTAATTGATTCGTCTATATATATAAGACACAACAACGATGAAAATCTATAAGAGAAAAATTTCCTCTATATATACTAAAATTTAAACTATTCGAGTTGCAGAATTATCAACCTCGGATTATCGATGAAAATGTTGCAGTGAACGCAAGGAAGATCGAGCTTTTACATCCCCTGCTGAAAATGGGTTTTTAAAATTTATTAATACATTAAATTTAATAAAGTTTAATAAAGTTTTATAAAGATAATCGGCATTCAATTTTTAATAAAAAACTTTTAATAAATTTTAACAAATTTTAATGATATTTATGTAATAATGCAAGTTAAATAATTTTAAATGAGAAATTATTTTATAAATTGAATATATTTTTATAAATTTTAAAAAAATTAAAACGAGTAAGTAAATTAATGAATTTTTAATGGCATTTTTGTAATTCGATTCAAGAAATTTAAATCGTTTTAAATAGTCAACTATTTAAATAACTTCAAATTAAAGAATTATCATTAACAATTAATCAACTTAAATAATATTTAATACAAATAATATTTAATTGCTTTATATGAAGAAAAATATTATAAACGTTAAATTATAACTAATATTTTTTAATTATATTTAATATAAATAAATATTTAGTATTTTCAATGCAAAATATTATTATTTATTTAAATTTAATTAGACTTCTTTTCAATCACTTCTAATGATAACAAACATAGTTGATAGTTTATGAATTTTTAATGATTTTATATATTAGAATTATCATTGACAATGAAGTGACTTTAATGATATTTAATAAATAAAAGAAAAAAAATTTTTTTAATTATTTCCAATGTAAAATATTATTATTTTCTTAAATTTAAGTTCTCTTCAATCACTTGTAATATGATAATCAATATTAATATTAATCAATGTACTTTAATAATATTTAATCAAAATACATATAGTACATTTAACTTATATATATATATATATATATATATATATATATATATATATATATATATATATATATATATATATATATATATATATATATATAAATAGCAATTGTGATGAATCAATTTTTAAAATGTTTAATACGAGTAAACTTTAATCGCTTTTAATGAAACAAAATATTATTGAAATAATATTGTAATAAATATAGGTGTTATAATTATATATGTTTAATAATAAATTCAAATAAATTTCAATAAAACATATTATCATTAATTTATAATTATTATAAAATTATTTTCATAAATTTATTATTACTTTAATTAATATAAAAGAGTAAAACTACAAATTATAGACCAATTTCACTAATCTCTAATATTGCAAAAATTTTTGAAAAAGTAATACATAATAGAATTTATAACTTTGTAACAAAACATAACTTACTAGCATCAAATCAATTTGGTTTTATTAAAAACAAAGGCACAAAAGATGCTTTAAATTATTTAACTAACATAATTTATAATTGTCTAGATAAAAGTAAACCAATAATAGCAACATTTTTAGATCTTGCCAAAGCATTCGATACCGTTAATCATTCTATTCTCTTAAATAAACTATATAACTATGGTATCAGAGGAAATGCCTTAAATTTACTTAATAGTTATCTTTCAAATCGGGAACAAGTAGTTAAAATAAACCAAACAAAAAGTGAAACTCTTGTTCTAACTACTGGGGTACCGCAAGGTACTATATTAGGTCCATTATTATTTCTACTATATATTAATGATTTGCTACTAAATTTATATTCAGAAAACATGATTGCTTATGCAGATGATACTGTAGTGTTAGCTACTGAGAATACATGGGAGTTAGCTGAAAATGCAATGAATAAATATCTTGACCATGTTTTTAGATGGCTATCTTTCAATAAACTATCGTTAAATGTTAACAAAACTGTATACATAACTTTTGGAAATTATTGTGACAGTGTACCTACAAATGTTAATATTAAAATTAATAATAATACCTTAAATAGAGTTAACAGCTGCAAATATCTTGGGAT